>OX244033.2:8019875-8489875 GCA_945859785.2 Tridacna gigas | reverse complement strand
TTTGCAAACATCACTAGAAAAAAAGAGATATGCTGGTACCCAGCATTTCATTCCTTACCCATTATGTTTTCTACCGTCCTTTCAGAAACAAATCCCATAAGATGAGATACATGGTTCGTCTTTAATTCATCTATCTTTTATTTAACTCCTTTGGATGTGTTCTGTCATGGGTTTGCGTTTGAGTTTTAGGTGGTAAAAATGAGTGATTTTTCTTATATTGTCTTTTATGATGTTGAGAACATCGCTACGAAAAGAAATAGAGAACAAAATACTTTTAAGCAATTTAAAAAGAATAGAATCAGTATTCTAATAATAATGAAATATTGAAATACTGTTCCTTGATCTTTACAGTATCTTATTATATCAGTAGCTGACAAAAAAAACTTCTACTTCAATATGAAACAACAAAAAGGCAAACAAATAAACAAGGAAATGAGGTACAAAACATAGTTTACATCCTTAATTATACAAAAGTATGGTAAAAAAAATGCAAGTTATACATGCAACAACATTGTTAATAACATCAGTGGCTCTTGAATTGAAGTAAGATAAACACTTGTATGCTATCTTTTTACATAAACACTTACCACATTGTGGAGGTAAATGATTTTCAAATCTTTTAGATGTAGGTACGGAACCGGCCGAGTTATGACGACTGGTAAAGCGTTAACCTATGCACCAGTCATACCAAACATGGGCGCTTTAAGCTTGAGAAAAGGCCCCAGAATAAACCCAGCAAGGTGGGGACGTTATCTTTGTTGTCATTCTTTTGCACAAATCCCGGTTTTCCCCATGTCTATATTTAGTTTAAACATATTTTATTCAACAGTATAAGATACAGGTTAACAGAATATAATACAATCATATGACAAATATACTGAAGAAAAGGATAAGAACAGAAACTTAAGCTTATAAAGTTCTTCTCCAAATTTCAGGTAACAGTTACTAGTATTACATGAATGTATCATTACTAATTGCAAAAAAGTAAATTAATATAGAAAAAAAGATAGGGGAAAAACAGAAGAGTGTGGAGTGTTATTGATAAAGATTTCAATTGAAGACACTTGTATAATGGCTATAGAAACTCCAGCTTGACCATCACAATTTATCAAATTGTAATTGTTTAACTATTTAAAGGTGAGCAATAGGGCATTACTTGTAAATCTTTTACTATCACGGATGTACGTGTGTACGGCAACAAATATTCTTTGGTTATCAAGCAGATTAAGGTTTTCATCTCCAAATAGAATGATTTGGAGTGTAAGTCTTGTTATACTATGCGTATTTACCGTTTATTGGTCAAAAACTTTGGCGCGTCTTTTGATAGTAAATTCACGTAAGTTATAATTCGCTGCGTCATAATGAATTGTTTGACGTCAGCGCATGGCGATCCGGAAAATGTAGAATCTTTTTAAATTTTTTGAGATCAGAGCTATTGCTTGATCGCAAGAGCCGTTTGGAACTTTCGGAGGTCAGGGTACTCAAGAAAAAATCATTTGTGAACCCATCTGCAACGGTAACTAGGTTTATTTTTCCGTTTTGGGTTAAATATTATCTCTGAAAGGGGACAGGGGTAAAACTTTTCTTCGATTTCGTTGCACACCTTGACTTATTATATACAACATAGAGGCAGTCGCCAATGTGCTATTTGTAGTAACGATGTAAATGAAAATTTGAGTATTCCCTGATATACAGGCGATGCACCGATTCGCAAGTATTCGACGATCAACCAAGAAAAATGTTAGTGTTCCGTAACAGACCACTTGAGCTTCAAAGGCCTGTGGTTTTCCCATTTTTCTTTTCACGGCATTTGTCGAGTTATCGGTACTTGTATGTGTAAATTTAAATGGTCGTTGAATATTAATGAGGGAGGCGGGTTTAACGCGACGTTTAACTGATTAAATGGTCAAAATAAACCCTGCTTGAGGCAGTTTAAAGGAAATAGGCAGTCAGAATTTTCCATATATAAGCCATCTGATTGGACAAAAAAGTAGGACAAAGACTAACTACACGTAAATTATCTACTAAGCGATCAGCAGACTGGTTTATTGCAGGGACATTCGACAGTCCATCAACTGATCGAAATATACCACTAAATCGTATCTGCTTTAGATACAAAACAAAACCTCTGTATGGTATTCTGTGACATATCGAAGGCATTTGATAGAGTCTGGCATCTTATCTTTAAACTCCGTAAACTTAGCATCGATGGGCCCCTTCTTCACTGGTTAAATGATTATCTGTCAAATCGTCAACATTCTGTTTTTTTTAGAGCTGCCAGATCTAACACAATACCAATAAATGCAGGCTAACCAAATTGCAGACATAGAAAGCATTCTAAATCATGACCTGCATATTATATCTCACTGGGCAAAACAGTGGCTGGTGCCATTTAATCCCTCAAAAACCGTAGCTTTGCACTTTACAAACAGATCTGTCCAGCCACCAGACTTATTGTTCAACGATGTTCCAATTTGTTACGAATCATAAACACCTTGGATTGACTCTAACGGAAAATGGCGTGAACATATTGACAATGTCACCCAGTCTGCGAACAAGATCCTGGGAATTATAAGATCTTTAAAATTTAGGCTAAAGAGAGATTCTCTCAACCAAATATATCTATCTTTTTTACGACCACTTCTTGAATACTCCTCAGTAATCTGGGATAATTGTACATTGAAAGAAAATGATCGATTGGAAAAAATTCAAACTGGAGCTGCGAGAATAGTAAGTGGTATATACGTATAAAGATCAGTTTCTACTCTCGAACAGTAAAAAGAAATTGGTTGGTTAACGTTTGGCAATAGGCGCAAGTACTAAAAACTCATACTCATTTATAAGATCGTCAAAGGCTTGACTCCACAATACTTAAATAATATCTTTCATTTAGATCTAAACACAAGAAGTCGCTTGTGGAACAGAATTAATGGCGAATTCCTTCATTCCATCAGCAGTCACTCTGTGGTACGAGCTCTCAGACGGTATTAAATCCCGGCAATCTTTGTCACAGTTTAAATCCCGTATCCTACAGACCTTCCATGTTTCTGATGTTCCTAACAGTTATTGACTTTCTCGAAATTAACGTCTTTCTTTCACCCATCCTTTTCCTTTAATGTCCCTTTTGCCAAGGAAAGCGGTGGCTCATGGGTCAATCAGGTGAAAGTTTTGGTGTTTGATTTACAGTTGTAACCTCCCGACGATGATCTAAGCATGGTAGTCTTCTGCGGGAATCCAATTGTCCAGTCTAGCTCTTTCACTTATTTGAGTATATCACTGATGTAGCCCTGTCATGGTCTGAGTTGGTTTTCCCAGACCATGTCCTCTTGTTGGACTCCGCGATGGGTGGGGAGCATCGGTGATAATACTAAAACAACACACTGGCATCCCAAGAGAAAGCCAAGCGTGCCCTTTCTTCTGATTCTGAACATCTCTCTCTTCTGCTCCTTTTCCTCGTTTTCTTATCATTGAGGCAGAGGATTCCTCTAATCCAATCACTCGGCTCTCTCCTTTCATTATCGAAAAGCAGATCTCTAGTATTCTCGGGACTGCTAGATCTGTAAAAAACGTCTGAAAAGTGACACCCTGCTTGTTGAGTGTTTTACAAAGCAGCAGGCTACAAATCTACTTTCTAATAAAACTTTCTTCGACAAACCTGTCAAGATATATCCCCATAAAACTCTTAATACATGCAAAGGACTTGGCCGATGCAGTGGTCTTTCTTACTGTGACTGAAGAAATCTGTCCAATCTCAAGCCATAAGGTGTAAGTGAGGTAACGTGGATTAGTGTCTCCAGAAATGGTACCAGAAGACACCAATACATACATTCTTACCTTTGCTTCTCCAAATCTACTTTCAAGCATTGAAACTGGTTTTCTAAATGTAAAGGTTGATGTGTATCTGCCAAACCCCTTACGCTGTTTCAAGTGTCAGTGGATGGCCATCACGAAACCAAATGCCCGAATCTTTCTGTCTGTTCAAAATGCTCTTTTGAAGGACCTGATCACAATGTTGACACCTGCAACAATCCTCTTCTTTGCCATAATTGCAAACCCTTTCATCCATCTTTCTCTAAGGACTGTCCCACTTGGAAGAATGAGAAGAAAATTCTTGCCCTCAAGTACAAGCAGAACCTCAGTTTCATTGAAAATCACAGTTGCAGTTGAGTGGCAAAGAAAGTTATTCCGATATTGTCTCCCCAAAATTCTTGCGAAGAAGCTACTTGAGAAGTTTCCGGACATGGTCAATGAACTCAAAGGCCTTTTCCCTTTTAAATCTTCATCTTTTTCTTCCTCTTCTTCCTCACAGGAAAACTCTCCATCTTCCCAGTCTTAATCGTCTTTCTCTGATGTACCCAACTCTCCTTCCTCATCTAGAACTACTACACCTTCTTCATGACAATCTTTACACATTCAGAAAGCCTGTTCTGCCAATTCAACTGATGCTGTTGCTTCTGAGCAGCAGAAGTTAAAAACTTCTAGTACTTATTCGGCCTCTGTGGCTTCTTCAAAGCCACAGAGGTCCAACTCTAATAATAAAACACCATCTGTTGGACTCCGCGATGAGTGGGGAGCATCGGTGATAATACTAAAACAACATCGGCCAAGTCCTCGAAGGCAACCAAAACCCAAGCCTTCTGTAGGTGAAAAATTTACCTGTATATTGTTTACAATATGTAATTCTTAATCAAAGATTCAAATGGATCATTTTTACAAAATTAAAATAAACTCCAGCAAAACTGTCGCCAATGAAGGATCAAGGCATACCAGAAAGTTGCCGATCTAATCAGGGACATGCTTTCCTCAAGGAGATTGGACCTTACACAAAATTGTGATTTTTTTCCCTATTCAGACTTATTCTTATTGTTATATAACTAGTTTATTATATTTTTATTACAGAATCAATTTAATAACACATCCTCATCATATACTCATTACTCACATTGTTACTAGCCTCTTTTTTACCTATCACTACCTTTGTCATTTGGGCACTAAATGACCATAGATGCCGATGCGCCATAAAACACCATACATTCATTCCTTCAAATGGGTTCAATGAGGCAAAGTGATTTTAAAACAAAGACACGGAAGCTAATCCATGCAAAAATATCCTCAGCCTACCCCTTTTTATGCAGAAAAATAGCCAATTAATTTTCAACCAGACATGACAAGACATAAACAATCAGTGCGCATGATCATGTGGTTGTAGATGTGACATAGAATCATGGACCTATTATCACTACGTCATAATATGACGAAATTTGAGATTTGAGGCATTAATCAGGGCTAAAAAGATAAAGTAAAAATGTAACTTAACGTATTTGAGTCTAACATTTTTTATGGCCATAAAAAAGCTCTTTCTAGAAGCAAATACCTAGCAGACTTCGGGTCCTGCCTGTCTCTGTGGTAAAGTATGAGACTCGTAACCTGGAGGTCCCGGGTTCGAGCCCCACCTTATCCGATGGGCTTTTCGTGAGAGTGTCCAAGGGCAAGACACTTCAGAGCCCACTCGTCACAACTCGGCCTATTCCGTACCTACATCTAACCTCGTCTGTACAAGGGAGGCTTCCATTTTGAACTACCAATCACATGATCTTAAACATGGCGGCGCCCCTGTAGATCGCTTAGCAACGACATGAACAACCACTGTGAAGTTCTTCACTTCTATCGATCTGTCGATGAAAGCTTCTAACGGAATTGATAAACCACGCTAAAAATTGAATGTACAAACTGTTTGCCGACTGAAATACTCTCAGAAAGATAACGATAGAAAATTTACTCATGTGTTCTCTCTAAAGAGGAGCCTTACAATTTCAATAACGGTAAAGCGGTGTGCTTCCGGATATGTGCGAAATGTACCGTGTAGGTGCATATCAAGCTACGTGAAACAGCCGAGGGATTTGATCACCGGATCACCCGAGGTATGCCGAATGTTCAGAGCCCTAACCTAGTACTGGTGAAACCCAGGAATACATGGATCCGTGGCGATGAGATAAACTGACTTCCTTGGTTACCGTCGTTAAGGGCTCACAAACAAACGCAGTAAATACATATACAGTATAGCAGAAAGCCTACTTAAATCGTGCTGTCATGCCTGTTTCTTTCGATTAAATTCCGGAAAAATAATCTTTTTCATATGTTTTGGCCGATAATGGATTCTCGCCAAGAAATACATGTATATGGATACCTGAACTTATTTACACAAGGATTTGTACAAAAAGTGTGAATTTCAGGGGCTACGGACAATGTAATACATGTGCCAGCAAAGTTTTGAACTTCTACGAGAAAGAATGAAACAACTCATAATCCTCTGCAGTTTTGCTCAAAAATAATAGAATTAAAGATGATCAATATTTTTTTAAGGCTTGTTAGGTTGTCTCAACATCGTATTCGATAATAAATTACACTATATTACAAGCATTTTGAAATATTTATAGATTATTTCATTCAACAGAGAGTTGAAAGTCTGAGAAATGTTTAAATTTCAAGTTAAGGGAAAATGGTTGCCTGACGATTTTAAAAAAGTGTAAAGTGTGCTGTCAATTAACAAACATGTTAATATCATTGGCGGTAGTTTGTTTTATCTAATGATATACTGAAGACAACGGGTGGTCGAGTGGATTACAGCGGCAATCAAACACACGTCTTATCAGTTAACAGTTTACCGACATACCCTTTGAAATGGCAGATGTGCTAATCCACCTAAATATGGCTAAGGCAAAAGCTGATTTAATTAACAGAAGTTGCCTTTTGAGCTAAACTTCCAAAACTGTACACAACAGAACTTACTCTGTTTCATAATTGAAATCTACACGTACCTTCTGTAAGAATACACGTAAATGTACTTAATTTAAGAAGCAGCTGGTTTGAATCCAAGAATAAACTGCATTTTTTTTTTTTTTTTTTTTTCCACTCTGACCTGTATCTACACATTCAGCATTCTTCACGCACCAAGGGTTAATGTTAACGTCAAACTTAAACATTGATGACACGTACCCCTTTTTGGATGTGCAGACGTTATTAAACAAGGTTAACTATTTGAGTGAACGTACTTTCTCTTTATTAGTATTTCATATATTTTACCCTTGTTTTCCACTGTAAAACAGTTTAAGTTTTTTTCGGAGAGTTTCGGGGAGAAAAAAACTATCATTAATTAATCCATTGTGTAATATAGCGTTGATCAAACTCTTTGCTCATGTCCCATTGTCAATCATAATCATAATCCACACTTATAATCTCTTATAATCTTATAATCACGTAAGCAGTACACGATCGCAAACCACATCTTTTAAACTTTTTCCTAAAATTCAAGCGTTGTAAACACACATAATATCGCACCTCTCCATCATTAACAGTCGCTTGTTTGTGAGCCGAAATAGCAGACAGCAAGGCTGCACATCGGGCCAAATAAATGCGATGACCTGATTGGTCGAATATCGATTACCACGGATCCATGTATTAGATAAATTTGTGAGCTGTCGTCATGGTAGACTGAAATAATGTTGAAATCGGCATAAAACACCATTTAATCAATCAATCAGGTAAGCAAAAAATCTCTTACAATACACTCAGTACATTTAAAAACACAATACTAGTTGCAAGTTGAAAATCAGCCTGAAAATAATATGTTTTGATCAAATTGAACTGTAATGTAATTCATTGTTATTGAAAACGATGCAAAAAGTTCATCACCGCAAATAAAAAAGTCACATGATAGTCATCGAGAATGGCCACTCAATGCATTTATCAAAACTTGCCAGCCTCGTCTCATTGACAAAATCGTGTTGTTATTCCATACTGTGGGATGTTGTCAAATTCCTCCAGAAAGGCACTGCAAAGTTCTAAAACTGTTGACGGGGATAAACAGTGGTATGCACAATTTTTTTCATAGCATCCCATACACGCTCAGTAAGTGCAGTATCAGATGATAAGGCGCCCAGTCAAACAATTTAATGTTGTCCTGATCAAGAAGATTTCTAATGAAAACGGCCGTATGTGCAGCAGCACCATCATGTTGCGATATATTGTAAGCTCGTCTGAACTTTTGTCCTATAAACGGAGGGAAAAAAAGGCAAATTAAGCTCTTTGATGTAGGCACTGGAATTAACTTTCATTAAAAAAAAATGTGGACCGTAATTTGATGAAGCAGGTAATGCCTGTTCATGTATGAACTGATCAACCATCCTCTCAGTCATGCTCGATAATGCAAGCGCCATTAAAATGCTCATTCTGCCAACGCTAAATTCTGCTACGACTCTCGAATTTAGATAATTGAGCTCTTGAGTAACACGGGAACAGAACAGTTCATTTGAAGGGTGTTGAAACGGAGGTGTCTTCTGGGTCATGGTAATCTTGTTTCTTCCATTCCATGAGTCACACTGCTTTGCACGGACGTCTCGCAGAGCCTTGTGCCGGAAAAAACCTACTTAAAAAGTGTCTTCCTGGAGGAATCGGACAACATTCCACAGCATGGAATGACCCCACAATTTTGTCAATGAGACAAGGCTGGCAAGTTTTGATAAATGCAAGTAGTGGCCATAATCGATGTTAATCTTGTGATTTTTTAATGTTTGGCAAGGAACATTTTGCATCATTTTCCATGTGAAAATCTTAAAGTATTTTAACGAAGCTTTGTGAATCACTAAAGGGAATAACAATGAACTACATTACTGTTAAATTTGATCAAAACATTTTATTTTCCCGCTGAATTTCAACCTACAACTAGTGTTAAGTTTTTAAATGTACCGAGTGTACATATTAACCCATGATACTTACTATGAGATTTTATCATGCAAACCAAGTCTTAATTACGGGGCATCGAAAAACATATAATTAACGTATTTGACGATTGCAAAGTTTGAATTTCGATGCAAGAATCTAATAAACTCGTGATAGTAACGGACTTTTCATGGTTTTTGTGGCATTTGTCGAAGACAATGCCACTATGAGTTAAATACGGCATTTTGAAAATCATGTATCGTAGTTTATGCAAAACCGAAGGAAATAAACCCAATTAAAATCAATTTTTCTGAGACAAATAAGTGTTTCAATTGCACCCAGATATGAAATTGAAAAATGGCGTATTACAATAAATTGGATAAGGGCATCGATCGTGGAAATACTTCCTTTTTTATCGAAAATAGCTTGATCTGCTATGGCCTTCTATAGTGGCGTAATGATAGACACATTCCGTGCTTGTATCTGTTGTTTATTTTTCAAATTGTTAATTCCACACAATGGCTCACTTGACAAATGCCACACCAGTGTTTTCAACGCTTTGGTTCAGTTTTGATACAAGTCACACCGGCATTCTAGTGTATGAAGTTTATTTCCAATCTGTTTATTGTTGATACTTTGCCACCCTCTAAATAGTTTAACCCCCAAAGCGCTGGAACCAACTTAAGTTGTTTTTGCAGAACGTGAGGTCTTATCTTTGATCTACACTGTCTGCTACTATGTTACATTTTTCAACGGAATCCAACCTTGAAATAACAATATTTTAGGCTGCTTTCCAAATTAAAAAGGTCCATATTATTAATTCAGCGCTTTAAGGTTTGACGTATCTGAGATTTCAAAATGGGACAATTTTAGGCTATTTGGTGAATGTTTAATATTGCATTTACTTGGATCGATAAAAACTTGCGATGTCATGATAACCACAGTTAACTCACGTTTTAAAACAGACGAAAACACCATTGAATTATTTATCTAAAACTTCAAAATTTTGCCGAAATTAGCGAGTGCTCAGTGCTGGGACAGAGCACTTTTTTGTGAGAACGTAGAACCAATGATGTGCCTCTTGACACTCAAAGTCAGATAAATGAGCATTTTTTCTGTGTCGCAGTTGTTTTTCTTGGTCTTCTTTTTAAAACGTTGTGATTTTAACCGTTACAAAAAAAAAAAAAACCTTATTTCATGGTGAACCAGATTCGACCAATATCTGACTGGGAAGATGGACTTCGATGGTCACAAAATACCGATGATCGCCCGAAAATGGTGAAAACTTGCCTGTCGCAAAGTGGGTTGGAAAAAATGACCATTTTGCATAAGATAAATTCAGCACATAGCCTTACACTTGGTCAAATTTCTAAATCTACGATGATTTTTGATTTTAGAAAATTACATTATGTGTTAATTTCCAAATAAACTCGTGGACAACTATTTCATCATTGTCGCAAATATTCAAGTCAAGAAAGTTAACACATTTTCGTCAAGCAGGAGCATACAAGAAGCAGGCTTACAACTAGTCCTACTTTTTCCTACTTTTTTTGCCCTGTTCCTACTTTTTTCCTACTTTTATATATATATATATATATATATATGTGTGTGTGTGTGTGTGTGTGTGTGTGTGTTCTTACTGTTGCTACTGTTTTGATGAAAGTAAAAAAGTTTTTCTTTCAAAATTTTATAGTATGTTGCAGCATGAAAGGATTGCATATTCTGCTAATACAGAGTCTTTTAATGTGCTACTGTAGTTTCTTATGTATGCTGCATGGTGCCTTGTGGGAAATATGTCTCAACCACTCTCAGAATGATCAATATTAAGTGCTGTAGAGCACCTTCTAGGGCTAATTTGATTGACACATATTGGAAGGATTTATTGCCTTTTATTTAATTTTATTACTTATTGCTTCTATCCATGCAACTACTCATAGGAATTAGGTTATTTTCACCAATCTTTCACAGAATGATCAATATCAAGTGTTGAAGCGCCTAATTTCAATTTTTTCTTCTATTCAGTCATACTTAGGAGGAGTTTGATTTACCTAGTGCACTTCTATTAATCCTTTACCACACAATCCCAACTTTCAACGACCCTGGGAAAGAAAGCTATAGAAAACCTTGTGGGAAAAGGAGAAAATGCCGGTAACAAGGTTTTGTACCCATCCAAAGACAATTTTTAATTGTTTGGGTTTTGTCGTCTGCAAATCCTTTCTATTTGGACTGGTCTAAAATTCTGTCGTTTGGTAAAGTGTTAAGAATGTTCAAGCTGTATCCCTGGGGTCAAAATTGGTCCCATCCTAGGGGTCACAGGTTTTATATAGGCTGATTTTGTGAAATTCATTTTAAAAAAAAATCTTATTGTTCCGTATAAAAAAGCCTAGAGCTATCAAATTCTGCATGCATCTTCATCTTTTGGACCTCTACAAAAAAAAAAAAAAAAAAATAGCCCTATGGAAGAATTACAGCCGTCCAGAAACGTCCTTAAAATATATGAGTGCAGAGAGCATTTAGAGTATGGACAAAAAAGCTTGTGACGAAAACGTGTAAGAATATTAAGAAGTCTTTGTAAATTTGTTCGAAAAAAAAAAATAGATCTAACTGTTAGATCGCAAAACTTTCCTCCATGTAGCATGGTATCGCCTTTCTTCTCCGATCATAGTTTGAATGTGAAAGGGATACAAGACTTACAATTGGGGACAGATTATACGGGCGAAAGACCGCCTATAGGTTACACGTATAAGTCATTCTCAACCCCGAAGGACAATTTTTCGGCCAATTTGAATTTTTCCACATGGAGAAAAAGTGCGACTTTATCCGTACTTCAACCTCCTTGACAACGAGAATATTCACTTTTATCCCGTTTTCGTTACTTACACTGACCTAATAAAGGGGTAACCTAATAAACTTAGCTTTATCCGGCAGTTGTGTATTCCTACGCGCTATAAGGTTAATAATACAGTCTTGTGCCATAAATTCAAACGTCTAAAAACAAAATAGCTGACGTTAACAGTGAATGAGCACTGAAAAACAAAACTGTTTAACGTATTCAGAACCAGCTTATCGTACCTTAGTCTTTTGTTACATCCTTTTTTTGATTTTATTACATTCTGTATCCTCCGAGGCTTGGTAGGCTGGAATAACAGTTCCTGATGTATCAATAGGAATGTTTGTGCAGACGTAATGAGTGGCTCTCTCAAGCTTATCTCGCGTATCAGTGATTTCAGGCCGATTTTTCAGTTGTCCTCTAAGTCTATGCAACAAGTTCTCAATTATATTCAAGCCCGGACTTTGAGCCGGCCAGATCATCAAACTGAACCTTGGGGTGGGTGGAGTAACACGGTAACCAATCTTCACCTACCTTTCTCCAAATTAAAACCCTGTTGTTTGTTCCAGTATATCCTTCGCTATACAATGTCCTTTGAAAAGTCTGTTTAAAAACTGTAAAGTTTCTTGCCTGATTAAAAAATTCCTGTTATGTCCGATGTTTGTTTCCTGTTTTGTTTACAATTCGTAATGTTCAATGTCCGACCATCACGTTCACTTATCTTTACCGAGTGCCATTTCTTTGAAAATTCTCAATACTATTTCGTATACGATATCTTTTGATAATCCCATTAATTGTAGTCCGCGGTATGTCCAATCTACAAGATATTTCCTATTGTCGAATACACGAATAATATAATAAAATTTCGTGTCAGAGCTAAGTTCTTTCCTTCTCCCTACCCGTGTATGTTTACACCAACATTCCTGAGAGTGATTACGTAGAATTCAGAGAAAATTACGGCATGTGACGTCACCATGCATTTCCAAAAAAATATTGAATACAAAAAGGGATATAACACCGAAATTTTCATGTTTGTTGGGCGTTCTTTATTTGCTACCCTTATTAATGTCGCCATTCCTATCTGGAGCAGTTCGGACGTTCACCTTCTGTACAGTACAGTATGGCACAAGACTGTATATAACATTGCATTGACAGTCAGCATACATAGCAAAAGTCAACATATTTCGAAATAAAAACATTGATATTACGCTTGAAATTGTGAAAAATGACTCATTTTTTTATGATATACGGGTATTCTTCTAGTCGGATATGATAAGAACTATTGCTTTCCTCGGGTCACTAAAATAAGTGCGTACTTAGGCTGCTGTAACGGGGGCGTGGGGGACCTGTTGTAAACAAATAAAATAATTTGAGAAATGAGGAGTAAAAAGGAGCTTTTTTCCTGTAGAAAAACGGGATAAATCGAATATATGGTTGGTGCCAAGATGGATAAAGTTTATCCGGCTCGGCCCGAAAACTGAAGAGGGCTCGCTAAAGCTCGCCCTCTCAGTTTTCTAAGCCTCACCGGATAAACTTTATCCATCTCGGCACCAACCATATATTCTCTATATATAGGAAAGAGAATTTAACACAGTCTAGACTAAATCCACAAGATTAAATTCCAATTATTTTTTGTTAAAGTTTCATAAAATGTATACCTTTTCACCTCAGTTTGCGTGTCATAAACAGAACAGTTGAAAATAAAAATGCAGGTATTGATACATGTTAGTATGAACTACGCAGTACATGTTCATTGTAAACGTGATTTCCTGTCTGGGTTTAGTCTTTCCCTTGACTTATACAAGGGAAACGACTCTAGCAAAATTTAAGTTAATCGATTGTACGCGTTGTTTCCCTTAGGCTATAGAATCGTTCTAGGTTGAATGAATTATTTCTTAATCGTTGGTTTTAAGACCGAAAATAAGTACAAACGATGAAAGATAATGTATCGATCCCAATCTTAAAGAGGGATTATACATTTACATGCCTATACATTTGCTACTTAAACCATCATTTGGAATTTTGCGAGAACGAAAATCACAAGGGAATAAATTTACTTTTCACCGGGTCATTAAAGGTTGCAGCACTCGCAGGATTGAAAAAAGACCCTCCGTTGTTTACAAACATCGCAAGTTCTAAAGGAAACAATTTTGAACCGTGACAGCAGTTGTAATGTTTTCCTTGGCGAATGGTTTCGTTTATATTGCAAATAGAGGCCGTTTAGTGCCGACAGGTAACTCCTTTTATGGTATTTTTGAAACACGACAGGGGTCTACTCACCTTTACTGTACCAAACGACAAAATTTTAGACTGATCCAAAATCAAAGCATTTGCATACGACAAATTAAATGTGGCTCAAATGATGAAATTTTTTCTGAATAGGGTAGAAAACATTGTGGGAAAAGGAGAAAATGCTGGTTACTAGAATTTTCTCCTTTTCCCACAATGTTACCAAAGGCTTTATTCCTCAGGGTCTTTAAAAGTATTCACCGTTAAAAGTCGGGATTATGTGGTAAAGAGCTAACCCTTAGAGCGCCACATAAACCTATCAGACATTTTCATCTTAGAAATATGACCCAAATAATTGCAATTTCATGGTTGCTTTTGTCTACAGTGATTCAGCAAAGCAGACAGTGTAGATCAAAGATCAGGCTGCATGTTTTGTGCAGCCTGATCTTAAGCTACATTGGCCGCAATCAGGTAGCTCAGTGGTTCAGCATTTGCACTACAAGCCTGGGACCCAGGTTTGTTTTCTCAATCACGGAAACAACATTGGTGTTACCCACCGAATTCGGGGTAGGTTTTTTGAAACCTCAAATCTGTGGATAAAGGGTCAACTGATGTTTTAAGGATATATCCCACAGTTTTTTCCTACAGGCAGATTTTTGCATTTTAGTTCAGATGATAATGTAATGTATGCAGAGTAAAAAAATGAAAAAAAAAAATCATATGTTGCAGAGCACAATACAAAGATACAGATCTTCTAAGAGGAAAACTCTTGCCAAAATTACAGAAAATATGCTTTAATTTCAAACCTAAAAAGAGGTTCTTAAAGTAACAATATTGCTTAAAAAAATTGTTGTTCTTAGAAATGTGATGTTTGCCAATGATAAAAAGATTTTCTGATCATTTTTCTACAATAAAGAAAATTTCAGCTGACAGATTTTTCTGAAATTTAGCACAGAAATAGTGCTTTCCAATATCTTGTTAAAAAATTTTAAGAGATATGGTACATTTTTAAAAGTTATTGACAAAATGAGTTAAAGCCCTTTAACCCTTAACCACACAATCCCAACTTTTAACAACCCTAAAAAAGAAAGCTTTGAAAAATATTGTGGGAAAAGGAGAAAATGCTGGTTACCAGCATTTTCTCCTTTTCCCACAATATTTTCTCCCCTTCCCAAATCAAAGTTCTATTTTTGAGTCACATTTATTTTGTCGTCTGCAAATACTTTTGATTTGGATCAGTCTAAAATTTTGCCGTTAGGTAAAGGGTTAATATAAACATTTATTTTTTAGCGTGATTTGGCATCCCCCATCATTATAAATATCCCATTTTTCCTCAGTGGCTATGATTTTTAGATATTTATAAGGCAACCAACATAATACAGATAAAAATATACAATCTCACTGTCATAGAAACCCAGTGGGACATGTTAGAGGTTATAAAAAGGAAACTTGCGGAAACCTAGTGAGCTCAGAAAACTGTGGGATACGTCCTTAACTCTTTACTAAACAACCAAATTTTCGACTAGTCCAAATTCAAAACATTTGCAGACGACAAAATAAGCCTTACTCAAAAATTGAAACTTGTTTTGGGAAGGATAGAAAACATTGTGGGAAAAGGAGAAAATGCTGGTTACCAGCATTTCTCCTTTTCCAACAATGTTTTCTAAAGGCTTTTTCCACAGGGTCATTAAAAGTCAGGATTGTGTGGTAAAGGGTTAAGTCTTTACCACACAATCCAGAGTTTTAATAACCCTGAAAGAGATGGCTTTTGAAAACATTGTTTATTCCTTTTTCCACAAAGTTTTTACCCTTTCAAAGACAGAAATCACCATTTGTGCTTCACTTGATTTGTCGTCTGCAAATCCTTTCAATTTGATCAAGTCCAAATTTTTGCAAAAGGGTGAAGTCTTTACCACACAATCTTGAGTTTTAGTAACACTGACAGAGAAGGCTTTTGAAAACATTGTTGAAAAAGGAGATAATGCTGGCAACCCAGCATTTATTCCTTTTTCCACAAAGTTTCTACCCTATCAAAGGCAGAAATCACCATTTGAGCTTCATTTAATTTGTCGTCTGCAAATCCTTTCAATTTGATCAAGTCCAAACTTTTGTTGTTTGATACAGGGTTAACTTTTGAGCAGGTTACTTTTTTGCAACATTGTTTTCAAAAGTGATCTGCAGTGTGCAAAAAGACGTCCCTGACAATGCATTGAGCTTGCTTTGGTCTGCTTTAGCTCTTATTTATCTCTTTACCAAATGACAAAATTTTAGACCAGTCCAAATTGAAAGCTTTTGCAGACGACAAAATAAATGTGAATCAAAAATTGAAATTTGTTTTTGGAAGAGTAGAAAACATTGTGAGAAAAGGAGAAAATGCTGGTTACAGTGGTTACCAGCATTTTCTCCTTTTCCCACAATGTTTTCAAAAGGCTTTTTCCTTGGGGTCGTTAAAAGTCGGGATTGTGTGGTAAAGAGTTAACTTTCGGGTTGACTGAGACACCTACATAGGCGGCGATGTTTTTTTATTCCTTTTGGTATCACAAAAAATGAAGCAACCTGCTGCTGACTCAATCTCGGGATCCCAGAATTGCAAAGTGAACGTCTTATCCATTGGACGGTTTAGAAAGTATGTTCCATAATATACATGTATCGATCTATTTTGATTTCAAAGCCTGCATGCATATCACAGCTAAATATAGTTAGACATGGATAAATTATATCCTAAATACACAGGTGGAAATTAATTTTTTGTCTCCAGTCAATCAAAAGATAAATGAGAGGTCAGTCTGAAACATAAATGAGCCATCCTGTGGCAAAAGGGGGTTTAATACAATTGCAAAAAGTATAGAACCAGGTCAGTCTGCACAGTTTGCCCAGGCTGACCTGGGTCGAAAGTTTTTGCTATTGGTCCATTCTTTGCATGTCAAAGAACCAGTCTACCCCATAAATCAATCAATTTTAACCCTGTACCACACAATCCCGACTTTAAGCGACCCTGGGAAGGAAGCCTTTTGAAAACATTGTGGTAAACAGCATTTTCTCCTTTTCCCACAATGTTTTCTGCTCTTCCCAAAGCAAATTTCAAATTTTGAAGCACATTTATATTGTTGTCTGCAAAAGCTTTCAGTTTGGGCCAGTCTAAAATTTTGTGGTTCGGTAAAGATTTAAGCCAAACTGGATGTTAAGGATCCACAGCTATGTGATCTCTTGCTCGGTACAATCAGAGGCCACTGAAACTCCATTGGTCTATTACCGGACAACAAAATTTTCCTTATCGGACACCGTTACTATAAATAGCATGTTGCAACATAGAGGCAGTCGCCAATGTGCTATTTATAGTAACAATGTAAATGAAAATTTGAGTATTCCCTGATATACAGGCGATGCACCAATTCGCAAGTAGTTGATGATCAGCCAAGAAAACTGTTAGTGTTCAGTAACAGACCAATGGAGCTTCAAAGGCCTGTGGTACAATGCATTACAGAGATGTAATAACCCTTCTTTGCCAGAGCATGGGTTAAATTCAGTCTACAATGTTTGTTACAGGTAATCTAGGTAAAGCTGGAACTCTGCAAACCACATTCAGACACTCTAGTACACTTCTACAGATGTCAAAATCTATCATCCCAGAACTAAGCTATGCTCAACACAAGGGAGAATCTGGTAGAATTGGTGTGATTGGGGGTTGTCAGGAGTAAGTAGATTGTTTTTGGCAGCGGGTCAAACCCGCTGTCATAGTCCCCAGGTATGAGTCGAGAATTCTTGCATCCGGCAGCTTTTTCCTGGATACGCGAGGTAAACAAAACTTGATTCCTACACTTGACTAAATAGTTCCTCCATGAATACACAAACGATCATGTATAAATACGCGCTACTCACGCAGACGACACCCCTTTCAAAAGTTCTGCCTTACACCTTACGAGTTCATCCGTAATGTTACTGTAGAATAGAAACGGAAAGAGGGCGTCGGTATCTACATAGACCGAAAAAGTGCAAAAGAAAATATTTTCAGAGCAAAAGTTTTTATTAGTCGCCGCGCAGAAGCGCGCGACTATATTTTTAATAGTTTTTCGAGTTAGGACATGGACAATGGGAATTTCTTTTTTATAGGGGTGTTAAGGTTAACAAGGAATCTTTCTACTTCGCCTTAAACTGGCTTTTTAATTCAATATAAAACTACGAAGTATATACAATACGATACTATTTTTGCTCTGTTAATACTTACACCATCAAAAAATCCGCCCAAGTATTACTTTTATTTTCGCTATTCGCGAGAAATGGACTCATCCAAATAAATGCCTTGTTTCCATTGGTCAAGGCTGTACAGGTTTCCAGTCATTTCGTACCTAGTTAATTTCGTACCTAGGTCATTTCGTAGATACGATTTTGGTCATTTCGTACCTACCTATACTTTCTATTTTGGTCATTTCGTATCCAGTTGGTCATTTCGTATCCACTTTCGTCATTTCGTACACAGGTTTAATTATCATTTTGATTATTTAGTACCTAGTTTTTCCTACTATTTGTGTTTTTTGTTGAATGACCACCGCTAAAATTGTACATTGCTGAAATTGTGTTAAATTCCGCCGAAGAACGAGTATGATGGTTATGATTGTATCAAACCATTATTGGTTACTTCTTTCTAAGTTTAGTTTTTAAAACAAAGATTATTTAGAACCCTTTTGTTTATTTCTCACCAAGTTCTAGATAAATTTACATGTACTTTGTTGGAAAAAATCTGGAGAGAGACCAGTTTTTCGCTGTGTTGTTCATAAATCGCAATGCAAAACCAATATTCTTTATTAACAGCGTTCACCAAACAGTATAGTTTTAGACTTGTTTAAATTGAAAGCATGCCTTGCAAACTTACATTCTCTTGAATCATACTATCCTAGGACAGCAACATTTTAGTAACTTGGCCCTGTTTTCAACACTTTCCCAAACAAACGCGGGTTATCACGTGCGCTGTCAAATTCTTTTGGAAAAACATGTTGGATAAGGAGAAATTACTCGTTATAAGCAATTTCTCCTTTAACAAATACTTTTCCCCCCACTACTAGCGAATTTTCTACCATTTTTGCAGCTTTTTAAATTGTCGTCTGTCAACTCTTTGAATTTGGAAGAGTCTGATATTTTTCGTTTGGAAAAGAGTTCAGAGAGCGCTATGCGAGGGTATTAGATACTGTAACAGAAGACAACTTTTGATATAGATTCACAGTCACATCAATTTCATAATGTGTTAAAAAATCTGCTGATGAAAACTGACGTTTACTTATTTGCCCTGGCTTTCTTGAAGCATTAAATAAAAAAATTTGCGGTGACTTTGATTCTTTGCATCGACTTTTTCTTGTCAGTGTTTGTTTGCATGATGAATTTTGAGCATAGGGCATCGTAATGGGATTTGTGTAACATCGCCTTTTATCGCCAAAGTCGTACGGATTCGGCTGTGACAGGCGATGTTACACGAAAAGTCACCCATTAAGCCTTTGGCAGACGGCAAAATTTCAGCTGTGTTCAAACTGAAAGCATTTGCAGACGACAATTTCATTGTGGCTCAAATGGTACAAGTTTTATTTTATAGGATAGAAAACATTGTGGATAATAGAGAAAATGCTGGTTCCCAGCATTTTCTCCTTTCCCAGACTGTTTTCACAAGGCTTTTTTCTCAAGGTTGTTAGAAGTCGGCATTGAGTGGTAAAGAGTTAAAAGTAGTTATAACTGCAAATTATATTATGCATTTACTTGTACAACACAATCTCAAGTTTTAACGACCCTTAGAACATAACTTTTTACAAACATTGTAGGAATGGGAGAAAATGCTGGTAAGCAGCATTTTCTCCTTTTCCAACAATGTTTTCTACCCTATCAAAGATGTACACTGTTTTTGAGCCATGTTTCAATTTTTGTCTGCAAATGGCTTCTTTCAGTATAATTTATTAGCAGTTAATGAAATTTAAACAGCTTGGGTCATAACAGCTGCCAGTGTACCTATGCATGCGTTTCTTGGCTATTTCCTTAAGGTCATGCACTGAATAACAACATGGCATAAATGATAAGTGGATCAGAAAGAAGACCATGCTGGAAATTTAAACCAGCGGTACCAACTTCAAGTCTTTGAGCTACAAACTCCTTAAAAGGGATCGGCAAAACTTTTATAAAGCACATTATTTGGCCTACAAGGATTTTGAGGTGTAAAACCTCAAAATTATACTAAGACTGATTTTCAGTACTTTAAGATACCTTTCAAGAATTTCATAAATGTTATGGATTGATATAATAGAAAACATTGGTTAGAAGCACTTTCTCCATTTCCACAAATGTCTTTAAAGGCCTCTTCCACAGGGTCATAAAAACTTGGGATTGTTTTGGAAAGGATTAATATCATTTATTCAAGTCTTGTTTTCTGCCTGTGCTCATGTACTAGATTTTATCTTTATTTTAGCCACAAACAAATGAGCTGTGCTTTGGCAAAAGGGGGCTTCTTGCATCCTCGTGATGGATTATACCAAGCAAGACATAAATAATTATTGATCCATAGACCGACCCTTCGATGTACAGAAAATGGACCAATGGCGAAAAGTTTCAGCCCAGGTCAGCCTGTGAAGACTGCACAGACTGACTGCCTGCACAGGCTGACCTAAGTCTATACTGTTTGCAGATCGATTAAGGCACCTTTTTACTTCAAGTCAAGTATAAAGGAAACCTGTGCAAAGAAAGTAATAAGATCTGTAGCTGGCACAAACCCGCTGCCTTCAGTGCGTCAGCGCTTTGATTAGATTATAGCCAGTGACTGAAGGCCACAGAAATATATTTGAGCCAAGTTCTGGCAAAAAGGGGCTTAATGCATCTCCGTAATGCACTTTACCTAGCAAGGCATCACACATAATGAGGGATCCATAAAATCCATGTTGTCTTACAACTGACTGAATCATGAGGTAGACTGATCCTTTTACAGGCAGAAAATTAGCCAGTAGCAAAAAGTTTCAGCCTAGGTCAGCCAGCACAGACTGATAGGCTGACCTGGGTTGATGCTGTTTGCAGATGCATTAAGCCCCCTTTGACAGAGCCTGGCTCATTTTCTTTAAAATATTCTCTCATTAAACCACCGTAAACCTTGTTTGGGGGGGTATATAGGAGTTACTGTGTCTATCGGTCTGTCAGTCGGTCGGTCTGTTGGTCGGTCTGTAGTTTCTTTGTCTGAGCTATTTCTCAACAACTACTGGACAGATTTCAATCAGACTTTGTTGGGAGTTTCAATACAAAGCGAAGATGTGTATTCTAATTTGGTTGAAATATTTTCCAATGAGTTATGGTCCTTTGATGAACTTTTTGCCCTTTGTTATTTTACACATTGGGTTTTGTTTGGAACATAACTTCCAAAGTCAAAATATTAAAGCTGCTGACTTCAAACTTCATGTAGAGATTGATCACATTAGGAACAAGTGCAGTGCAAAAGATCCATAACTCTGTCTTCAGTATTTTTGGAGTTATTGCCCTTATTTATTTAAACATCTTTGGTTTTTGTCCAGAGTATAACTTCCAAAGTATAGAAGCTATTGCCTTCAAACTTCATATACAGATAGACCACATTGTTAACAAGTGCAGTGCACAAGATCAGTAACTTTGTCTGTATTATTTTAGAGTTATTGTCCTTAGTTGCTTGACATGTTGGGTTGTTGTTTGGAACATAACTTCTAGAGCATAGACACTATGTACTTCAAACATCATCTAGAGATACATGGAGATCACACTGGGGACAAGTACATTTCACAAGATGTGTAACTCTGTCTTCAGTGTTTCTGGAGTTATTGCACTTTATTTTTCAGTTTGGGTTTTTGTCAGGGGGCTCAACTTCCAAAGTATGAAAACTAATGGCTTTGTAACCAGCATTTTCTGCTTTTCCCACATTGTTTTCAAAAGCTTTCTTTCTCAGGGTCATTAAAGTTGGGATCATTGGGTAAAAGGGTAAAAGTACATATGTGTCTGGGTGAGTGTGGTATATCCATACTGTAGGTTAACTCTTTACCAAACAACAAAATTATAGACTTGTCCATTTTGAACACATTTGCAGAAGACAAAATAAATGTCACTGAAAAATTAAAATTTGTTTTCGGAAAGGTAGAAAACATTGTGGGAAAAGGAGAAAATACTGTTTACCAGCATTTTCTCCTTTTCCCACAATATTTTCTACCCTATCAAAGAAAAAATTGCACCTTTTGAGCCACACTGAAATTGTCGTCTGCAAATGCTTTCAATTTGGACAAGGCTAAACTTTTGTCGTCTGTTAAAGGGTTAAGGTCTCTAATAGGGTAGAAAACAGTGTGGGAAAAGGAGAAAATGCTGGTTACCAGCATTCTGTTCAGGGTCGTTAAAAGTCGGGATTGTGCGGTAAAGAGTTAATGTTTGTTTTGTATATTTACAGATACACAGGCGCTCCTTATTTTGCTGCAATATCAGCATTGAAACTGGTAGGCTTTGATCAGATTTATACAAGTACAATAATAGTTTCTTTTTAACCCTTTACAACACAGTCCCAAGTCATAACTACCCTGAGAAAAAATGTGTTTTGAAAACATTGTGGGAAAAAAGAAAATGCTGAAAACCAGCATTTTCTTCTTTTCCCATAATGTTTTCTTTCCTGCCAAAGCAACAAATTTTATTTTCTTGGTCATATTTTACCACACAAGGCTGAGTTTTAATGACCCTGGTGAAGAACACTTGAAAACATTGTAGGAAAGACAGAAAATGCTAGTAACCAGCCTTTCCTCCATTTCCAACAATGTTTTCTACTATATCAAAGACAGGAATAATCATTTTAGCTACATTTATATTGTCGTCTGCCAATGCTTTCAATTTTGTCAAGTCCAAAACTTCGTCGTTTAATAAAGAGTTAAACTGTTTTCTGCAAATGTTTTCAACTTGGACAGGTCTAAAATTTTGTGGTGTGGTAAAGAATTGAACCTCTGGGATGAAGATTTTTCTTACATGTGTCCTGAAAAATATTTTTTGTTCAAAAGGTCTCGTATGCCACTTTGTCCCATCTGCTTTGCTCTTGTTTTTAGAAATTGGCACTCTAGAAATTTAAACCTTTCCCAAACGACAAATTTTAGACTCTTTCAAATTCAAAACATCTGCAGACGAAAAATTCAAAGTTGGTACAAATGAGCTTAAGGTCTCTGATAGGGTAGAAAACATGGTGGGAAAAGGAGAAAATGCTGGTTACCAGCATTTTCTCCTTTTCCCACAATGTTTTCAAAGGCCTTCTTTCCCAGGGTCATAAAAACCCAGGATTGTTTGGTGAAGGGTAAAACAAAAAAATACTGTACAGAATTTTTTTGTATTTAACCTTTTTACCACACAATCACAAGTTTTAACAGCCCTAAGAAAGAAGCCTTTTGAAAACCTTGTGGGAAAAGGAGAAAAGGCTGGGAACTAGCATTTCTCCTTTTCTCACAATGCTTTCTACCTTGTCAGAGAGCTTTAGTTCATTTTTACCATTTTAAAATTTGCCGTCTGCAGATATTTTGAATTTGGAAGAGTCTAAAATTTGCTGCAGAGCTCCATATAGAGGGATCGATTTTGATTTCAAAATTGAAAGTATTAATCACTCGCCGCTACACCCTATGTTATGGGTACTCTTTAGAATCCTCTCATTGAGACGATTCTAATGAGTACCCACAACATAGGATTTGAAAGAGAAATAATGGATTTAGAATACGATCGCTCCCTCTTATCTGGAGGTCTGTTGCTGTGTGGGAAATGGTTAATTGTTAAAAAAACAATTTTGAGTTTTCAGGACCCTGAGGGAGAGGGATTTTGAAAAAAGTGTGGGATGAGGAGAAAATGCTGGTAAACAGTAATGTCTCCTTTTCCCACAAAGGTTTTCATCCATTCAAGTACAAATTCCATCATTAGATTCATATTTACTCGGTTTTCTTTGAATATGCACTAGTCTAAAATTCTTTTTCTTTCTGGTAAAGAGATTTCAAAAAAAAAATATCCTAGCTCTCTTTGAAGAAAACATTGAGGTATTGTCAGAACCAAGGCATGTTCTGTGTCCTGTAAAAACTAGTTGTTATTTATCATAAAGGGAACACATACAACAGGGGCAGGTAGCCATCAAAATATTTTTGACACAGTCATGCCCCTTTTTTTACTTAAAATTTTTGTGAAAAGTAACCTCAGCCAAGAATCGGCACCCATATGTGGTGCTCTTGTTTTATTTTATACATGTATCCAAACCTGAAGGGAGTCAATTTGTCAGATTTTTGTTTGTGTGTAATATATGTGAGCCATGCTCTCTTACAAGGGGGCTTAATGCATCTTCGAAAGTATCAATCCAGGTCAGGCTGCACAGTCTGTGCAGGCTGACCTAGGCTGAAACTTTTCACTATGTCGCCATATGTCCAAGACCAGTCTACCTCATGACTGAGTCGGTTGTTAGACAAAGTGGATTTTATGTATCCATAATTATGTGTTGTCTTACTGGCTAGAATGGATCATGGAGATGCACTAAGCCTCCTTATGCCAGAGCATGGTTCATATTTTTTTTTCGTTGAATATCCTAACTTCTACATTGAGATTTATTACACATACAATATGCTAGTATTGTTTATATTCAAACCCCCCAGGGAGCAGATTTGTCACATGTGTTTTGTACTAAAGATGCTGCCACCGTAATCAAGTCCTATAGTCCAGAGCTTATTGTCCACCCTATACTGTAAGTGTATGACACCACTAGATTTTTTTTTTTTCCTGTATTAACTTTTAAGGGTTAAAATACAGGCTATTTTTAAATTGTTTTGGTGTTTAATGCTTTAACCCTTTACCAAACGACAAAATTTTAGACTGGTCCAAATTGTAAGCATTTGCAGACGACAAATTAAAAGTGGCCCAAATGACAAAATTTGTCCCTGATAGGTAGAAAACATCGTGGGAAAAGGAGAAAATGCTGGTTACCAGCATTTTCTCCTTTTCCCACAATGTTTTCAAGAGGCATTTTGTTTAGGGTCATTAAAACCTGTGATTGTGTGGTAAAGAGTTAAATACACTGACTCAAGTTTTAATGACCCTAAGAATAAAGGCTTTGGTAGCCAGCATTTACATATTTTCTGCCCAATCATAGACAAAAACCTTTATTAAATTTGGCTTATTTTTTATTTGTTGTCTGCCAATGCTTTCTACTTGGACTAGTCTAAAATTTTGTTGTTTGGTAAAGAGTGTTATTGCTGTTTTCAACAGTATGTCACTAATGTTACGGTGGTCAGTGTACAATTTCATGCATTCCTAATGTTTCCTTGATTAAGTCCTTACCCGCTGATAAAATTTAAGACAAATCGGTACTGTAGATGTTTACAGACAACTTTTATGCAGTTTAAGTGATGAGACTTAAAAATTGAAAGGATAGGAAATGTTGTAGGAAAAGGAGAAAATGCTGATAACCGGCATTTTCTCCTTTTCCCACAATGTTTCCAAAAGCCTTCTTTTTCAGGGTCATTAAAACATGGGACTGTTTGGTAAAGGGATGAAGCCATTTTAACCCTTTCCCAAACAAGCCCTGGTTTTCACCCGTCTGCAGTACAAGTCTTTTGAATACACTGTGGGAAAAAGAGAAATTGCTCGTAACGAGCAATTTCTCCTTTTCCCACAGTGTTTTCTACCCTTTTTGAGACCTTTCTGCCATTTTCATCAAATTTAAAATTGTCGTCTGCAGACTCTTTCAATTTGGACCAGTCCAAAATTTGTTGTTTGGGAAAGGGTTAATAGTATGGTAATCACAGTATTGTAGCCAAGGGACCTCTTTCTTCATTACTGGTGTTTCTTTAACAAATACCATACACAACAATCTTTCCAAGCTACTTGCTGCTTTCTCAAGTAAATAGGAGTCAAGACAACCTGAGAAGAGAGTGAATGACTTTCAGTGGCTCTTACAGAGATTTAGGCCAAGCCAGGATTCAAACTCATAGCCCATTGATAGCAAGTTAACTCTTTACCAAACAAAAAACTTTTAGACTGCTCCAAAATTTCCGAATTCAAAGCATTTGCAGACAACAAATAAAATATTGCTCAAATACTCAGATTTGTCTGTGATAGAATAGAAAACATGGGGGGAAAAGGAGAAAATGCTGGTTACAAGCATTTTCTTGTTCTTTTCCCACAATGTTTTCAAAAGGCTTCTTCCCCAGGGTTGTCGAAATTCAAGATTGTCTGGTAAAGTGTTAATTATATTCATTTCTTGATTATATCTTAGATCATTAACCCTCTACCACATGACAAAGTTTTGGACTAGACCAAATTGAAAGCGTTTGCAGAGGACAAACTACTGTTTACAAGCATTTTCTTGTTCTTTTCCCACAATGTTTTCAAAAGGCTTCTTCCCCAGGGTTGTTGAAATTCAAGATTGTCTGGTAAAGTGTTAATTATATTTATTTCTTGATTATACCTTAGATCATTAACCCTCTACCACACGACAAAGTTTTGGACTAGACCAAATTGAAAGGGTTCGCAGAGGACAAACTAAATGTGGCTCAAATGATGATTTCTGTCTTTGATAGAGAAGAAAACATTGTGGGAAAAGGAGAAAATGCTGGTTACCAGCATTTTCTCCTTTTCCCACAACATTTTCAAAAGCTTTCCTTTCCAGAGTCGTTAAAACTCGGGATTGTGTGGTAAAGAGTTAAATTTTGTGGGCTATGTTATTTATATTCTGAATCTTGACTTTCAGCAATGAGTCCCCCACAGGTGTGTCACCATGGTTACAGAGACTCCACGCTGTTGTCGTGGGACCTGGGATGGGTCGAGATCAGGACATAATGAACAATGTAGAGAAAATAGTGGAGGAGATTAAGGAAAGAAAGATACCCTGTATAGTTGATGCGGTATGTACTGTGTTTTGTTTTGAGGGCATTACAAGCACTATTGTTTTGACAATGATTGATTGATTGTAAAGTGTTTAATGCCATTTTCAACATTATTTCAGTAATATCTTGGTGGTCAGTGCACCTATCCATACTTTCCTGGAGTTTCTTTTACCAGTAATCCATGCAATATTTTATTCCAAGCCACTGGCTTCTTTCCCACCTAACCATCATTGAAATAATGGTCAGTGGCAAGAGAGGAATGAATCCTTACACAATGACTATCATCAATCCTTGGAAAGAAATTTGCCGAGCCAGGGATCGAACCATTTGTCTTGAGAAGGGTACAAAACAACAAAAATTATTCATTCAAGCTGTTTAGTCCTGATCTATCCCTCAATTACCCATTTACTTTGAACTGTGTCTGTTTAACTCTTTACTAAACAATCTCAACTTTTAAAACCCTGGTCAAAATAATTTTTGTGGCACTTCATTTTATTACTTATCAAACAACAAAATTTTAGGCAAATGGCAAATTACAGTAAGTGTGGCTTAACTCTTTACCAAACAACAAAATTTTGGCGTCGTCCAAGTTGAAAGCATTTGCAGACAACACATTAAATGTTGCTTTATTGAGGATTTCTGTCTTTGATATGATAGAAAACATTGTGGGAAAAGGAGAAAATGCTGGTTACCAGCATTTTCTCCTTTTCCCCACAATGTTTTCAAAAGGCTTCTTTCAGGGGGTCGTTAAAAGTCAGGATTGTGAGGTAAAGAGTTAATTCTTTAGCAAACAATCTTGACTTTTAAGACCCTGGTCAAAATTATTTTTGTGGTACTTCATTTAATTACATATCAAACAACAAAATTTTAGGCAAATGACAAATTATAGTGATTGTGGCTTAAAAGATAGCATTTGTCTTCAAAAGGGTTAATCCTTTACAACACAATCCCAACTTTTAACAAAGCCTTTTGAAAACATTGTGGAAAAACAGAGAAAATGCTGGTAATCAGCATTTTCCTTTTTTCGCACAGTGTTTTGTACCCTGCCCAAGACAAATTTCAATTTTTCAGTCGCATTTATTATTGTCACTGGCAAATGCTTTCACTTTGGTCTAGTCTGAAATTTTGACATTTGGTAAAGAGTTACAGAACTTTTGGCAAAGGAAAAAAATGCTGGTAACCAGCATTTTGTTATTTTCCCATTATGTTTTCCACCCTACCAGAGACAAATTTCATCATGACAGATGTGTTTAGTTTTTCATGCTTTCATTTGGTCAGAAGAGTTTACCACTGTCCTTTAACTCTTTACCAAATGACAAAATTTTAGACTTGTCTAAATTGAAAGTATTTACAGACGGGAAGGTAAATGAGACTCAAAAATTGAAATCTATATTTGAAAAGTTCCAACATTGTGGAAAAAGGAGAAAATGCTAGTTACCAGCATTTTCTCCTTTTTCTGCAATGTTTCCTGAAGGCTTCTTTCTCAGGGTTGTTAAAAGTTGGGATTGTGTGGTAAAGGGTTAACCAATCACTTTCCAGTGCTTCCTAATAGAGAAACTACATAGATGACCTTGAAAACATCCTTAAAAAGATGGATGAAAAAACTCTATATATATATATATATATATATATCAAGGTTTGACTCCTGAAATCATGTGAAGACATTTGGCAAATTGGATTGTGAGTTTTATTTTCATTTTGTCACATTGTTTTCAGAAGTGGTATGCTTTTCAAAAGTGGTATGCTGCAAGGTCAAAACCAGTCCTCTGTGGGAAGAAATAAGGAAAACAATATCGCTTAACTCTTCACCACACAATCCCGAGTTTTAACAACCCTGGAAGAGAAGGCTTTTGAATACATTGTGGAATAAGAGGAAAATCCTGGTAACCAGCATTTTCTCCTTTTCCCACAATGTTTTCTAACAATTCATAGAGAAGTCCAGTTATCTCAGCAATATTTAATTGTCGTCTGCAAATGCTTTTAATTTGGATGAGTCAAGGATAATGTTGTTTGGTAAAGAGTTAACCTTTTACTGCACCCTTTTAATGACCCTGGGAAAGAAGCCTTTTGAAAACATTGTGGGAAAAGGAGAAAATGCTGGTAACCAGCATTTTCTACTTTTCCCACAATCTTTTCTGTCCTATCAAAGAAAAATTGCAGCATTTGAGCCACATTGAAATTGTCGTCTGCAAATGCTTTCAATTTGGACAAGGCTAAAATTTTGTCGTCTGAAAAAGGTTAAAGAAAGTCTTTGACATTTTAGGATGGACTTCACATGTTAACACTGAAACCAGACATCATCAGAGGCTATCAGAAGGCTATTTTAACACCTAATGTGGCAGAATTTAGCAGACTCTACAAGAAAATGGTATGTGTTATATTTTGTACATCAAAATGATTTTTATACACTATAGTAAACCTTTAGCAAATGATCCCATGTATTCACAGACCAAAGATAGAATGCCTCTGACAACACTCAGGGGAAAAAGAAAACTCTGGTAGCCAACATTTCCCCCTATTTTCCACAAGTTTTCCTCCCTTTCAGTGCAGTAGGTAGCTTACAGGACTTGAGAGCGGAGGGTCGCTGGTTCAGTCCCAAGCTCAGCCAGTTTCTTTCTGTTGTTTCAGTGGACGCAATTCTGAAATTTGTATATTGAAGCCTTTGAGAGATATCTTCCCTTTGATCCCTTTATCAAAAATTTACATGTTTTAATAACCTCGAGGGAAAAAAAACTATTGTAAACATAGTGGGAAGAGGAAGAAAATTTGGTTACCATAATTTTACCCCTTTTCCCACATTGTTTTAAACCCTATCAGCATGTCAGTATCAGAGCCACATTTGATTTGTCATCTTCAAATACCTGCAATATTTAACCCTTTACCACACAGTCCCAATTTTTAATGACCCTGAGAAAGAAGCCTTTTGAAAACATTGTGGAAGAAAGAGAAAATGCTAGTAACCAGCATTTTCTCCTTTTCCCACGATGTTTTCTAGCCTTCCCAAATCAGATTTCAGTTTTTTAGTTACTTTTATTTTGTCGTCTGCAAATGCTTTCAATTGGGACAAGTCTAAAATTTTGTCGTCTGGTAGAGGGTTAAGAGATTTTTGTCATCAGTCATAAATAGTATTAGCTTGATCTACAATGCATAAAAAAGCAACTTAAGTTGACTGTTGGTTTTTTAACTCTTTATCAAATGGCCAAATTTTAGACTTGCGTAAATTGAAGCCATCTGCAGACCACAACTTGAATTTGGTTAAGATTAAGGAAGTTGTATGTGAAAGGGTAGAAAACATTGTGGGAAAAGGGGAAAATGCAGCGTTTTCTCCTTTTCTCACAATTTTTTCAAAAGCCTTCTCCACTAGGGTAGTTAAAATTTAGGATTGTGTAGTAAATAGTAAACCCTTTCCCAAACAAGCCCTGGTTTTCACGCGTCTGCAGCACAAGTCTTTTGAAAACACTGTGGGAAATGGAGAAATTGCTCGTAACTAGCAATTTCTCCTTTTCCCACAGTGTTTTCTTCCCTTATTGAGAACTTTCTACCGTTTTCATCAAATTTAATATTGTCGTATGCAAACTCTTCAATTTGGACCAGTCCAAATTTTGTCCTTTCGGAAAGGGTTAAGGCATAAAAAAGAGCATGCCAGATGTATTGTGAGCCTTGCTTTGTGAAAAAGGCTTACATGGGTTGAAATTTTTTGCTACATGCATTAGTAATTTTCTGTATGTGCAAGAACCATTCCAACTCCTAATTTAGTTGGTAGTTGGACAAAATGGACTTTATGGATTCATAATCATGAGATGACTTGGTTGGTAAATTGCATCTCAAAGATGCTTTAACCCTTTAGCCAGACGACAAAATTTTAGCCTTGTCCAAATTGAAAGTATTTGCAGACGACAATTTCAATGTGGCTCAAATGGTGCAATTTTTCTTTGATAGGGTAGAAAACATTGTGGGAAAAGGAGAAAATGCTGGTTACCAGCATTTTCTCCTTTTCCTACAATGTTTTCAAAATGCTTCGTTCCCAAGGGCGTCAAAAGGCGGCATTGTGCGGTAAAGGGTTAAACCCCCCCTTTTCACAGAGCATGGCTCGTTGTATATCTGTGAAATACAGGGTGTTCAGAAAGTATGGTGACATTTTTGTACATTTTATAATATAGTTTAAATTTCAGATGAGGGGATAGAAATGTATACAGATGTAAATAGGGCTTGTTCTCTGGAATAATTGGGTTTTACCTGGAATTGTCCTTAGGCAAGACACTTCAAAGCCCTAGCCTAGTACTGGTGAAACCCAGAACATACATGAATAAGGGAGCTGTTACCCAGATATGTCTGGAATGATGTTGAAAGAATTGTTAAACACCATTCAGTCAATCCAGCAATCCAATGCTCGAACCCGTATGGTGCTAAAGTAAATGCAGAAATTTTTATTTTAAAATTGTCTTTTTCAAAATGTTGGGTACATTAGCAGACAATGTAGATCCAAGATCAGAATATGCATTCTTTGCAGTTTTATTTTGATTTTTACTTTCAGCACAAGCAACTAAATCTGGGTTCATAGCTACAAGGAATGAGCATTTTAAATATCAGGGGAAGTTATTAAGTTATTTTTGCTGTTAGTTGATTAGCAAGAATTGTTTCCCTTTGATGCATTATATACTACACATTTTATCAATTAACCCTTTCCCAAACAAGCCCTGGTTTTCACGTGTCTGCAATACAAATCTTTTGAAAACACTGGGGGAAAAGGAGAAATTGCTCGTGACGAGCAATTTCTCCTTTTACCACAGTGTTTTCTACCCTTTTCGAGTCCTTTCTGCCATTTTCATCAAATTTAAAATTGTCGTCTGCAAGCTCTTTCAATTTGGATCAGTCCAAAATTTGTCGTTTGGGAAAGGGTTAACTCTTTACCACACAATAAAATTTTAGACAGCCCAAATTGAAAGCGTTTTGAGACGACAAATAAAATGGGGCAAAAACAATATTATCTGTCTTTAACCCTTTACCTCACAATCCCGACTCTTAACAACCCTAAGAAAAAGGCCTTTTGAAAACATTGTGGGAAAAGGAGAAAATGCTGGTAACCAGCATTTTCTCCATTTCCCACAATGTCTTTTACCATTCCGAAAACAAATTTCAATTTTTGAGTCACATTTATTTTGACGTCTGGAAATGCTTTCAGTTTGGTCAAGCCTAAAATTTTGTCGTTTGGTAAAGAGTTAAGATCATTGAAAACATTGTGGGAAAAGAAGAAAATGCTAGTTGCCTTCTTCTTCAGGGTTGTTAAAACTCGTGAGTGTATCGTAAAGAGTTAATCCTTTATCACACAACAAAATTTTAGACTTGTCCAACTCGAAAGCATAATTATGAAGACGGCGATTTAAATGTGGCTCAAATGATGGAATTTGTCTTTGAATGGGTAAACATTATTGAAAAAGGAGAAAGTGCTGGTTACTAGCATTTTCTCCTTTTCCAAAAATGTTTTCAAATGGCTCCTTCCACAGGGTCGTTAAAGCTCAGGATTGTGAGGTAAAATATTAAGCCTTTACTGAACAATTCCATATTTTACTGACTCTTTTGAAAAAGCCTTTTGAAAACACTGTGCAAAAAGGAAAAAAGCTGGTGACCAGCATTTTCTCTTTTTCTCACAATGTTTTCCTTCCTTTCAAAGAGAAATTCAATCATTTTATCCATGTAAATTTTTTCTTTGCTTATGCTTTCAATTTCATCAAGTCTAAGATTTTATGGTGTGGAAAGAAATCGGTCACTGCAGTATACTTCCATTATAATTTTTATACAATCATTTGTTTAAAAACATTGTGACAAGTGAACAACTTTCTCAGAGTTGAATATATTTGCCAAAATGTATTAACCCTTCACTACACAATCCCGAGTTTTAACGACCATTAGGAAAAAACCTTTGGAAAACATTGTGGGAAGAGGAGAAAATGCTGGTAACCAGCATTTTCTCCTTTTACCCCCAATGTTTTCTTGCCTTCCTAGGGCAAATTTCAGTTTTTGAGTCAAGTTTAATTTGTTGTCTGCAAATTCTTTCAATTTGGACCAGTCTATAATTTTGCCGTTTGGTAAAGAGGTAATAGCAGTATTGACAATGCACAAAAACAGCACAAATGAAATTTACACATACCGTACTGAAAACTTGTTCAAATTTCTTATTTAGTGTGTACATTTTGAAAGTCAAGGAACTTGGTGGAGAACACATAGGAAAAAGGAGAAACAACTCCTTCTTATTTCATGCTTTTTGGTAGTTTATCGAGAAATAATGGTGGATTATGGTTTGATATTTCATTGTTACGAGCAGTGAAAAAACAATTTTATATTTTCGAACTCTTCAATTGAAGGCGGAAACGGTAGTTCCCGCGCACTAGATACCTAGGTAAACAGCCTGCCCACAGTTTAAATAGAGGGAATTATGACATACAAGGGACACTTTTTAAGTTCGTAGAGTAGGGCGGTCTTTTTAAAACCGCTTGAAATATCAAAATTTTATTTATCTAAGACCTTCGAAATATGCCCCATCTGCCTCCACACACATTTTACACCAATCTACCCATTTCCAGAACGCCGCCCGGTAGTCCTCTTTAGGTATATGTTGCAGACACTGGTAGACCGCACTGCCTATACCACAACGGGATTCAAAACGGTGCCCTGCCAGCATTTCCTTTAGTCTTGGGAACAACCAAAAGTCACAGGGGGACAGGTCAGGGCTATATGGGGGATGATCTAAGACATCGAGCCCAGATTCTTTCAGATATTCCTGTACCGTAGCGGATTTATGGGCCGGTGCGTTATCATGGAGTAATTTGATGCCGCGGACACAGGTGCGCGGTCTGCGTTTCTGATAGAAATCAACAAGTTGTGTAAGAACACTTTCTCTGTAAAACTTTCCAGTGACAGAACTACCTTTCGGGACTGGAATTTGAAGGACTGGACCTTTCGAATCAAAGAATATCGCATACAACATGCGATTTGATGTTTTGCAACAGCGCAATGACAGGTCTGTCGCCCTCAGATGAAACCCAAACCTTATTTTTAGCCTTAGAATCGGGTTGAAAATGATAGATCCAGGTTTCATCACCTGTAACTATCTCTTCCAAACGACGTGGGTCACATTTATCATATTTTTCTATAACTTGCGATGCAAGTCTAACCCGACTTTGTTTCTGCTCGTCAGTGAGCAAATGGGGCACCCAGCGCGCGCAGATCTTAAGTAGCCCAAGTCGTTCACGTAAGATCTTCAAAACACTTGACGAATGAATGCCACTTAATTCTTCTATCTCTTGCACGGTATAATGTGCGTCTTCCTCAATTAACGTTTTCACAGTAGCAACGTTCTTTTCCGTCAAAACGGAAACCGGCCTACCCACCCGAGGGTCATTTTCAATTGACTCCCGACCATCATTAAAACGACGTACCCACTTGCAAACTGTAGCATATTTTAAAGCACCATTCCCATGAACTTTTTGCAAATCAGCATGAATTTCTGTTTGCGGAAACCCTAGCTGTGCTCGAATCTTACAATATACCCTCTGTTCAGAGATTTTTCCATCCATATTGAATGCTAAATTTTACTATGGTGTATAAAACCACGTGTTGAAAATACCCAGCGCAGCGCGCACGTGGACCTCGTACGCCGCATACCGTGACAGCGTTCGAGAGAGGAATGATTACGCAAGTTCTGTGTAAAAAATCATGCAACTTCATAATCGCATTAAAAAGTTATAGGCTTACTCTACGAACTTAAAAAGTGTCCCTCGTAATTTACATGCATTTACCCTATATTTCTTGCGCTCTATGTAATATTGTAATGTGTTGCCATGTGAGGGGGGGTACACCACAGGGAATTACTGAAAAAAGCTGTACTGGATTTTGATAAAAGTCCCAACAAAAAAGGGGTTAGAAACATGAAATAAATAGAATATTTGTTTCTTTTTTTTTGGTGATAAACATTTATTTCATCGATTGAACATCATCAGTAATATTTTCACGAGTGGTGCTGAAAGATCAAAATTTATTTCATCAAGTGAACATCATCGGTAATATTTTCACGAGTGGTGCAAATTTCAATCTTTCACCAAAAAAATAACAAGTATCCTCCATATCCTCAATGTTTTCAGAAACTGCTAACTACAGTGACATTGAAAATATGTAGTTGTATGGTAACCCAAGCCCAATTACTTTAAATCAAGTCTGGAATTCTGGGATCAAAAGTCATGTGTTCAAGCATTATTAAGCTTTTTAAACCTTAAACACATTAAATCTGAAACAACATTCAGTCTCTCAAACAATCGGTCAGTCAATGGATCAATCAACCAACCAACAAACCAAATAACAAACAAACCAGCCAATCAGCCAGTCAGCCTGCCTGCTGGCCTGCCCGCCCGTCCATCTGTCAGTCCGTCTGTCTTTCTTTACCTTTCTACAATTATAGAAGTAACAAAAAGTTTTTAAATCTTTCCCACAGGACAAAATTTTAGACTTGTGTAAATTGAAAGCATTTGCGTACGACAAATATGATGTGGCTCAAAAGATAATTGCTGTTTTTGAAATGGTAGAAAACATTGTGGGAAAAGGAGAAAATACTGATAACCAGCATTTTCTCCTTTTCCAACAGTGTTTTTTGAAGGCTTCTTCCTCAGGGTCGTTAAAAGATGGGACTGTTTGGTAAAGGGTTAATTATAGCTATAACTCTTTACCAAACTACAAAATCATGTTTGACTAGTTCATATTGAGAGTGTAAGCAGATGCCTGAGCAGATGGGTCTGAAATGATCAAATTTGTCAGTAAACGAGTGGAAAACATTGTAGGAAAAGGAGAAAATGCAGTAAATCTGTTCTCTTTCATACAAATATCTCAATAGCCTTCTACCTCAGGTTTGTCAAAACATGGGATTTTCTGATAATAGTTTTAAAACATGCTTAACTCTTTACCAAACAAGTATTTGGACTTGTCCAAATTCAAAGCCTTTCCGATGACAAATTTAATGGGGCTGAAATGGACTGCTTTGTCTTTGAAAGGGCATAAAACATTGTGGGAAAAGGAGAAAATGCTGGTTGCCAGCATTTTCTCCCTTTCCCACAATGTTTTCAAAAGTCTCTTCACTCAGGGTCTTTTAAACTTGGGATTATGTGGTAAATGGTTAACAGCTACGGGTTACACTTGGAAAAAATCCCCAGTAAAAGCATTTACTTCTAGATTTACAAAAGGTTTCTGAAATTCCTCAATCAACCTGACAGTGAAAAATTAATGAGAATAAACCTCTGACATAAACCAAGATTTTATTTTTCTTAGAAATAAAAAAAATCTGTGGCATCTGGTTGTCCATTATACCAGAACAAACCCTGGCATTTTATAAATGAAGCCAGTTTTTTAACTCTGAACAAAGTATTTACACTTTCTCTTTACCCTTTACTATACAATCCCGAGTTTTAACAACCCTGAGAAAGAAGCCTTTCGAAAACATTATGGAAAAAGGAGAAAATGCTGGTAACCAGCATTTTCTCCTTTTCCCATAATATTTTCTATCCTTCCAAAAACAAATTTCAATGTTTGAGTCACATTTATATTGATGTCTGTAAATGCTCTTGATTTGGACAAGTCTAAAATTTTGTTGTTTGGTAAAGAGTTGAGTCTTGGCCAAATGAAAAAAATTTTAGACTTGTCCAAATTGAAAGCATTTGCAGATGATAAAATAAATTTGACTCAAGGAGTGAACTTTGTTTTTAGAAGGATAGAAAACATTGTGTGAAAAGAAGGAGATGCTGGTTTCTAATATTTTCTTCTTCCACAATGTTCTCAAACGCTTTCTTACTTGGGGTCGTTAAAAGTTGTGATTGTGTGGTAAAAGGTTAAAGCCTTTTCCAAACAGCAAAATTTAGGATTTTAACACGTTGAGAGATGAGAAATTAGAAAGAATGTAAATGATGATTTCAGTTTTTGATAGGAAAAAAAACATTGTGGGAAAAGGAGAAAATGATGGTTACCAGCATTTTCTCCTTTTCCTGCAATGTTTTCAAAAGCCTTGTTCTTCAGGGTTGTTAAAACTTGGAAAAGACTCTTCCACATAGAAGGAATATACAGATGACATTCCAAATATTTTTCAAGAATAGTAGCGAAAAGAGAGAGAAGTAGAAAACATTGTGGGAAAAGGAGAAAATAGTGGTTGCCAGCATTTTCTCTATTTCCTATGATGTTTTCGAAATCTTTCTTTTGATGGGTTGATAAAACTCTGGATTGTGTGGTAAAGGATTAACTCTTTACCAAATGACAAAATTTTATATACTCGTCCAAACTGAAAGCATTTGCAAATGACAAATGGGATAAAATGCTGGTTTCCACCATTTTCTCCCTTGCCCAAAATGTTTTCAAGAGCTCTCCTCTTCAGAGTCATAGGGTAACTGGATAAGATTTATTTCTAATATACAAATGAGCCATGCTCTGGCAAAAGGGGTTTAATTCATCTCCATGACACAATGTACCAATCAAAGTCATCCCTTAACCCTTTACCAAACAATCCCGGGTTTTCACGACCCTGAGAAAGAAGGCTTTTGAAAACATTGTGGGAAAAGGAGAAAATGCTGGTAACCAGCATTTTCTCCTTTTACCACAATGTTTTCTGCTCTGTGAGAGAGCTTAAGCTCATTTGTACCAAAGTTGAATTTGTCATCTGCAAATGCTTTCAAATTGGTCTAGTCTAAAATTTTGTTGTGTGGGTCAACTAATAAGTATGGATAGATAAAATCCATTTTGTCCAATGTACAACTGAATCATGAGGTAGACTGGTCCATGGAAAATTCCGCAGTAACAAAAAGTCTTGACCAAGGTCAGCCTGAGCAGACTGTGAAGGCTGACGCTGCTCGTCACTTTTAGCAGATGCATGTAAAACCCCCTTTCCACAGGGGGTCCCTATAAACTAAGAAACTGAACAAAAACAAAACGCAACGAAACCGAACGAAATGCAACAAACCTGAAGGAATTCAACAAAACGCAACGAAACGTTACAAAACGGAACGAAAGGGAATCAAAGCCAATGAAACAAAATGAAACATAACCAGACCCAACGAAACGAAATGAAATAGAACGAAACAGAACAAAATAGAACAAAATGAAACAAATAAAACCTAAATTAGTTTTTTTCTTTTAAATCATTTTCCTCTTGATTGCAATTAATGCAGATAGGTAAATATTAAAATTTGATAGCAGTTGTACCACGAAGATTGCGTTATTGCAATGAATCTGGATTATTGTTCACTTTGTTATGGAAATAAATCATCATTAAAATGTTCTTCAATTATAGGACAACTGTCAGTGAAGCAATTATGTTGCTGCTCAGTCAAAGCAGAGGGACAATATGAGGGCCTAGATTATTCTCCTTATTTTCAGGGGGTATTTAAATTTCATCCAATAACGACGAGAGGGGCACAATACCCGTAAGCAATACCGCCCGCACCATAACTGACCCCAGCCCCCAAAACGATCACGTTGCAATACGCAATAGTCAGCATAACGTTCATTCCTGCACCAGAACAATGGTACACAGCCATTAGCTTGAGACAATACAAACCTCGACCCATCAGAAAAAAAAAGTAATTGTCCGCCAATGCTGCCTTGTACAGTTTATGTGTCCCAAGGCCCCTTTGCCCTCTATAATTGCGATTGCGGCACGTCAGAACCGAGCGAACATGCGGGTGACATCTCAGCAAATTATCATCAGCTAAACAGTTTCGGGGATAACAGCAGCTGTAACTGTTTCTCATAGGTCTCGTAGTTACTGATTCACGATATATTAGTCTTAGGCTCGAGTCGTAATGCGCGGTCAGCCGCTATGTGTATGTCTTTTTGCACTTCAGGTTTGCACAAATCGCTGCAGATGGCTGCTGACTGCTTGCGCAAATGCATCAACATGAACTATAACCTCTGTAGTAGGTAGTCCAGCCTCCAACATACCTATGACTCTTTCTGGTAAATTTTCTTTAAGTCTTGGCATCGATATTTCTGATCAATACATGGACTGGATATGTCTATCCCTTACATCCACCAAAACTCGAACTTTGCCTTAAATAGCCACCAGGTCTTTTAGCTAGGAATTATCTGACCAATTTTGCAAACTATGAACGGTTTTAAATATTACCACACATGTAGTAACATAACATATGTATGTATGTCTCAAAGGTAACCTTGAAAGTTTTGCACATACTTTACGAAAAATTCTTTTTTTGGTTTAGTATATACAAAAATCTTTAGTCCCAGAGCAGCTGCGACATTTGTGGCCTTCGTTTGATAGCGGTGCTTATCCTTAATTATAACATGTATTATCATTTTTTAAAACATGAACATTGTGAGTTCCTTCGATGTTGGGGGTAGAAGGTTTGAGTTCTAGTTCAGTCAGTTCCCAAATTTCTTAAAGTAACAATAGCTGCCAAAAGTAAACAAAGCAGGTATTGAAATACATTTAGATTTAAATAGTATCATTTAAAAGTATGGAAATTATTGTGAAAATGACAATCTGATATTGTACAGTCGGTCAAGGTATTAGTCGCTGGCAGAGAAGCTAATTTCAAAATCAGGTTAAAAGTTGCCAGATTACTCCATCTTTTGTTCTCTTTTTCTGATTTTAAAATTCATTTTTCTGCCAGCGACTAACAACTGGACTTACCATACAATAAGAGATTGTCATCCTCACAATATTTTCCATACTTTTGATTTGGTATGATTTAAATTTAAATGTATTTTGACACCAGCATTGTGTTTTTGGTCACCTTTGGGCCTTTAACTCTCATAATTTTCACATACACAGCAATTTAGCATAAGAGGAGTGAATCTTTTCCTCGACACTTTCAGAATAATGGATACAGTGTTATATTTTTCTTTCATAGAAAATAATAACCTTACTGTTGTCGTGTGAATAATAATTATTATCCTTATCCGCTGTATGTTGTGTGGTAAGGTTTCTTACTCCCCAGACAGCAGTGTTGCAACCTGCTTAACCCTTAGGCTGCTAAGCACAACTCATGGACCTTTTGCAGACATTGTAGATCAAGATCAGACTGCACAGAACGTGCAGACTGATCTTCGATCTACACTGTCCGATAAGGGGATACTTTTCCCCCGAAATACCTTCGAAATTTATAGAAAAATTTGGGTTTTTAATATCGGCTTGAAAGCGTCATTTTTAGGTATTTAGCAGGATAAGGGTTAACATTTTCAGATGACTTTAAGATAAGCTACTGCTTACAGTCAGATCCTGTGCGAATGATCAGATTCATTTATATACATGCTGTACATTTATTCGTAACAAAGTAATGCCTTTGAAACTAAAGATGATTTCTTCTAGACTGAATTTATCTCCCTCTGCCAGTGTAGCCATTCACCTTTAAAGCGGTTCTAACGAACAGCCCTACCCATTTTCTCTTTTCAGACCTGAAGCCATCTCTTTATCTTACAGGTTCTACTGAGGCGTTCATTATATTGATTTATTATTATGGGGAAAATGTACAAATGAAAAACAAAAATCTGTGGGGACTCTATATACTGGCAAAGGTCGACTGAAAGCATCTTGAAGGGCATCGACTGAAAACTGCAAAGGTATTCACAGTGTAATATGGTGTTCATGCGAAATATGACAGCTACCTGCGAGAGTGATATAATATCAAAATGAAATTGATTAACTGTATGATGTTTAAGGCTGTTTCGATCATTATTTCAGATATATTGCGGTGGCCAGTGCACCTATCTATGCTTCCCTGGAGTTTCTTTTGACAGTAATACGCACAATATTCTTTCCAAGCCACTGGCTGCTGACCCACATAACCATCATTGAAACAATGGTCACTGTGAGAGAGGAATGAATCCTGTCACAATGACTGTCATCAATCCTTGGAAAGAAATTGGCCGAGCCGGGCATCGAACCAGCGACCCCCTGTTCTCAAGTCCTATACCTTACCAACTGAGCTACAGGGGCTGGATACCAAAATGAAAGAAAAACAGAACAGAAAGAAAATATAATCCCATTTCCGTCCAAAATCTTGCGTCAAGTTTGCACAACTTTCCCAAATGCAGGTCCTGGTAAAGGATCGTCATTTAGATCAACTAATTCTGATTCTGACTAGATTTTCAAACCTGCAAATCACGCATGGGATGACGCAAAATTTCAGTTGTTTCTGTGTGCTCTCCACATAAAATGTGGGATAATCCAAGAAGAATGATACAAAAGAAATATGATAAATTGAGAAAAAAAAAAACACCTCACTTTGCTAGATTTCGTTCTATTTCATTTCGTTTTGTTGGGTCTGGTTCAGTTTCGTTGGGTATGGTTCCGTTTCGTTCCGTTTTGTTGCATTTCGTTGCATTTTGTTTCGGTTCCGTTTCTAAGTTTATAGGGACCCCTTTCCACAGGGCATGGCTGATATATATTTGAGATTTATGAAGTCAGTAAGAAGGTTACATGAAATAAAAGTCAACTTGGACACTTTCAAAAACATTATCAGTGAGGGACAAATTGTTCAAGATCAGAAAACTCACTGATGAACACAGTTCACAAAACAACCCTTTACATAAACACACTTGAAGAAGACGGTGTTCGAAAACTTTGTATGAAAAAGAGATAACGCTAGTAACCAGCATTTTTTTTTCTTTCTGTTAATGTTTCCCATTTTTTTTCATGAAAAGTCCCATGATTTCAGCCATTTTTGATATAATTGTCTTTAAATGCTTTCCATTTGGACAAATCTAAAATTTTATCGTCAAGTAAAGAGTTGACTTTAGAGGCTGTCAAAAATCATCGTAACCTGGACAAGATGTTAAAAACTCATGAAATCAACAGTCACAAGCATTTCTCCAGATTTTTGTGAAAAAAAACAAGCACACATTTGATAGAAAAAAAGAAGGGAAAAGAAGTGTAAACATGATCAAGTTCAGGCTTTTATTTCTCCATTAAACCTTATGATCCTTCTCAATAAGTGAAATGGAATGTTTCATCTGAGAGTAAAAACAAAGATTTTGCTATTTCAAAAATATTTTTTTGGGGAAAGATACCTCCTTATTGGACAGTGTAGATCCAAGATCAAACTGCACGTTCTGTGCAGTCTGATCTTGGATTTACACTGTCTGCAAAAGGTCAGTGAGTCGCGCTTAGCAGCTTAAGGGTTAAAATAAAACAGATGCAATACATTAATTCTGTTTGATAGTTCCAATCTTTGGTATGGAAATAATTAATGCCTGCAAAATAGTCTGCTCTCTTTGGCTGGTTAACGCTTAACCAAACACACTGTTATGTTTGTTTTAATGAGCCTGAAGAAGAAAGGTGTTTGAAAACATTGAAGGACAAGGAAAAAATGCTGGTAACCAGCATTTTGTCCTTTTCCCACTATGTTTTGTACACTGATGAACACAGATTCTATCATTTGAGTCACATTTAATATGTTGTCTGTCAATGCTTTTTGAAGTTGGATACGTCTAAATTTGTCCAAGTAAAGATTTAATTATTTGGTAAAAGGTTATTAAGAATCAATCAAACTTTTTTTTCTATAAAAGAAATTCAGTTAAGTAAAGTTTGTTAATCAAGTCACAAAATACAAAAGAATAAGGTAAAATAGGTAACACATTCCTAGCTGCTCCATTGAACTACAGAATAATAGAAGAATTTTATTCTTCATCAGGTGAAAAGATTTCAGACTTCTTAAAAGCAGAAAAAGCAGGACATCTCTTTGAAATGCTAGTCAACATTTAGGAAAAAAGAGAAAATCACGGTTTACCAGCATTTTCTCCTTTTCCAACAAATGTTTCTAAAGGTCTTCTCCATAGGGCTACAAAGATTCGCAATCAAATTTTGAAGGCAGGACCTGCTAACCTAGAGACTGCCAGTCACACCTTAGGTTGCGTTTACAACAGTGTAGATCAAGATCAGACTACACAGAATAATGTTCTCTGATTTTTTATGTAAAAATGTCTGCTACTGAATTAGGTATTTTGACAGAAATGTCCATGGGGTAGCAATATTTATGTCTAATGTCTTTACTGACGAAAAATCACTCTTTCCTTTTGTTTAGCACTGACAAATGTTAAAACCTTTACCACACAATCCCGAGTTTAAACGACCCTGATGAAGAAGGCTTTTGAAAACATTATGGGAAAAGGAGAAAATGCTGGTAACCAGCATTTTCTCCTTTTCCCACAATGTTCTCCACCCTGTCACAGACAAATCACATAATTTGAGCCACACTTGATAAGTTCTCTACAAGTGCTTTCAATGCGGATGACACAAGACTTTCTGCGTGTAGCAAAGAGTTAACATTGAATTCTAGTCTACTGACGCAGTAAAATGGATGCTTCCAACTAGATCAGTTAATTTCAATATTGTAGCCTTACAGGTAATTGAGACCGGTAACTGTGATTATAAACTGTATAATTATAAACTTGGCTCAGACTGCACCCTTGGCACAGTATAATCTTGATCTACATGATTCAACTGTTTTACACAGCAATAGTACATACCGTTTAGTACCTAGTTAACAACATTAACACTTTCCCACTTGGCAAAGTTAGACTTGTCCAAAGGAATATATTGATGACAATTTAACTCTTTACCAAACGACAAGATTTTAGACTCGTCCAAATTGAAAGCATTTGCAGATGACAAAATTCATGTGACTCAAAAATTGAAATTTGTTTTGGGAAGGATAGAAAACATTGTGGGAAAAGGAGATAATGCTGGTTACCAGCATTTTCTCCTATTCCCACAATCTTTTCAAAAGGCTTTTTTCTCAGGGTCATGAAAACCTGGGATTGGTAAAGGGTTAAATGATTTTTAAATGACAATTCAAACGATTTTCAATGATAGTATTTGACCTTGCGTAAGTATAAAACATTGTGGGAAAAGGAGAAAATGCTGGTTACCAGCATTTTCTCCATTTTAATGGTTTCATAAGGCTACTTTATCTCGGGGCCATTAAAGGTTGTGACTGTATGTTATAGGGTTCAAAGAGTCATAATATACCAGTAATAAAGGTAACCCCTTACATAAATTTGTCATTATTTGTTAGGTATTCATGTACCAATAATTTGTTTTTCACCAATTCATCAGAAAAGAAAGCCAGATGTGATATCTTTCAGTATAAGTGTTTAGATATGAAAATTAATGCATAGAAATTGAATTTTTAATTAAATAATCATTTGACCCTCAGAAAAAAAAAAAATTATTCTCTGGATTTTAGTAAAATGGATATTGTAGATGGGAATAATTTCTCCAAAAATATGTCAGAACAATTTCTCCAGAGGAATCATGGTATTCCTGGGTAAAACTTCTCTGGAAGAATTGTCCCAATCCTGGGTAGCTCAGTGGTTAGCATATCCGACTTGTGACCTGGTGGTTGGGAATTCAATACCCGGTTGAGGCAAACTTTCTGTCTGGCGATTTTTTGCCTCTCACCTCTGATTCATGTGGGAAAAGTAGTCAGTGACTTGGAAAGAAAGTTGTACTGGTGTGAGAAAGCCAGGAAACTCATGCATATGTGCACTGACCGCCGTGATATGACCTAAGCTGTTAAAATGGCGTTAAACTCCAATACAAACAAAACATGATTTTACAGGGGACAATTTCTCTAGGGTTTGATTGCTCCTGCATCTACATGCATGTTTGATGTAACGTTTGAAAGTAAGCTTTGACTGAATTGATTGCAGATTTGGGAGGAGCCTGTATAGGGAGAGGTAATGTCCAGTGTCCAAACATGATGTAGTTTCTTCAAAAATAGCCTATATTCTATTGGTTTTCCGTTTATTTGTCATTGTGTCCAGTTTCCCATGTGGGTTATGTTACTGGGGATAGATCAAGATACAGGATGAAACCCATCCTAAATTATGCCTGGTTCTTTAGCATGTTCGGTGTATAGCATTGTCAAATGGGACCTCAGTTTACCTTCTCATCCGAAAGCTTACAAGTAATTTTAGATGCCCAGCTATGAAAATGAAATATACACCCACAAGTGGCACATGACTTGAAGTTTCCATGTTCTATGCTCTTCCACTTGAGCTATTTGGACAGCTCAGATCCTATATAGCGATGAGTTGTGAAGAAATGGTTGAAAGAAGCCTGATCTGATTGGTTTATTCCAGATAGAGGAGGAACTGTTTTGGGAATAGCCTGTAACCTGTATCCATGGTATGAAAAGTTGTAATTTCTAAAATTAGCCGATTTGGCAGTAAGTTACGCCGAGATAGCTGAAAGTACGGTAAGCTCTGATTGGTTTGATTGCAGATGGAGGACAAGTTTATATGTGACAAGCCTATGTGTGAGGAGCCAGCCTCAGTTGTGGTACAAGTTTTAATAACTAAAATACAGCCAGTTGCTATGGTAAAGTATTATGATGTAATTGTTGAAAGTAAGACTCAGATTGGTTCAATTGCAGATGGGGGAGGAGCCTGTCATGGAAGAGCCAGTATCCAGTGTCCGTACATTGTGTGAAAAGTTGGACAATGTGACCATTGTGCTTAAAGGAGAAAATGATATCATCTCTGATGGCAGACATGGTATGTTCACAGTAAATCCTGTCCATAGTGGTCACCTGTATTAACCCTTTACCAGACAACAAAATTTTACCCTTGTCCAAACTGAAAGCATTTGCAGACAACAATTTCAATGTGGCTCAAGTGGTGCAGTTTTCTCTTGGTAGGGTAGAAAACATTGTGGGAAAAGGAGAAATTGCTGGTTACCAGCATTTTCTCCTTTTCCCACAATGTTTTTATAAGGCTTCTTTCCCAGGGTCGTTAAAAGGTGTCATTGTGTGGTAAACGCTTAAGCAAGTAACCTGTACTAACCCTTTATCAAACAATCCCTACTTTAAACAAGCCTTAACTTTCTCCCAAACAACAAATTTTATTCTCTTTCAAATTCAAAACATTTGCAGGCAACAAATTTGAAATTGGTACATTTGAGCTAAAGCTCACTGATAGGGTGGAAAACATTGTGGAAAAAGGAGAAAATGCTGTTAACCAGGATTTTCTCCTGTACCCACAATGTTTTCTACCTAATCAAAGACAGAAATCACCATTTCAGCTGCACTTATTTGTTGCCTGCAAAGGAATTCTAAGGAAGTCTAAGATTTTGTCATTTAATAAAGAGTTAACCAGTTCTTCTGCAGTGATGTGAGAAGCTCCAAAGGTTGACGTGGCTTGTCACAGGATTCACACCTAGAACACTTTGTTGTGAGATGCAGACACTCTACCCTACCCCACTGTCTGTAACTTTTTAACTTTTCAAACTTATCTTTCTGTCTTTCTTTTCAAATGGAAGTCTTTATTTCTTTTTTTTATAATTGCAGAGGCACAAATGAAATGATATCAAAAATTTGGGCAGAGACTCAATTGAGCATGCAGTCAAGTTTTATCAGCAAGGGTTCTGAAAAAGTGAGCTGTCTCTGAGTGACATGAATGAAATACTGTTGAAAGTGTTGTAAAACCCTATTCAGAAGAATAAACTAAAGAATAAAAAATAGAATTATCAAGGGGCAGGATTGAAAGAACATTGATTCTCTCAAATGCGGAATGATAGCATTAATTACTCTATCTGGGTAGTAATGATTAATAACAAAGCCTTGTCACAGCTGACCATGAAGGCTTTACGAACCAATCCTGCTTTTTACGAGGTCCAGGGAAAACCTTGTAGGAAAACCAGAAAATGCTGGTAACCAGCATTTTCTCTTTTTTTGCAACAATGTTACCTAACTTTTCAATGACAATTCCATCTATCGAGCCAGATTTAATTCTGTGGTCTTCAGATGTTTTTCAATTTGGACAGGTCCAAAGTTTCGCAGTCTGGTAAAGAGTTGACTGGACAAGAAGTCATCTAAGGTCAGCAAGGGTATTTAAACCTACCTCATAAACATCTCAGGAAAACAATTAGTGCATGATAAAACCTTGATTAAAATTTGATAAATATTTGAGATTCATGATTGCCAGGCCATTCTAGAAGATTAGCTCTTTGAGAGCCTTTTAACCCTTTTTTGCACAATGAAGCCCTTTGACGACCCTGGAAAATAAGCCTTATGAAAACAGTGTGGGTAAAGGAGAAAATGCTGATAAGCAGCATTTTCTCCTTTTCCCACAATGTTTTCTACCTAATCAAAGAAGAATTGCTCCATTTGAGCCACATTGAAATTTTCGTCTGCAAATGCTTTCAATTTGGACAAGGCTAAAATTTTGTCGTCTGGTAAAGGGTTAACTGTTCACCACACAATTTTTAATGACCTTGGGAAAGAAACCTTTTGAAAACATGGTGGGAAAAGGAGAAAATGCTGGTAAACAGCATTTTCTCCTTTTCCCACTATGTTTTCTACCCTTACTAAAACAAATTTCAATTTTTCAGTCAAGTTTATTTTGTCGTCTGCAACTGCTTTCAGTTTGGAATTGTCTAAAATTCTGTCGTTTGGTAAAGGGTTCACAACTAAAGTTGCAGCTTCTATGATATTAGCTTGGCTGCCTTGAAGAAAACAGGGAGTTATGGTCATGGCCCTGTAATGTCTGGATCAATATCCTGGTTGTGCAAAGCTTTGATATTTTCTCATATTTCTGTTATTACGTAAGATAATTTATTTACTTCAAACTGAGGCAAGTTTTTAATCCCTAATGCGCGGGAACTGATTTATGTTGTTTTTTGCGGACAGTGAAGATCAAGATTAGACTGCACAAAACATGCAGTCTGATCTTAGATCTACTCTGTCTACTTCTTTGTCTCATATTTTGGCCAAAACAACTTTGAAATGACAATAACTTGGATGTTTGTCCCAATCGAAAAAGTCCATTTCATTAATTCACCGCTTAGGGGGTTAACTATCAAAAGGAGGAGCCATACCCGAAGAGCAGGTAACTCATTTAGTGTTTTTGACACAGTTATTCTCCCTTCTTTTGACCTTGGATTTTCCCTGAAAAAGTTACTATAGCCATGCATTAGCACCCACATACAATGGTCTTGTTAGCTCAGCTGTTTTTGAAGAAAACATCAAGGTATTGCCGTAGCCCTGGGATCGTCTGCATTGTTGTTGATGTCTGCGTAATCATGCGATAATTTTGACATTTTGTAATATCTCTCTTAACTCTTTACCAAACGACAACATTTTAGACTGGTCCAAATTGAAAGCATCTGCAGATGACAAAATAAATGTGACTGAAAAATTGAAGTTTGTTTCAGGAAGGGTAGAAAACATTGTGGGAAAAGGAGAAAATGCTGGTTACCAGCATTTTCTCCATTTCCCACAATGTTTTCAAAACGCTTCTTCCTCAGGGTCTTTAAAAGTCGGGATTGTGTGGTAAAGAGTTAATACTGAAGACATTTGCTTCAAACTTGGACAAGTACTTAACTATCGAAAGGGGAACCAATGCAACAAGGGCAGGTAACCATCAAAGTATTATTGACACAGCTATTTCCTTTCTTGACTTAGAATTTCACTGAAAATCAAGCAACCGCAGCCAAGCATTGGCACCTGCATGTGGTGCTTTTTTTTTTATTCTACTGCAGGATGATTACCCTTTTAGCAAACAGTCTTTTTTCAATGAACCTTGCTTGGATGAAGAATGCTCTTCTAATTTTTGAGGGAAAAGGAGAAAATGCAGGCAACCAGAATTTTTCCCCTTTTCCCACAATGTTTTCTACCCTATCAATGACACATCTCAACATTTGAGCTTCCTTTAATTTGTAATCTGCAAAATTTAATGCTTTGAATGTGGACAAGTCTAAAATTTTGTTGTTTGGTAAAGAGTTCAAAGAAAATCTAGGAAAGCATGAAAAGGTGCATTGCTGCCATGCTATAAGTTAAAAAATATTGAAAAATTTGGCTTTAAACACAAAAAATAAACACCATACAAACAACCAAGATCATCTAAGTGTCTTTGACCCGTTCAGTGCCCAATATGTTTACTCGACCTCTTCAGACGGTTGAAAATACAATTAATCCACACATACTTACAAAGATTTTTATGTTATAGACTTAAAGGAACAAGCGGACGGTATAGATCCAAGATCAGACTGCACATTATGTGCAGTTTGATCTTGATCTATGCAGTCCGCAAAAGTCCCTGTTTTTGCCTGTGACGCCGAAAGGGTTAAAACTCAGGATTGTGTTGCAAAAGGGTCAATGCAATTATGGCATGATGCAATAACATTGGAACCAGTGGCATGCATTTATTTATGTCTGCTGGTTTCAGGTTTTATATTTCAATCAGCTCTTTGAAATTTGGCAACAGGAAAAGGGATCGGGCTCTTAAATTGTTTATCTTTTTAATTGTGAGATCATGAGAGATGAAGAGCAGATATTGTACCCTTTTTGCTGCATTTAGAATTTGCATTTTGATTGTGGTTTGCAGCTGAAAACATTGTGATAAATGAAGATTTGGTTTATGAAGACACAATTTATTTGAAATTGAAAAATTGGCAACAGGCAACATGCTAAAGATTTTATCAAATTGCTGAAAGCATTGTGCTAAATGGAGATTTTGTTTATGGTCACAATTTCTTTTATTTAAAATTTGAAAAAAGAGCAGCAGACAAAAGAATTGTTAGCAATATTTTTTTAAATCTCTCAAACCCTTTTGCCACATGGTAAAATTTTAGACTTGTGCAAATTAAAGCATTTGCAGACCACAAATTAAAAGTGGTTCAAGTGGGGAAAGTTGTGCTTGTTTGACTGATTGCCTCAGGTGTTTTATATGCTGCTGTAACTCTTTACCAAACAACAAAACTATAGAATTGTCCAAATAGAAATCATTTGAAAACAACAATATAATTGCCTCTGAAAAATTGAAATTGTTTTGGGAAGGGTAGAAAACATTGTGGGAAAAGCAGAAAATGCTGATTACCAGCATTTTCTTCTTTTGCCACAGTATTTTCAAGAGGCTTCTTTCTCAGGGTCGTTAGAAGTCGGGATTGTGTGGTAAAGGGTTAAACATTATTTCAGTCATATCCCATGCAACAGCTCAGTCATACTCATGTATGTCATGAGTACAAGGCTGGGGCTGTGAAGTGTCTTGCCCATGAACACTCCCACGAAGAGCCCAGTTCTTGTAGTGAGACTCAAATCTGGGGCCTCTAGGTTAAGAGTCCTACACTTTATCACTGAGCCATGCCGAACTCTGAGGAAGGTTGTGTGAGACAGGGTAGAGAATATTGTGGGAAAGGGGAAAATGCTGGTTACCAGCATTTTTTCCTTTTCTGTCAATGTTTTCAAAGGTCTTCTTCCTCAGGGTCATTAAAAATTGGGATTGTTTGGTAAAGGGTTAACTATTACTTCATGCAGGATAGATATGAGCCATGCTCTGTGAAAGGGGGCTTAATGCATATCTGTGATCCATGATAGCCATCAAGCCATCACATAATTATGGATCCATAATAGCCACTTTTTTTAACCCTTTCCCAAACAAGCCCTGGTTTTCACGTATCTGCAGTACAAGTCTTTTGAAAACACTGTGGGTAAAGGAGAAATTGCTCGTAACGAGCAATTTCTCCTTTTCCCACAGTGTTTTCTACCCTTTTTGAGACCTTTCTGCCATTTTCATCAAATTTAAAATTGTGGTCTGCAAACTCTTTCAATTTGGACCAGTCCAAAATTTGTCGTTTGGGAAAGGGTTAACAACCAATGTAATCATGAGGTATACTGGTCCTTGGACATACAGAAAATTGACCTATAATGAAAAGTTTCGGCAGTCTGTGCAGGCTAACCTGGGTCGATACTTTTCACAGATGCATTAAGCCCCATTTTCACAGAGCACAGCTTATGTTATTCCTTCTTTTATATAGGGAAGATCATGTGACATATATATAAAACATTGTTGCCAACAGAGGATAGTCATCACAGTGATATGACATGATCTTATTTACAATTTCCTTACAACAGCCTAGCCCAGGTAGCAGATCATACACTATTTGAGAAAAAGATCACTGGTTCATTTCCCCAGGGAGGCCAATTTCTCTCCAAAATGATGATAGTCATTGCAACAGGATTTCCTTCCTCTCTCGCCATTGTTGTTTTGAGAATGGTAAGATGAGAAAGCAGCCAGTGGTTGGGGAAGAATAGTGTGCAAAGTAGTGGCAAAAGAAACTCCAGGAAAGAATGTATATGTGTACTGGCTGCTGCAATGTAACTGAAATAGTATTGAAAGTGGTATTAAACACAATACAATTAGTCAGTCATTCATGTACTACACTGTTTTCCAAAAATGTTTGCTAGAAGACAAAGATCAAATGCAGGGGTTAATTTGTTAACCCTTTACCAGACGACAAAATTATAGCCTTGTCCAAACTGAAAGCATTTGCAGACAACAATTTCAGTGTGGCTCAGATGGTGCAATTTTTCTTTGATCAGGTAGAAAACATTGAGGGAAAAGGAGAAAATGCTGGTAACCAGCATTTTCTCCTTTTCCCGCAATGTTTTCAAAAGGCTTCCTTCCCAGGGGCGTCAAAAGGCGTCATTGTGCAGTAAAGGGTCTTGATCATTTTAATTTTCTTTTGAAAGGGAGACAAAGAATACTTTTTCGTCCAATTTTTCAAGATCCAAATAAACAGATAAATTCAACTTAACCCTTTACCAATCAAATTTTTCTGATTAAAAGACCCTGAGAAAAAAGGCTTTAAAAACATGGTGAGAAAAGGAGTAAGAAGTATTTTCATCTTTTACCACAATGTTTTTGACCATTAGAAGATAATGCCATCATTCCAGTCAAAAGGACCCTGAAGATAACAGTCTTTGAATACATACTGGGTTGGTAACTAAACATTTTCCCTTGTTCCCACTATGTTTTCTACCCTTCAAAAGACAAATTTCATCATCTGGGTCCATATTCACCAACCATTCTCAAGAACGTTCTTAGTCTTGTTCTCCAAGATTTTCTAAATATGAAAGTAACACAACTTCACAACAAACCAAATGGTGTAGCCAATCAGAAGTTGTGTTACATTCAAATTTAGAAAATTCTTGAGAATAAGACTAAGAATGTTTTTAAGAACAGTTAATGAATACGGACCCTGAGCAAATTGTTCAATTTGTCATCTGCTAATGTCTGCAAAGGTTTCAATATGGACAGGTCTATTTTGTGGTTTGGTAAAGGGTTAAGATTAATAATGAATCCTTTTCCAAAATAACCCTGTGTTTTTACAATAATGAAAAGGAGACATTTGAAAATATAGTGGGACAAATAGAAAATGCAGTTTTTACTACCTTGAGGAAGAAGGCTTTTGAGGACATTGTGTGATAAGGACAAAAATGCAGACAACCATGATGATTTTCTCTGTTTATCACAATGTTTTCAACCCTTTCAAAGGCAAGTACCATTATTTAAACAGATAATTTCAGCTTTAAGTGATTAATTAGAGGCATTGACAGGTTTCTCCTAATTAGATAAGTCAAACAAATGTTTTTGCGCTCGATAAGTTTCCAGAGAAATGACAATGGAATAGAATATTCATGTACAATATTTGATGGGGGGGTGAAACTCAGAAATATACTTTTTGGCTATTTGCTACTTTTCTTAACCCTTTACCACACAATCCCGCCTTTTAACAACTCTGAGAGAAAGGCCTTTTGAAAACATTGTGGGAAAAGGAGAAAATGCTGGTAACCAGCATTTTCTCCTTTTCCCACAATGTTTTTTACCCTTTCCAAAACTAATTTCAATTTTTCAGTCACATTTAATTTGTCATCTGCAAATGCTTTCAATTTGGACCAGTCTAAAATTTTGTCATCTGGTAAAGAGTTAAACCTCCTTTTCTTTTCTTGAAACTTTCCAAAAAGGCAAAAGAGTACTTTTATCTTTTAATTCTTTACCAGATAACAAAATTTTAGATTTGTCAATGTTAAACCTTTACCACACAATCCCGACTTTTAACGAACCTGAGAAAGGAGCCTTTTGAAAACATTGTGGGAAAGGGAGAAAATGCTGGTAACCAGCATTTTCCCACATTGTTTTCTACCCTTCTCAAAATACATTTTAATTTTTCAGTCACGTTTATTTTGTCATCTGCAAACGCTTTCAATTTGGACCAGTCTAAAATTTTGTTGTTTGGTAAAGAGTTGAAGACATTTGCAGACAACAAATATAATGTAGCTCAAAAGATGATTTCTATTTATGACATGGTAGACAACATTGTTTGAAAAGAAGAAAATGCTGGTTAGCAGCATTACCTGCTTTGTTTCCAAATTTTGCAAAAGACTTCCTATTCTTGGTTAAATCAAACCATTGTTTGGTAAAGGGATCATGAAACAACCCAGAAGTAAATTGCTTTTGAAAATATTACGGAAATAGAAAGTGCTGGTGTTACCAGCACAATATTTTCTGCTCTTTGCTTTCAATTTTGACATTCGTTGAGGACGAATCTTGCTCAGATGACGGGATTTTTTCAAAGCGCTTAATCCTCAATATTGTTAAAACTCAGGATTGTGAAGTAAAGGGTTGAAAGCCTTTTTCTTCAGTATTAACACATGATCCCGACTTTTAAGCACCCTGAGTATAAGAAAGCTTTAAATACCTAGTGGGAAAAGGAGAAGATACTGTACTGGTGACCAGCATTTTCTGAGTGCTTTTCCTGTAATGTTTTCTACCCTTTCCCAAACAAATTTCAATCTTTGTGTCACATTTATTTTGTCTTCTGCAAATGGTTTAATTTGGACAATTCTAAGATTTTGTTGTTTGGTAAAGAGTTGGAACTCATGAGTGTTTGGTAACCAAGCTAAGAAATGGAAGTGACAGATTGACCAATTGGGTGTGACATTATTTTCTTGGGAAAATAATGTCTTCCACCATGTTTTTCATCGACCAATAAAAATTGTGATAACCTCTCCATCATTTTAATATAAATAACTCATCACCCACCACAATGATTTATATGGGCCACCTTCAGATATAAAACAAACTGGATAATGGTGTAAATATTTTTTTCATTCCATTTTTTTAACAGTTTCACTTGATTAACTGAATTCCAAACTATCCTGTGTTTCAATAATGCTTAGTAAGTAGGCCGTTGAAAACACTAAAGAAAAATGTGAAAATACTGAAAGGAAAGAAAACATTGTGGGAAATGGATAAAATGCTGATAACCAGCATTTTCTCCTTTTCCCACAATATTTTCTTTTCTTTCCAAGACAAATTCCAATATTTTAGACACATGTAGTTTTGTTATATGGAAATGCTTTCAAATGGGATATTTTGTAGAATTTTGTTACTTGGTAAAGAGGTAACTCTTCACACAAAAACTGTTGGAGGATAAGCTTTGTAGTTTTTGTGGCATTTGTCGAAGACAATGCCACTGTGAGTTTAATACGGCATTTTCAAAATCATGTATTGTAATTTTTGCAAAACCGAAGGTAGTAAACCCAATTAAACTGAATTTTTCTCAGAGAAATAAGTGTTCCAATTGCACTCGGATATAAAATTGAAAATTGTGTATTAAAATGAATTAAGCCATCAATTGTGGAAACACTTCTTTTTATTGAAAATAGCTTTATTTGCTATGGCCTTCATAGTGATACACATGATCTTTGTCTCCTGACTTATTGATTCCATGCTTGTTTGTCCCAAAACCAGTTCGCTCCTGAGCTGATTCGCCCCCGGGCTTGTTCGCCATGGTTTGTTTGTCCCACAAGATTGCACCTACTCTATTGGATTGTGCATGACTATATAGTAGGATGACTTCATGCGAATATTTCGAAATTATTTCTGTTTTTTTTTATTTACAAATTACTAATTCAACACAATGTCTTCCTTGACAAATGCCACACCAGTGCTTTCAACGCTTTGATTTTTTTCTTTGGTGTTTATCACTGTTGCCAGAAAAAAATTGATCAGTTAACTCTTTACCAAACAATATAAACATTATAGACATAACCAAATTCAAAGCATTTGCAGACGACAAATTAAATGTGGGTCAGTGGATGGAATTTGTCTTTCAGAGGGTAGAAAACGTGGCAAAAGGAGAAAATGCTGGTTACCAGCATTTTCTCCCTTTCCCACAATGATTTCAAAAGTCCTTTTTCTCAGGGTCGTTAAAACTTGGGATTGTATGGTAAATGGTTAACCCTTTACCACACAATGCTGCCTTTTGACGCCCCTGGGAAAGAAGCCTTTTGAAAACATTGGGGGAAAAGGAGAAAATGCTGGTAATCAGCATTTTCTCCTTTCCCCACAATGTTTTCTACTCATCCCAAAACAAATTTCAATTTTTGAGTGACATTTACTTTGTAGTCTGCAAATGCTTTCAATTTGGACTGGTCTAAAATTTTGTCGTTTGGTAAAGAGTTAAGCCATGGCATGCAATGCACCTATCTATACATTAAGTTTCAAGCACTTTTTAACTCTTTACCAAACGACGAAATCTTATACTCGTCCAAATTGAAAGCACTTGCAAATGACAAATTGAATGTTGCACAAATGACTGGTTTTTCCATGGAATGTCTAAAAATCATTGCGGGAAAATGAGAAAATGCTGGTTCCCAGCATTTTGTCCTTTTCCCACAATGCTTTTAAAAGGCTTGTCTTTCAGGTTAATTAAAACCCAGTATTGTGAGGTAAAGGGTCAAGCACTTATTCCTTTTGCCACAATGCTGTAAGTAGTTTGCTGCATGACTTAGACTTGCTCAGAATGAAAGCATTTGCAGACAAATGACATTTGATAATGAAATTTGTCCTGGAAAGGGTAGAATGCACTGTTGAAGGTGGAGAAATTGCTGGTCACTTATCCCTTCACCACACAATCCCGACTTTTAACGACCCTGTGAAAGAAGCCGTTTGAAAACATTGTGAGAAAAGGAGAAAATGCTGGTAACCAGCATTTTCTCCTTTTCCCACAACGTTTTCTACCCTTCCCAAAACAAATTTCAATTTCTCAGTCACATTTGTTTTGCTGTCTGCAAATGCTTTCAATTTGGACTAGTGTAAAATTTTGTCCCTCGGTAAAGATTTAACTCAGACAGCAAAAGTGAAGACATATCCAAATTGAAAGCATTTGCAGACGACAATTTAAATTTGGATCAGATGATGGACTTTGTCTTTGATGTGGTAGAAAATGTTATGGGAAAGGGAGAAAATGTTGATTACCAACATTTTCTCCTTTTCCCACAATGTTTTTCAAAAGCCTTCTTTCTCTTGGTCGTTAAAAGTCAGCATAATGTGCAGAAAAGGGTTGTTAAAACACAGGCTTGTATGGTAACAGTAAAAGATAGAAGTGGTTAGATTGCACTCATAAACATTTTAGTTCAAGATGAAAACCAGAAACTGAGAGAGACAGAGAATGATGGGAAATTGCAAAAAAACAGACATCATAGAACTGTCTTGTTTATTTTACACATATTTCAATAGTTTTGATGAACTTAGGCTTGATTGAATTTGTTTTTTTGTAAATCTTCTTTCAATAAAAAGGTTATAATTAACTCTTTACCACACAATCCCGACTTGTAACGACTTTGAGAAAGAAGCCTATTGAAAACATTGTGGGAAAAGGAGAAAAAGCTGGTAACCAGCATTTTCTCCTTTTCCCACAATGTTTTCTGCCTTACCCAAAACAAACTTCCATTTTTCGGTAACATTTATTTTGTAGTCTGCTAATGCTTTGAATTTGGACCAGTCTAAAATTTTGTCGTTTGGTAAAGAGTTAAGCTGATTAACAATAATTATCTAAAATGACAAAAAAAAAAAGATAGAAAGCTATCGAAAACCTTTGGCAAAACGACATATCATTGAACTATCTTGTTTATTTTACACGTTCAGCAAAGGCTTTCTTAAGTCATTAAAGGCTTTCTTAAATCATTTGGTTGACTGAAACTTTTTTCATAAACAGGGAAGAAACATTCATTGACAATTGATTAAGACTGCAAAAAACCTAAAGATAAAAAGCTATGGGAAATCTACAGAGAATTAAACGGCACTGAAGTGTCTTTTAAATATCATACATTGGCAAAAATTTTGTTGAATCATTTGCTTAATTGGAATGTTTTTGTACGTCTAAATATTTCACATCTTCACATTTTTTTTTGATGCAGCCATTAGCAATAATGATACAGGATACAAAACACAGTCTGAAAGTTTGGTTTCAAAGAATGATGGAAAATCTTCAGAAAAGCGAGCAACAGGATGGTGCTGTCTGGTTTATTTAACTCTTTACCACACGACAAAATTTTAGACTTTTCCAAAGCATTTGCAGACGATAATCATAATATAGATGTGACTCAAAAATTGAAATTTGTTTTGGAATGGTTAGAAAACATTGTGGGAAAAGGAGAAAATGCTGGTTACAAGCATTTTCTCCTTTTCCCACATTTGTTTCAAAAGGCTTTTTTACCAAGGTCGTTAAAACCCGTGATTGTGTGGTAAAGAATTAAAACACACTGCAAAACTTTGGTTGAATCACTTGCATGATTCATGAATTTTTGTTAACCCTTTACCATATGAGCCCAAGTTCTAATGAGCTGGAAGAAGAGTCTTTGCAAAACATTGTAGGAGACCATTGTTTTCTCTTTTTCCCACAATGTTTTCTACCCTTTCAGAGACCAGCTTAACTCTTTACCAAACGACAAAATTTTAGGCCAGTCCAAGTTGAAAGCTCTTGCAGACGATAAATGTGAATCAGAAACTGAAATTTGTTTTTGGAAGAGTAGAAAAACATTGTGGGAAAAGGAGAAAATGCTGGTTACCAGCATTTTCTTCTTTTCCCACAATGTTTTTAAAAGGCTTCTTCTTCAGGGTCGTTAAAAGTCTGGATTGTGTGGTAAAGGGTTAATCAAATGTGCCACATTTTGTATGTCGTCTGCAACACCTTTGAATTTGAATGAGTCTAAAATTTTATTGTTTGGTAACAGTTCACAATTCTGCAAAGTTATTTACAATTCAACGCTTTTCATCATCTGAATACTGCTGTAATGATTAGAAGCTACATTTTTGCTTTGTAAAAAATGTTCAGTTAACCCTTTCCTAAACGACAAATTTTGGACTGGTCCAAATTGAAAGAGTTTGCAGACGACAATTTCAAATTTGATGAAAATGGCAGAAAGTTATCAAAAAAGGGGAGAAAACACTGGGAAAAGGAGAAATTGCTCGTTACGAGCAATTTCTCCTTTTCCCACAGTGTTTTCAAAAGACTTGTATTGCAGAAACGTGAAAACCAGGGCTTGTTTGGGAAAGGGTTAATGTTATTGAATGTTTTTTTGTGTGCAAAAACTACTATAGTAACTCTTTACCACACAATCCCGACTTGTAACAACCCAAAAAAGGAAGCCTTTTGAAAACATTGTGGGAAAAGGAGAAAATGCTGGTAACCAGCATTTTCTCCTTTTCCCACAATATTTTCTACCCATTCCATAGCAAATTTCAATTCTTAAGTCACATTTAATTTGTCATCTGCAAGTGCTTTCAATTTGGACAAGTCTAAAATTTTGTCATGTGGTTAAGAGGTAAGAAGAAATACAGGAACATTTTCTATTGGTTCAAAAGATTTATTATTTCAATGCTATTTTTCACAATAAGATCTAAATAGTCTTGTCAGACAACGTCTTAGACCCAAGATAAGACTGATTTTTATGCAGTCTCATCTTGGATATACAAAGTCTTGTATGTTGAAGAATAAAAGCATAAGGAATTGAAACACTTTCATAGAAGTTCCTCTCATCTCTGCACAGTCTGGCATTCAGTTGCTATCAGAGCTGATGTTAAATAAAGGTAGATAACCATGTATACATGACTGATAAACTGTCATAAACAGGCATTTAACATTGTAGTAAAAAGCATTTGTTAAATCCCGTAGCACACAATCCGGAGTTTTAATGACCCAGAGAAAGAAAACTTTTGAAAACATTATGTGAAAAGGGGAAATGCTGGTAACCAGCATTTTCTCCTTTTCCTACAATGTTTTCTGACCCTTCCCAAACAAATTTCAATTTATGAGTGATTTTTCTTTCGCCATCTGCTAACACTTTCAATATGGAAAAGTCTAAAGTTTTCTCATTCGGTAAAAAAGTCACTTGATGAACTAAATAGTAGACTTGTCCAATTTCCAAGCATTTGCACATGACGAATGTGGCTCAAATGATTGAATTCTTGAAATGATTGAAATGGTAGAAAATGTCATGGGAAAAGGAGAAATGGTTATATCCTTTTTCCACAATGTTTTCAAAAGCCTTCTTTTTCAGGTTTGTTGAAACACATGATTATTTGGTGATGGATAATACATGAAATGTACATTCATGAAAAAAAAAAATATCTTGACATTGCAATTTATAGTAAAATTTATTCAGAATATTTCATTATACATACATGTATATAGGATTATATAGTTCTAAGATCAGACTGAACATTTTATACAGCCTGATCTTGTCCAAACAGCAGCCAAAGTCTCAGGTAAGGGTTTGCTCCATACTATCAGTCTCTGGGCAATCAAAAGAATGTTTTATAATTGAGATGTGATAACTGTAATGGGACTTAGATATAAACTGACAGGTTGATGGCATACAAATGTTTAGTTGCTATTTGAGAGCTTCAGTATTAACCCTTTACCACACAATCCAGACATTTAACGACCCTGAGGATGAAGCCTCTTGAAAATATTGTTGGAAAAGGAGAAAATGCTGGTGACCAGCATTTTCTCCTTTTCCAACAATGTTTTCTACCCTATCAAAGACACTGAAATCATCAATTTAGCAACATTTAATTTGTCATCTGCAAATGCTTGCAATGATGGTACTGTCCAACTTTTGATGTTTGGTAAAGAGTTAAATCACAGTTTAGTAACTCTGAAAGCACCAAATATTTACCCAACCTACATTTTAAGTCGAAAAATAAGACCAAAATAGTTGCAATTCTGTGGTTGCTTTTGTCTAGATTTAGCAAAGCCGATAATCTGATCTTGATCTATACTGGCCACAAAGGCAACTATAGCCGTGAAAGGAACTTTAAGGGTTAACAGGTGGTTGCTGTATGGGGCTGCTAAAACGACAATAGTTATCAATATTGTATATTGTGATCATTTGCATTTAGGAATTCCCTTGAAATGTAGAAAAATTGTCAGAATTGATAGAGAAACAAAATCTACCAATGAAATGTCATCAAACTTGTCTTAACTCTTTACTAAACAACAATTTTAGACTTTTACAAATTTAAAGCATTTGCAGACCAACGAAGTAAGTGTGACTGAAAAATTGAAATTCGTTATAGGAAAAGTAGAAAAAATTGTGGGAAAATGAGAAAATGCCAGTTACCAGCATTTTTTCCTTTTCTCACATTGTTTTCAAAAGGTTTTTCGTAGGATCGTTAAAAGTCAGGATGGTGAAGTAAAGGGTTAACTTTTTGCAAAACAATCACATATCTTAACCTTTTCCCAAACAAGCCCTGGTTTTCACGTGTCTGCAGTACAAGTCTTTCGAAAACACTGTGGGAAAAGGAGAAATTGCCCGTAACGAGCAATTTCTCCTTTTCCCACAGTGTTTTCTACCCTTTTTAGCTCACCTGAGCACAAAGTGCTCAAGGTGAGCTTTTGTGATCGCCCAATGTCCGTCGTCCGTCGTCTGCACATGTCGTCCACAATTTCTTTAAACATCTTCTCCTCCTAAACCACTGGGCCAATCTTGATGAAACTTGGCAGGGATGTTCCTCAGGTGAAGCTCTACCAAAGTTATTCAAGAGATTGAATTCCACCCATAACTCGGGTTGCCATGGCAACCAAAACGAAAAAAATAGCAAAATCTTTAAAAATCTTCTTCTCTGAAATTAGAAGGCGTAGAGCTTTGATATTTGGTATGTAGCATCTTCTAGTGGACCTCTACCAGGTTTGTTCATATGATGTCCCTGGGTTCAAAACTGGCCCTGCCCCGGGGTCACAAGTTTCGAACATAGGAACAAAGAAGGAAAACTTTAAAATTCTTCTTCTCTGAAACTGGAAGGCGTGGAGCTTTGATATTTGGCATGTAGCATCTCCTAGTGGACCTCTACCAAGTTTGTTCATCAGTTGACCTGACAATTGGTCAGAAATTGGATTATGCACCTTGAGTGAATTTCGCCTATTGACTCAGGTGAACGACCCAGGGCCATCATGGCCCTCTTGTTTAGAACTTTCTACCATTTTCATCAAATTTAAAATTGTTGTCTGCAAACTCTTTGAATCTGGACCAGTCCAAAATTTGTCGTTTGGGAAAGGGTTAAGGAAGAAGGCTTTTGAAAACGTTGTGGGACATTAGGAGTCAATGCTGGTAACCTTTATCATAATGTTTCCAACCTCTTCAAAGACAAATCCCATAATCTAAGCCACTGTTAAAGTGTTGTCTGCATTGCTCTCTATTTGGACAGGTCTAACATTTTGTTGTCTAAGTAAACAGTTAACCCTTTACCACACAATCCCAACTTTTAATGACCCCCCATGAAAGAAAGCTTTTGAAAACATTGTGGTAACCAGCATTTTCCCCTTTTCCCACAATGTTTTTTTACCGTACCAAAACCAAATTTCACTTTTTGAGTCAACTTTATTTTGTCGTCTGCAAAAGCTTCCAATTTGGAAAAGTCTACCATTCTGTCATTTGGTAAAGGGTTAAAAGGGGGTACTGACAAAACCCCACCAGGACAAAACCCCACCAGGACAAAACTCCATAGGACAAAACCCCACCGGACAAAACCCCATCACCACAATTGGCAAGGTGGACAAAACCCCACCAGTTCAATTATGACTTGTTGTTGTTTTGGGTTTTTTTTCGTTTATTTTTAAATTATAAAGTGATTTTAAAAAAAGGAAGAATTTATCTGCATATATAGTATGTCAGATCTGTATATATAGTATGTCACCCTCGTTAACCCAGGTGTGAAGTATTACCATTCATCACCTCTGGGACATTCAACTGCGAAACTGTCATTTCTATGAATATTCATAAGATTGCGAATTACACCCGATAGCCAATCGAATTTGTTGATAACATAAAGATACTCTCTTGTAGTGGAGAATAATCACATTTCTTCCGTTAATATCAATAAACCTGGTAAAACCCACATCATTATCAACGAATATGGCGGCCTCTGGTGGGCCTTCCTTCTGTGGCATTTACCTTACAACAATCCGGGGCAGACATGATAAATCCTTGTATATAAAGGCAAATATTCAGAAATACAGCGTGCTGCTGCAGTCCTTAGGGGTATGTAGCAGGGGTGAAGTCATCCTCGTTGACCCAGTTCCGATGTACTCCCTAAACTACATTCATCAATTTGATTGGTTGTAGACGAGGTAAAAATAGAAATGATGGCATGTGGTTGTTAAAAATAGATTAAATTTTCTCACTGAAAAACTGAGATTACCAATCAAAATGCCTGATGAATAATTCACGAGAACGAGAAAACTTACGCAAGATAGCCCAGGGGCGACGAATGTAGTTTACGGAATACATCGGAACTGGGTCAACGAGGATGATAGTATGTAGGCCCATTCATATTCAATATATTTCAATATTTAATTCATTTTAATTAATATTTTATTTATTTATATATTTATTATTATCCTGCAACTCTTTTCACTTGTGTCAAGTCTAAAATTTTGTCATCTGGTAAAGGGTTAAAACTGTTTCTATCTCTTAAATAAACTGCTATGACAATGATAAATAACAAAGTAGGAAAGGGGGAAAATAAATATTTAACACACCGTTTGCCATTTGCCTACAAATACATGAAATTGGAAACTTATTTGAAAATATAATATGAAATTTAGAAAAAAAGAACATTACAAGATGAATAAAAAATATCATAAAGTAACTTTCATTCATCAAATATTCTCTTTGTGTCACATTTCTGACCATATATACTATATTCTATACATTGGTGGGGTTTTGTTCCTGGTGGGGTTTTGCTCATGGGTACCATGGTTGTACATTAAATATACTCTGGAATTTGAGCTATATTATGGTCAGACTTGATATTCTGTATTTTATTCAACATTTTATTTTCAGTATTAGTATGTTGTGGTGAAGGAAGCCCTAGACGATGTGGAGGTCAAGGTGACTTGCTGTCAGGTACCATGGGTGTTTTTACTTACTGGGCGCATAAAGCTTTAGAAGGCACCAATAAAGTGAACAAGTAAGATCTTTTTTTCCCCTAATATGAAAGGATATTTTTCTTGACTTATTTAAAGGGTCTTTAGTGCCACATGAGGAAAAATGTTCTACAAACAGGAGAGAGCTTTTTCCACTGTGACTGAAATTGTCCATTCAGACTATGTGGATAATTTTGAAACCTTTGCAGCAACAACTGAACAAATATGACTTTGCAAAGAGTGTCATAAATCTCACAAAATATGGAACAGATAGAGATTTTTTTGTGTGTGTGAAACATCGAAATTTATTTCATGGAGTGAACATCATCAGAAATATTTTCACGAGTGGCGCAGTTTCAATCTTTCGCTGAAAAAAACAAATATTCTATTTATTTCATGCTTCTAACCCCTTTTTTGTTGGGACTTGTGAAGTAAAGGGGAGCTCTCAGTATTTCCATACCAGTGGGTTTATCAGTCGGTAAATTCACTGGTCGAAACAGTGAAATTATCAAATCATAATCCACCAGTATTTCCCTATAAACTACAGAAAAGCATGACAGAAAGTCAGGGCCATCATGGGCATTTGAAAAGTGGTATGGTCTCGGAACAGCTCAGGTATTCCCCAACAGCTGAACGAAGTGGGGGGGGGGGGTTAGGAAAGAGCATGAGGTCATATGGCAAATAACGTAGTCAGCCGAAATAGTCTGTAATGCTGCCATTTGCCTTGAGAGTACACCCAATGTTATACTGCATATACTTGAGCCTTGCTCTGTGGGCTTAATGCATCTGGAAAAAGTATCAACCAAGGTCGGTCTGTGTGACTGACCTCTGTCGAAACTTTTTGCCATTGGTAATTTTTCTGCATGTCAAAGGCCCAGTGTCCCTCATGTTTCAATCAGTTGATAGGTGAAATGAATTTTATGTATCCATGATTACGATGATTTGGTTTGTACCATGCATCATGGAAATGCATTAAGCTCCCTGTTGCCAGAGCATGGCTCACTTGTTTTAGACTGTTGTCAAAGGCTACCTAGTTGTGCTCAAGGGTTTATGGGTTAACCCTTTCCCAAACAACAAATTTTGGACTGGTCGTTACACGAGCAATTTCTCCTTTTCCCACAGTGTCTTCAAAAGACTTGTACGCAGACACGTCAAAACCAGGGCTTGTTTGGGAAAGGGTTAAAGAATACAACATAAGACTTTCTTTTTTCACTCTCTACTAGAAGACAAAATTTTGAACTGGTCCAGTTTCAGCATTTGCAGGCAACAAAATTCTGTGAATCTAAAATAATGGAATTTGTCTTTGAAGGGGAAGAAAACTTTGTGGGAAAAGGAGTAAATTCTGGTAACCAGCATTTTCTCCTTCCCACAGTATTTTTAAAGGCTGCCTTCTTCAGCGTCGTTAACTTTTCACCAAGCAACAATATTTTGGACTCAAAAAATTTAAAAGCATTTGCAGATGAGAAAATACATGTATCTCAAATGATGATATCTAACTTTGGGTAGAAAACATTGTGGGAAAAGGAGAAAATGCTGGTTACCAGCATTTTCTCCTTTTCTCACATTGTTTTCTAAAGCTTTTTCTTCAGGGCCGTTAAAACTTGTGATTGTGTGGTATGGAGTAAATTGTTTGGCGAAGAATTAGTTAAAGAACACAACGTGAGACTTTCTGACTCTTTATCAGACAACAAATTTCAAACTTGCTCAAAATGAAAGTATTTGCAGATGAACACAGTAAAGACGACTAAAATGATAAAAGATGAAAGGATAGAAAACACTCTGGGAAAAGGAGAAAATGCTGGGTTTCAGAATTATTCCTTTTGCAACAGTGTTTTCAAAAACCTTTTTCTTAGAGGTTGCTAAGACATGAGATTGTATGACAAAGGGTTGAATTAAATTTTTTATTGGTAAGTTTTGGCTACATACAGCAGTTCTTCTGTTCATGTTTAGATTTGACAAGCAGTCTTTTAAAATTTTGAGCATATAAGTAAGAAATGATATTCATTTTCTCCATGGATGGAATATCAACTTTTTCTGATCATTTTGTATTTTGAAAGGTCATGTTGGGGTTAAATTTATGTTCTGAATTCATGTAGAAATGACAGATGAAGAAGTGAAGTGCCAAAAAGTGTATTTCTCCCATGTTGAAGATAAAACAATTCTCATATTAGACTTCTGCCAGGTTCTTTCTTGGTTTTAGAGTACAGCGAGTATTAACTCTTTACCACACGACAAAAATGTAGACTAGTCCAAATTGAAAGCAGTTGCAGACAACATTTTAGATGTAGCTCAAAATATAACATTTGTCTCTTAAAGGGCAGAAAACATTGTGGGTAAAGAAGAAAATGCTGGTTACCAGCATTTTCTTCTTTTCCGACGTTTTCAAAAGGCTCCTTTCTAGGGGTCGTTAACAGTCGAGACTGTGTTGTAAAGCATTTATGATCCATTTACGCCATTTACATTTTCCGACCAATCTGATTTGAACATGTGAATTTTTGTACTCAAAATAATTCACAACTATACAAATGAAACCTGAGGTGACTTGGTTTGGGTGGTATGTTGTTTTAGGCCTTTTTCAACATTATTCAGTTATTTTTATTGTGCCAAGCCCCCTTAGCTCAGTCGGTAGCATACAGGACTTGAGAACAGGAGGTCGTTGGTTCGATCCCCGGCTCGGCCAATTTCTTTCCGAGGATTGATGATAGTCATCGCAACAGGATTCATTCCTCTCTCACCGCTGACCATTGTTTCGACGATGGTTATGTGAGGAAGCAGCCAGTGGCTTGGAAAGAATATTGTGCGGAGTACTGGTAAATGAAACTCCAGGAAAGCATGGATAGGTGCACTGGCTGCTGTGATATAATTGAAATAATGTTAAAAACGGCATTAAAAACCATACAATCAATCAGTCAATATTTTTTATTGATGATAATCATCCTGACAGGATTCATTCTGCTCTCACCCCTGATCATTGTTTCAATGATGATAATGTTGGAAAGCAGCCAGTGGCTGTGGAAGTACTGGTGAAAGAAACTCTTAAGAAAGCATTGATAGTTGCACTGGCGACTGTGAAATAATGTTGAAAACAGTGTTAAACACAATACACCATGACCACCTTGTCTTGAAAAGGTTAGAAAATATCAATATTAAGGAAAAAGGAGTAAATGCTGGTATCCAACACATTGTGTGGTAAAGGGTTAATTGTTTTCATGGAAAAGATTTAAAGGCACACAGGAGATCCCTAAACAGGGTGTTGATTTTGTCCAAGATTGACCCTGGGGATGGTCATGTTACAGCCCTTTTATGATGGGTTGGTGTTAAAATAATTTCTGGAATCTATCAGTGACCATAACAATATTGTCTTTATGCTGACATTTTAGCACATGTTTAGTCCGAGCCAATTCCCATGCTATATTTAGAGTTTAGGGTACATATATTTGAATTATGAAAAAATGATTTCTCTACACAAGTCCTTTGTTGTGGGTACCTCTTTGAGTTGACTCAGCTGTTGCAGTATCCTTCTTATACCGGTATTCTGTCACATACCGTTTTAGTCCTTGATACTTTATCATTAATTCTTTACCAAACAGCACAATTTTGATCACAACCAAACTGAATGCATTTGCAGATGCATACATAATTGTAGGTTAAATGATGATTTGTCTTTGATAGGACAGAAAACATTTTGGAAAAAGGTGAAAATGCTGGTTACCAGCATTTTCTCATTTTCCCACAATTTTTTCAAAAGCCTTCTTCTGCAAGGTCATTAAAACTTGGTATTTCACAGTGAAGTGTTAAATGCCCTATTTAGAATTTTGTGTATGTGTGAAAAAGAAATCCTGTATTTCTAAGTTGGAGATAGAGGGCTTTTGAAATGTTTTTTGAAAGGAGAAAATGTACCTAGCATTTTCACCTTCTCCCATAATTATAATGTCCTCAACTTACTCTGACATACACCATTGTGACTAAGTGAGCCACATGGATTATGTTGGCTGCTTCCTTAGGTTGGTTAACATTTGAGGTTGGTAAAGGGTTAACAGTCTTTCCTCATATCCCCTACGCATTACTCTTTGGTAACCAGCATTTTCTCCTTTTTCCCACAATGTTTTTTACCCTTCCAGACACAAATTCCAAATTTTTAACCATATCTGATATGTTGTCTGCAAATGTTTTGGCTATGGAAAAGACCACAATTGTGTTGGTGGTAAAGAGTTAACCCTTAAAGCGCCAAATAAACCCAATGGACATTTTCAGTCTTGAATAAAACCAAGATGATTGCAATTTTGTGGTCACTTTTCATGTCTAGTGTCTCAGCAAAGTGAACAGTGTAGATTAAAGATCAGGCTGCACATTTTGTGCAGCCTGATCTTGATCTACACAGGCCACAAAGGCAACTATAGTCGTGAAAGGCGCTTTAAGGGTTAAATTATGTTATTAATACTATTGTTTGACCCTTTACCATACAATCCCAAGTTTTAACAACTGTGTGAAAGAAGGCTTTTGAAAACATCATAGGAAAAGAAGAAAATGCTGGTAATCAGCATTTTCTCCTTTCCCACAATGTTTTTTGTATTCTTTCATTGTTAATCCCATCATTTTAGCAACTCTTTTGTTGTTGTCTGGGATGCTTTCAATTTGGTCTCATTAATTCTGTGGTTTGGTAGACAGTTGACTCTACCAAACAGCAACATTTTACTCTTGTCTGAATTCAAAACTGTGGCAGATGACAAATATGATTCAATTAAAAAAAAAATGTCAGTGAAATGGTGGTAAACATTGTGGGAAAAGGAGAAAATGCTGTAACCAGCATTTTGTTTTCTCCTTTCCATGCAATGTTTTTAAAAGTCCTGTTTTGTAGGGTTGTTAAAACTCGGGATTGTTTTGTAAAGAGCAATCATACCAGCTGAATTATGGTCATTGGTTACATTAGTGAAAGTGAGTAATTACATATATTTCTATTGATATTGCATTGTTAGTCTTAATACAGTGAATAACCCGTTACCACACAATCCCAACTTTTAACGACCCTGTAAAAGAAGCCTTCGGAAAACATTGTGGGAAAAGGAGAAAATGCTGGTAACCAGCATTTTCTCCTTTTCCCACAATGTTTTCTACCATTACAATAACAAATTTCAATTTTTCAGTCCCATTTATTTTGTCGTCTGCAAATGCTTGCAATTTGGACCAGTTTAAAATTTTGTCATTTGGTAAAGAGTTAAGCCTTCATCTATTGCACCTTGGAACAATTCTGAAAATTTGAAAACACTGAGAGAAATGGACATGGCTATCAAAATGCACCTTTTCTTTGATAGTTTGCAGCAATTTGTACATCAGGTATTTCTGTTTCTAGAAATTCTGGAATTTTGTCTCTTTTTTTTTTCATGCAGAGTCAAGTTTTGGAGGATGAAAAATTTGTTATGATGTAAATGGTTAACTGTGGAAGTATAATTAGAGTTTATTAATGGACTTTCTTGCAGAAATATCAATCATAAAAGTCAGGCTAGAATTTTGGGCCCCTCTGTGACTGTCTATCATAGGCATGGTTACTAAACGAGAGAGAGATTGGCAAGAAAGACTTAGAGATGATATTTGAGGAATAATGGAGAAAGTCTTAACTTTTAGCAAGTTAACCCATGACTGACCAATCCTGAGGTTGTGGAAGACACTGTGGAAGAAGGCTTTTGAAAAAATTGTGGGAAAAGGTAAAAATGTTAACTGAACAAAGACAGATCCCTGGGTCTTAACCCTATAGCTGCTAAGTGTGACTCACTGACCTTCTGCAGACGGTGTAGATCAAGATCAGAACATGCAGTATGATCTTGGGTCTACACTGTCCGATAAGGAGATATCTTTCTTCCATAAATACCTATGAAATAGGAAAATTTGGGTTTGTTCTATCGATTTGAAAGTTTCATGTCTTTTATTTAGCAGGATAAGGGTTAACAACATTAGGTGTTTTATTTTCAAATGCATTCAATGTTGATGATTCTAAAATTTTATTGTTAGGTAAAAGATTAAGAAATCACTGCACAAAGATTTAAGGGCTCTAGTTTCATTCTGGAATTAGTCTCAGATAGTGCTTAACCCTTTCCCAGACAAGCCCGGGTTTTCACGTGTCTACCTTATCTGGACAAACCCGGGTTTTCACGTGTCTATCTTATCCGTACAGACCCGTGTTTTAACGTGTCTACCGTATCTGAACAAACCCGGGTTTTCACGTGTGTCCTATTCAACGTAAAAAAAATCGGCAATTTACATTACCAAAACTATTTACGATGTATGAAACAGTAAGTATAAGATATCGTCGTTATTTTGACAGAAAAAAACTGGTATGGTTGTTCTTCGAAAAAAAGAGTTATTTGAAGTCAAACAGGACTGGGGTCCAGAAAATATAACCGTGTACATGTGTAAATGGCGTACGTGATAAACAGCGTCGTCTGTTTCGATGGAAAGTACTGGAAAAATAACCGCGACGTCGTCACGTAGTCAAAATTACACCTTCAACAATGTTGCATATATACTAATCACATTTGAACAAAAGTTTAAATCACATATTTCTTACCAGTCGGAGGTGTTAATCCATCTCTTATTTACGCGTAAACTGACCCGAGAAAAATCACAAAATATTCAGTAGGTCTGATTTTCTGTTGACTTTACTCAGACGTGAATGAATAAAATGAGCCACAATGAAATAACTGTCACAACACGATTAAATTGTGACTTACGAAATATTAGGAAAATGGAAATTTCTTTTTCTGACGAATATTTCCTTTATCAGATAAACAAATAATGAGGGAAGAACAAGAGACCAGAACTTGTGTACTGTACAGCCCTAAATTCAACAAAAGTTGATTAGATTTTATTACCCTCCCGATTGAAGTTTTTTTTTTTCGGAAGCGTTGTGATATACACTTTATGGCCGTTAATTATCGATTTTTACTGTTTCTGTCTCATGGCCAGCTGCACCGTTACATAATATTACGTAATGACACAGCGGTCATCTACGGATTATGAATGGGCGGTATAGATCTACCATGCGATCACAAGGTTGGTGAAGAAAAATTAACGGGTAGGCCAATTAAATTTCACATTCAAATTAATCAATTCAATTAGCCAATGAAATTTGAGCGATTCAATCCCCAAACTATCTATTTTCTTGCAGTTGGTTTGAGAATATGAGCTAATAAGCACCAAAATTTCCTCCTTAGATTTTCGAAAATAATGGTAGCATTTGAAATCGTACACTATGGTTCAGAATTCAGGGTCTGAATTTAATTTTGACACTGATATTTTGGATTTCTCTGGGTTATCGGCTGAGGAATCTTCTGATCCGACGTTGATGAGATAGATGAGGCACTGGAGGCCGATCTCGAATGGCAGTTTGCACATCCGACAGTGTGTATAATTACTTATTCTGGGGTTTTTCATATAGTTGAAAGCATCTACTTGAAAATTACATTACGCCATCGTTCAGTTTTTACACAAAGTTTAAGATACACGTGATTTGGCATTTATATTTCCAAACAGAAAATTAATATCGTTAGGCGTTCTTTTCTTCTTAGACGAATGCGTACATGAGTAATAACGAAAAGTATCGCTACGAATCTTATCCTTAAAAGCCGCAACATCTCGGAGTATGGACTTTTGAATAAGACGGAGTATTCCAAACATGACGTTGTCAAGGGCGACTGAAAAACAGCAACTACATTTTAAGCTTGAATTATGATTTTTTAGGCCAAAAAAATGGCAATTTACATGTTTATCAACATTTGCATGATGTTTAATCGAAAATTACGTCTTCTTAACCTTGTCCATGTTACCGATAATGTCAAACAGGGCTTTTTTTCTCCCTCGATCTGCTTCAATGAAATCTTATGTCAATCTACTAGCGACATGTTTTTCTGTTGCAGGTTGAAACAGAAACCCTCTTTCTTTTGGTTGTAAAATCTCTGATTTCTTTTTTTAAGGGCTAACCCCTTATGAAACAACAGATTTTACATTTTCCATATTTAAAGAGCCTGCAGACAGCAAATCAAAACCTGTTCCTTCTGAATGTCAGCTCTCCAATTGGGTAGAAAACATTGCGGGAAGGAAAAAAAATCTTGTTTCCCACAAAAAGCTGACATCTGTCATGGATTTATTTATTAAAGGAGTCACTCACTAGTTCAGCATTTATTATGTTCTCTTTATTAAAAAAAAAAAAAAAAATGAAAAGATTTCATAGATTTTTGTATTGGTAACCTACAGGAAATATGATTACTGAAACATTAAAACCATCTCTTTAGACGTTTAAACCCATTACAAAGTGAAATTTGCATTTTGACTGCATAAAAAGAGTATACAATGTGAAAGATAATCTAATTTTCCAAAGACCTTCCTATAATAAGATTTGTTCAATTATTTAAGATAATTATAAATCACCATTTTCATGACCCTATTGCATGAAAATAAAGGAAAAAAAATGTTAAAGAAATGAGAAAAAAAAAAACAAACACTAACTTCATTCTCATTTTGCTGCATAATTTGCATTAAAACTTTTAAAAAAATTATACCATGAAAAAGAGCAGCCTTTTCTCTAAAAAGTTTTTATATACCAAAATAGTGTGAAATAAGAAATAATAGCTCTATTTTAACATTTTTTAGGACATGTGTGAAAAATTATCAAGAAATTAACAAAATCCAATATTCCCTGTTCAGATAGGACCATAAAATGTCTTATCTCCATATGTGGTATAGGTTATTGATTTTTCCAGGTCACTGTTCAATAGAGGTAACAGTTTTGGCTACCTCTCCGTCTGGGAAAGGGTTAACCCTTTACCACACTACAAAACTTTACACTTGTCTGAATTGAAAGCATTAATTTTACAGACGACAAATTAGATATGGGTCATATGGTGAGATTTGTCTGTAAAAGGACAGAAAGCAGACCCTTCCCAAAACATATTTCCTTTTTTCAGTCACATTTATTGGGTCGTCTGCAAATGCTTTCAATTTGGATGAATCTAAAATTTTGTCGTTTGGTTAAGATTTTAAGACATGAATATTAATGGCCAGTGGGCCAGAAAATTGACCTTACCCCTATTTGTACAGATGAGGCAGAGTGTGATCAGATACATGTGGTCATTTATCAAGATTTAGTGGCCACAATATTGGTCATCTTTTCTATTGTCTTACACTGGGGGCATGGTTTGATTATCTTTATCAAACTATCTCCTGTGTTTTTAGGACCTGAAAAATTCAGAAAGACCCAAGAAAACATTGTGGAGGGAAAAGGGAGAAAATTATGCCCTTAACCCTTTACCAAGTGACAAATTTTTAGACTAGACCAAACTGAAAGCATTTGCAGATGACAAAATAAATTGGACTCAAAAATTGAAATTTGTTTCTAGAAGGGTAGAAAACATTGTGGGCAAAGGAGAAAATGCTGGTTAGCCGCATTTTCTCCTTTTCCCACGATGTTTTCAAAAGGCTTCTTTCTCAGGGTCGTTAAAAGTAGGGATTGTGTGGTAAGGAGTTAAGCAGCATTTTTCTCCTTTTCTCACAATTTTTTCTGCCCTGAGTGTGCAATTACACTATGGTCATTTGTGCCAATACTTGTGGTCAAAGCTTTAGGGCCTACCTAGTGGCCATTCCATCCATATTGTCCTAACTCTTTACCACACAATCCCGAGTTTTAACAACCCTAACATAATGGGCTTTTGAAAACATCATGGGAAAAGGAGAAAATGCCAGTAACCAGCATTTTCTCATTTTCCTACTATGTTTTCTACCCCACCAAAAACAAATTCAGTAATTTAAACCGCATTTAAATTGTCATCTGCAAATGCTTTCAATTTGGAACAGTCTAAAATTTTGTCGTTTGTAAAGAGTTAAGCTGGGGATGAGGCTGTATGATATCCATGTTTCTGCATCACATTCCAACAATCACTGTGAGACAAAATTTTAATGCATTTGTTTTAACCCTTTACTACACAACAAAATTTTACACTTGTCTATATTGAAAGTATTTGCAGACAACAAATTAGATATGGCTCATATGGTGAGATTTGTCTGTAAATGGACAGAAAACATTTTTTCAAAAGGCCTCTTTCTCAGGGTTGTTAAAACTCAGGATTGCGTGGTAAAGGGTCAGATGGTAGTGTGTGTATCACATATAAATTTATGTGAGTCATGTTTGAAATAAAAAATGAAGTACATTAATTTCCTGGAGAGCGAATTTGTGGGGTAGCATAAAGCTTCAATATGTTGAAAAAAAAAAACATGCAACACATGTGCAAGCATTTTAAAATGGAGCAAGGGCAGGAAAAGTCAAAATTGTTCTGCTGAGCGGGCCGCGCAGCAACTAGGACAGTATTTACGGTAGTGACAAAAGCGAAGGTGAGGTGTATTAGCTAAAACTGAAAGTAGGATGGGCGCAAGCGTGAATGACAGTATATTTGATTCAGGTCAAACCGATATCATTGTAAAGTGTGAGGGTGCATGCGTTGTTACATACATGTATAATGTATTTGGTTCCGGTCAGAACGATCACAGTAAGCAGATTTGCTGTACAAATCCGCTAAAAAGGGAAACAAACATCAAATTCCAGAATTTTCCTGCAGTGGAATGGTTACAATCACTCTTGTACAAGATTTTCTGATTCCTACAATAGACTGGAACATTCAGAATTATGTCCCATGAAGTTGATTTGTATCCCAAATATTTGGAATGACCAAAATTTATATTTTGAATAGTGGTGGCTTGTTTTTCATCATTTTTACTTGTATTTTTGCTATAAACAATAAACGTGCTGCAGAGTCGAACAATGTTTGTAAAGGAGAAATTGATTATTACACTTTTTCCTTTTCCCACAGTGTGTTCAAAAGCTCATATTAACTTTTTACTGAACGACAAAATTTTAGACTGCATGGTCCAGATTGAAAGCATCAATTTTTCTACCCTATCCAAGACAGAAATTATCATGTTAGCAGCATTTTATTTTTTGTTTGCAAATGATTTCAGTTTGGCCAAGTCCAAAATTTTGTTGTTTGTTAAAGGGTGAAAGAGTTAAGCATGATCTTTTTTTACAAGCTGAATTGATGAAAAAGTCATGAATTACAGGACAGGAGAATTAAATTGTCAAGAATAACTGAAACAAGGAAATGAATCAGCTTGTAAAAAATATCAAATAAATTGAATTAAATCGGGCAAGAAACAAATGAATGCCTTGACATGTGATTAATCTTTTCCTGTCATGTATTTTGCAGAGAATGTAGACACATACATTACAGTCTGATCCGTGTCTAACATTCACTACTCCTGTGGGTTCCAATCAAGGTTACAATCATGTGATCACAGTAAACTCTTTACCACACAATCCCGGGTTTTAACGACCTTAACCCTTTACTGCACAATGATGCCTTTTGACGCCCCTGGGAAAGAAGCCTTTTGAAAATATTGTGAGAAAGGAGAAAATGCTGGTAACCAGCATTTTCTCCTTTTCCCACAATGTTTTCTACCCTATCAAAGAAAAATTGCACCATTTTAGCCAAATTGAAATTGTCGTCTGCAAATGCTTTCAATTTGGAGAAGGCTAAAATTTTGTCGTCTGGTAAAGGGTTAAGGAAGAAATCTTTTGAAAACATAGTGGGAAAAGTAGAAAATTTTGGTAACCAACATTTTTTTTCCTTTTCCCATATGTTTTTCATATTTCCCATTATAACAGCTATATTTTATTTGTCCTCTGCAAATGCTTTCAATTTGGATAGGTGCAAAATTTTGTCGTCTGGTAAAGTAAACTCTTTTCCAAACAACAAAATTTTAGTCCTGTCCAAATTGAAAGCACTTGCAGATGACAGAAATAAATGTGACTAAAAATAAAATTTTGTTGTTGGAGAGGTGAAAAACATGGTAGGAAAAGGATAAAATGTTGGTAACAATATCAAGAATGTTTTCAAAAGCCTTATCTGTTAGGGTTATTAAAACTCAGGATTGTGCAGTAAGGGGTTTATCTCTTTCAGACCAAACAATCCATTGTTTCACTGATTTAGAGGTAGAAGGCTTTTGAAAACATTTTGGGAAAAGGAGAAAATGCTTGTAGCCATCAAAGATCAGTTCCATCATTTGAGAAGTATTTAATTTGTTGCTTGTAAAATTAATGCTCTCAATTTGGAAAGGTCTGAAGTTTAGTTGACAGCCTATACTTTTTTGTCCAATGTTCAAAAGAAGAGTCTGTTGTGCGATAGGTTAATTGCAGTACGCAAAATTTTCTAATGTAGACAAAACTAGACTTGGTGAGAAAAAAAGTGTCAGACATATTTATTTTCTGTCAATTTACAATGTATTTTTAGGCAATTCGTTACAACAAATTATTATAAAAAGCCTGCTCTGAACAGCTGCCATCGTCTTTTTGCAGAATTTTTTTTCATCTACATTTCCTTTTTTTTCTTGTAAAATGCTTTTAATTTTTCTTGTTCTACTGTATTTCATTTTAACTCTCTATCAAACGAGAAAATTTTGGACTCGACCAAAATTGAAAGCATTTGCAGTTGACAAATTAACTAGAGCTAAACTGATACTTTCTGTCTTTGATGGGGTATAAAACATTGTGGGAAAAGGAGAAAAAAAAATGTTACAATGTTTTCAGAAGCTTTCTTCTATAGGGTAGATAAACCATGGGATTGTTTGGTAAAGGGTTAACTCTTTACCCTACAAAATATCACATTTTAATTCTTTACGAAACAACAGCATTTTGGACGTTTCCAAATTAAAAGCATTTGCAGACGACAAAATAAATGGGACTCAAAAACTGAACTTTGTTTTGGGAAAGGTAGAAAACATTGTGGGAAAAGGAGAAAATGCTGGTTAACAGAATTTTCTCCTTTTCCCACAATGTTTTCAAAAGACTTCTTCCCCAGGGTCGATAAAAGTCGGGATTGTGTGGTAAAGTGTTAACAGCCTTTAGGAAGAAGGCCCCTAGAAACATACAGGGATAAGGAGAAAATGTTCTGTATCAGCATTTTCTCCTTTTTTCTGCAGTGTATTTTACTCTTTCAAAGTCAGTTCTCATCACATTTGAGTTACATTTTATTATACCCCCGCAAACGAAGTTTGTGGGGGGTATACTGGAATCAGCCTGTCGGTCGGTCGGTCTTTCGGTCATGCGGTCGGTCGGGCGGTCGGTCTGTCCGCAAAATCTTGTCCGGACAACTCCTCCTACAGTTTCAATCCAATTCCGTTGCTACTTGGCAGAAGTGTTCATTAGGAGCTGTAGATGTGCAAGACACACATTTTGTAAAAATTCCATCAAGAATTACTGAGTTATTGCCCCTGATTTGACTTAAAAATGCTTGTCCGGACAACTCCTCCTACAGTTTCTGTCTGATTCACTTTAAACTTGGCATAAGTGTTCATCAGGAGTTGTAGATGTGCAAGACGCAACTTTCGTGAAAATTCTATGAAGAATTAATGAGTTATTGCCCCTGATTCACATTTAAAATGCTTGTCCGGACAACTCCTCCTACAATTTCAGTCCGATTCGCTTTATACTTGGCAGAAGTGTCCATTTGGAGTTGTAGATGTGCAAGACGCAAATTTTGTGAAAATTCCATCAAGAATTACTGAGTTATTGCCCCTGATTTGACTTAAAAATGCTTGTCCGGACAACTCCTCCTACAGTTTCTGTCTGATTCACTTTAAACTTGGCAGAAGTGTTCATTAGGAGCTGTAGATGTGCAAGACACACATTTTGTAAAAATTCCATCAAGAATTACTGAGTTATTGCCCCTGATTTGACTTAAAAATGCTTGTCCGGACAACTACTCCTACAGTTTCTGTCTGATTCACTTTAAACTTGGCAGAAGTGTTCATTAGGAGCTGTAGATGTGCAAGACACACATTTTGTAAAAATTCCATCAAGAATTACTGAGTTATTGCCCCTGATTTGACTTAAAAATGCTTGTCCGGACAACTCCTCCTACAGTTTCTGTCTGATTCACTTTAAACTTGGCATAAGTGTTCATTAGGAGTTGTAGATGTGCAAGACGCAACTTTCTTGAAAATTCTATGAAGAATTAATGAGTTATTGCCCCTGATTCACATTTAAAATGCTTGTCCGGACAACTCCTCCTACAATTTCAGTCCGATTCACTTTATACTTGGCAGAAGTGTCCATTTGGAGTTGTAGATGTGCAAGACACACATTTTGTAAAAATTCCATCAAGAATTACTGAGTTATTGCCCCTGATTTGACTTAAAAATGCTTGTCCGGACAACTCCTCCTACAGTTTCTGTCTGATTCACTTTAAGGGGGTCTTTTCTGTCATATGTATAGTTGGCCAACATTATGCGAAAAGGCACCTTTGGACATTTGCAACAAGCGTGGATCCAGACCAGCCGCTGTGTCTCAGACATATTGTCAGATCATGGTCTACACTTTTTTTACACTCATTTAGTTTTGTGTCCAATTAAATTGATACTTTGCATAAATATTCACCAGGAGCAGTAGAGGTTCAAGATGCATTTTTCTCAAATGTTTGCCAAATTAATTACCCCTGAATTTACTCAAAACTTCTTGTCCAGAGAACTATTCCTTCAGTTTAAGTCTTATTCACTTGATATTTGTCATGATATTCACCAGGAGCAGTAGATGTGCAAAGCACAAATTTCATGAGTGTTGGCCTAATGATTACGGAGTTATTGCCCCTAAATTGACATTGCAGAGTTATTGCCCCTGTGACATGAAATATAGGGGCGGGGGTATTTATCACCTTTAGTGATAGTTATTCTAGTTTGTTGTCTGTAATCAGTAGATGCTTTCAGTAAGTCCAAGTAATGCTTATGTGGGAAAAGCAGCTCATGGCTTGGAAAGAATAATGTGCTAAGTACAAGTAAAAGGAGCTCCAGGAAACCATGCGTAGGTGCACTGGCTGCCACGATATGAATGAAATGATGTTGGAAATGGTTTTAAACACCATACAAACTATCAAAACTATTAAACTATGCATACCAGAAAGTGTCATTAACCCTTTACCACACAATGCCACCTTTTGATGCCCCTGGGAAAGAAGCCTTTTGAAAACATTGTGGGAAAATGAGAAAATGCTGGTAACCAGCATTTTCTCCTTTTCCCACAATGTTTTCTACCCTATCAAAGAAAAATTGCACCATTTCAGCCACATTGAAATTGTCGTCTGCAAATGCTTTCAATTTGGACAAGGCTAAAATCTTGTCGTTTGGTAAAGGGTTAACGGTCAAAACATTTGATATAGTTATGCCCCTTCTTCAATTTAAGTTGTTTGCTTGAAATAAAATAAACCATGAAATTTATATACTTCTAAAAGCAACTGCGGCCAAGTGTTTGCACCTACATGCACAATCTCCGAGCAGAGTTGTCGTTCGTTACCTCACATACATCTCTGCGATGGGCTAAATGACAAGAATCTTGTCAAACCGAGGAAAACATGTTTTGTTACTGTTTAACTGTTTCATGTGTAACATGATAAAGTAGACAAAGCAAATATGATTCCAGATGCATTATAGGTGCATTTAAATTGATGAATTTACCTGTATACAATGGAACTATTTTTTCGAGTTTCTTCACTGATCAGATTCCTACGCCAATTGTAAACTGAATGGCTGCGCCCACGAATGAAGACAAGTTAAACAAAATTATACAGTCCTGTGACAGTTTCAACAAACCGATGGATCTAAGTTTGTAACATTAAAGAAGAGATTGTCGTCCTTTAAAACACATTTTAGCTTTTCAGAAAACCCCTCTTTTCCACATTTTCTCCCACTAAGTTTGATTGGCCGTATACTGTTTGAACAGCAAACAAAACAATCAATACATCTTTCTTTCACCGGCGTTTGTGTCGCCATTTGGGGTTATGGTCATGTGACGGAAAATCTCGCGAGAGGACGGACTACTTTCTGAGCCCACTACAGAGGTAAATGTGAATGAACCGGAGTGCAAGAGAGTGCTACATGCAGTTACTCTTCAACAGTTTTAATTCCTGTATCTCTGATTTGGACTTGTCCTTACAATTCTAAGTAAGGTCGCAAGTTCACCAATCACAACAGTGCCATCCTGAATGCATCTGTTTTATTTAGCTCATCAGCCAAATGGACAGGGTGTGGCTGGAGCAGAGTGGACAATGTCCAGTGACAATCCAGGGGGATTAGGGAGGGTGCCTTACAAGTGATACCCACATTTTTCTTGATTAGATGGTCAGCAAAGGTCAGTAGTCAAAATGTCATGAGTGGACACTGATCATTTAACCCTTTACCCAACAATCCAGTTTTAGTGACATTGAGGAAGAAGGGTTTTGAAAACATAGTGGGAAAAGGAGAAAGTGCTGGTAACCACAATTTCTCCTTTTCCCAAAATGTTTATTTACCCTAACAAAGACAAACCGGACTGCTTGAGTAGATCATTATTTAATTTGTTGTCTTCAGCTTTCAGTTAGGAAGTCATTAGACTTTGTTGTTTGAAAAAAAATTAACTCTTTCTACCATCCAACAAAGTTTTGGAAAGGTCTGGTCCACATTGAAAGTATTTACAGCCAACAAATTCAACTTGGCCAAAATGCTGAACGTTGTCTTTCAAAGGAAAGAAAATATTGTGGGATAAGCAATAAATACTGGTTACCAGCATTTTCTCTTTTTCCCACAATGTTTACAAAAGCATTCTTCCTCTTGATCTTGGGATCATTTTGGTGAAAGGTTATAACACACAGAGGAACCAACATGCAATCTGATCATTTGCACAGACACTGCATATTATAAATATACATTTTGCCTGAAATGAACCCATTAACTTATTAACATCCAGGGTCCGTATTCACCAACCATTCTTAAGAACGTTCTTAGTCATAGTCTTCAAGATTTTCCAAATTTGAAAGTAACACAACTTCTGATTGGCTAAACCATTTGGTTTAGCCAATCAGAAGTTGCGTTACTTTCAAATTTAGAAAATTCTGGACAATAAGGCTAAGAACGTTCCTAAGAATGGTTGGTGAATACGGACCCAGAACTATATTTGAACCCTGCTCTTGGAAAACGGGTTGAATGCATCTGCAAAAAGTATCGACCCATGCAAGAGATGATTTTGAAGGAAGACCTTGTGAAAGACATGTATGAATAATAAACATGAAATCGGGTGATATTCTTGAGTAGAAGTGAAAACACAGTGGCAAACAGAGAAACAAACTCATTGTAAGCAGTACGATTTTGTTCTCTTGCCATATTCATTTCAAAATTTTTCTAATGCAAGACAATGAAAGTAGTAATGCTTTCATCCTAAACCAAAACACCCTGAGGAAGAAGACCACTGAAAACATTGTGGGGAGAAAACAAAATGCTAGAAACCAGTGTTATTACTTTTTTTTTTTTGGCACAATGTTTTGGTCCTTTGAAAGAGAATTTTCCCCATTTGAGACACATTTCATTTGTCCTCTTCAAATGCTTAAAATGTAGACAAGTCCAGAATTTTGCTTCCTTGTTAAGGGTTAAATGAAGGAAGTAGGGTGGACATAAGGTGAAACATACAGGATGGCATGGGATATAAATGGAGTAATTTATCTTCATTCTCTGAAAGTGTGATCTTTCAATCATAGAAATGCAGACAGAAACATATCATATGGGAACATAATTATAGAATTGTATTATGTCTGTTACATGTACACTGTATATGAAGCAATATTGTTGAAAATATTATGAAACTGTAACACAATTACTGGAATACCAACATTGTTATGTGTCTGATTTAATGTGTATGCATTTCAAACTGATAAAGGGCACATAACTATACATGTACATTATTCTTTGCAATGCTTGTGTACCTTGTTTATTAACTCTTTACTAAATGACAAAATTCTAGACTAGTCCGAATTAAAAGCATTTGCAGATGACAAAATAAATGCGATTGAAAAATTGAAATTTGTTTTTAGAAGGGTAGAAAACATTGTAGGAAAAGGAGAAAATGCTGGTTACCAGCATTTTCTCCTTTTCCCACAATGTTTTCTAAAGTCCTCCTTTATAGGGTTGTTTAAAGTTGGGATTATGTGGTAAAGGGTTAAACTGACTCAATAGCTGGGCCAGAAACATAATTACTGTGTTCAACCAACTGCATGCAACAAAAATACCATGTTTTTCTTTTTAAATACATCAGAGTGTTAAGTGAAGAGGGACATAAAGTCTGTCTGTCCGTCCATTAATTTGTATATGTAATTTTGTGTCTTTGTTGCCATCTACAGTTTTGGGCCAACTTGGCTGAAATACTGCTGGAAGCCTATATGCCCCCCCCCCCCCCCCCCCCCCCAAAAAAAAAAAAATTATATTCTTGGGGGGAGGTAATTTTATTTAGTCCATCCATCAGTCCGGTTTTGTGTCCATGCTTTAACTTTTTTTCCAGATTACTTAATTTCAAAATGAATTTGCTGAAATGTAAACCACTTCAAGAGAATGTGTCATGTGCAAGATTCATGTCCATTGGTTAAATAAAATTTCAAAATAACTTTTATCAAATATCAACCACTTTGAGGCAATTTGTTACGTTTTGATTCATGAACATAGGTTAAAGGTGATGGTCACCACAAGGTCAAGTGTGTTTTTGGGGGTAGTGTTCATGTCTGGCCTGTAACATTTTTAATTATGAATGGATTTTGATATAACTAGCAGAATTGTTAACCACATAAAGACGTTGGTTTTGACTTAAGAACAATGTCTATAGGTCAAAGGTCAAGGTCATGGCAAAGTCAAAAGTGTTTCTAAAAGTTGTGGCCATTGTCAGTGTTCATGTTCACAGCTCACAAGAAAAGTTTATATATTATTTTCAGGGGCATCAGTCACAGTTTTCAGTGACACTGCTTGTTGGCTCCATTGTCCGAAGGCCAGCAGGCTCATGTCATGGCCCAGTGTCCATTGTGCATCCAATAGTGCATGTGTGTGTTAACTTTTATTTCAAACATCTCCTCTGAAACTGCCCATCCAATTTTGATGAAACTACACAGAGATGATCCTGGCATGGTCCTCTTCAGAACTCCTTCAAAGAATTTGATTCCAATGAAAACTCTGCTGCCATGGTAACAAAACTGAAAAAAATTGAACATCTTTAAAAATCTTCATGTCAGAAACCATAAGGCCTAGGGTCACCAAATTTGGCAAAGTAGCATCATCTAGTAGACCTCTATAAAATCACTTGAAATTATAGCCCTGGGGTCAAAATTGGCACCGCCCCCAGAGATCACAAGTTTTACTTTTGCATATAAAGTGAGAATTGAAAATCTTCTTTTTTCTAAACCATATAGCATAGGGTTACCAAATTTTGCATGTAGTGACATCTAGTGGACCCTACTAATGTTATTCAATTTATAGCCCTGGAGTTCCACTGCAGGAGTCACAACTTTTATGTGTGCTTATAAAGTGAAAACTTAAAAAAATCTTCTAATCCTAACTGTAAGGCCTAGGGCTACCAAATTTGGCATGCAGCTTCATATAGTAGACCTCTACCAGGATTGTCCCATTACCCTGAAGTCAAAATGGGCTGCATCCTGGGGGTGGGGGGGTCACATATTTATATGGGCTTAAAACTGAAACTGGTTTGGTTTGTATTGGGGTTTAATGCCATTTAAACAGCTCAGGTCATATCATGGCGATCAGTGATGCACCCATGTGTTCCCTGGCTTTCTCACACCAGTTCTGATACCTCTTTCTTTTCAAAGCCACTGACTACTTTTCTCACGTGCATCAGAGTTGACAGGCAAAAAATTGACAGAAAGAAAGCTTGCCTTAACTGGGTATCAAACTCGCAATCACCAGATCACGAGTCAGATACACTAACCACTGAGCTACCTGAACCGGGTATAAACTGAAAACGTAATGAATTGTCTCTTTCCTAACTGTAAAGTCTAGGCTTGCAAAATTTTACTTGTAGCTTCATCTAGTGGACATGTAGCAAGATTGTTAAAACTAGCCCTTACAAAGGCTTAAATAGTGAAAACTTTGAAAATATTCTTTTAGTATATGAAGTCTTTATTTAAACTTAATATGTGTACATCTAAAGGGAAATAACTTGTCTTTGCATTTGAATAGATATGCATTTTTTTTTCTGGTTGGGAAGAGTTGGGCTGAGCTAGGCTACTTTCTCTATGAAAGTTTATTGCCATACAGACTTCTTATGGTTATGTCTATGTCAGTGCCAATTAAGTGTATGATACATCTGTTTAGATGGCAGTGGGGCGATACAAGGCCATCATGGCCCTCTTGTTTTTCCCAGATCCTGTGACAATGCAGTTGATGTAGGGTATTCATTGGTCTAAGTGAAAGTTATAGTTCTGAGTCTAGAAATATGATGAGAGATTTTTTTTTTTAAGTCTAAGATTAATACACATATTCAAGTTTTGTGTCTTGACCTTTTCAAAATATCAAACGACCTCTGTGCCATCAGGCCTTTGATTGCATGTAGGATCAGATGACAATTCTGAAAATGACCATTTAGTGACCAGTAATGATGAAGCATGAAGATTGATGCGATTTTGAGCAAAGGAATATTTATGAGGAAGATTGTCTGTCTGGTTAAATGCTGATTTGCATGCTTATAATTACAGATAGGAACTTGGAAAATCATTCTTCATCAAAAGAGGGATATGTCACTAATTCCCATCATTAAAAAATCACTTTTAACTCTTTACCTGATGATAAAATTTTAGACTTGTCCTTATCAAACCCTTTACCACACAAACCTGTATTCTAACAACCTGAGGAGATAAGCTTTAAGTAAAACATAGGGAAAAGGACAGCGTGCTTGTAATCAGTGTTTCTCACATTGTTTTTCTCTATTTTAAGAAAAGATAGCATCAATATATGTATTTTTCTCCTTTTAATAAAAAAAAAGACAGCATTTATATGCCACTTTAAATTTGAAGCAAAATTTAAGCTTTCAATGTGGACTTTTGTTGAATTTTGTTATTTGGTATAGGCTGAAAAGCATGTACAGAACAATAAATGAAATTCTGGTCAAATGGTGACAGTTTGTCTTTGAAAAGGTGGACACATTGTGTAAATTGAAGCAGTGGTAACATTTTCTCATGTTCCCACAATGTTTTCACACAATTCAGAGACAATTAGCCTGTCATTTTGATTATATTTCATATATCATCTGCAAATGCTTTCAACTTGGACAAGTCCAAATTTGTGTTGCTTGGCCAACTTTTTCTGGTCCATTTAAAACTTAATTGTTCACTTCTCAATGCAAAGCTTGTAACATCCAAGACTTGGAACATGGGGTCTCTGGTTCAAATTCCCAGCTTGGCCAATTTCTTTCCGAGGATTGATGATAGTTGTTGAGGCAGGATTCATTCCACTCTCACTCAGCAGCTAAACATTTTTCGTCAGTTTGCATGTGGGAGAGCAGCCTGAGTGGCTTCAAAACCAAGAAAAAAATGCAGTACAAAACTCCAGGAAAGAACTGATCGGCACTCTGGTCACAGCAATATAGCTGAAATAATATTGAAAGCGGCTTAAACACCAAACATTAACAAAGAAAGAGCCAAGAAATGGATCAAAAAGTACCAGGGTTTCTATACATGAAATTGCCAATGCTAAAATTCCAAAGCCATTCTGAAGCATGCTATTCTTTTGTCAAGTCCAAAACAGCCTTTTCTTTTCAAGTTTTTGAAGTATCATCCATGTCCAATGCTGTTATACTTTCAATCCTTGACCAAATCATCAAGAAAATGTCTTTCGAAAACATTGTGAGAAAAGAAGAAAATGCTGGCAACCAGCATTTTCTCCTTTTCCCACAAAGTTACCAACTTGTTCAAAGTGATTCTGTCCCATCATTCCACATACATAGATTTTAATACCTTGAAATTGGTTTTAATTTGGACAAATTTAAAATTTTGTTGTCATGGGAAGGGTTAGCAAATTGCCTCCATTATCTATTTAGTCCAGCGTGACAGAGAAGTGGATGTTTGATTGTCGTAATACCAAATTTGGCCGAGCTTGACACATTGTTGTAGCCTAATTTTGTCTCAGTGTTTCCAGACCAAACCATTGTGTTATAATTGCCACCCGGACTGACCACCTGGTGTTAAAAAAGTTTGGTCAGAAACATGCAACCAAAGCCCTTCAGGAATTCTTAGAATTATTCTTCTGTGCTGGAGTTGATTGATATGTGTGTTTTATGTTTGCTGCTTTCAATGTCCTTTCAGTTCAGGTATAGCTAGGACTCTGTTAATTGTTCATGGGAGTCTTGGGTTTCACCAGTACCAGCTGGAAGTTCTGAAGTATCTTGCCCAAGGACACTTTCATGGCTCTGCTAGAGTCTTTGATTTTTTCCTGATAAACAGTAACCCCTTACCATACAATCCTAAGGAAATGGACTTTTTTAAAACACTGTGAGAATAGAAGAAAATGCTGGTAGCCAGCATTTTCTCCTTTACCCACAATGTTTTCTACCCTTTCAAACAAAAAAAATCCTGATTTGCGCAATATTTAGCTTGTTGTCTGCAAATGCTTTCAATTTGGACTGGTCTTAAATTTTGTTGGTAGGTAAACAGATAATTAATTTTGAAGTCTGAGCATTAACAGGGTTTAGAACAAATCTGTGAAAATGCAGTCAGCATTTTCTCCTTTTCCCACAATGTTTTTTGAAAGCTTTCTTCATCATGGTTGTTAAAATGTTGGACTGTTTCGAAAAGGGGTTTAAGTTTTTGCTACACTATTTTTTTCCAGTAGTAATTTGAAACATAACTTTTTGAAAGGGATTCCAAATTAACCTCTTCAGTGTAGCATAGAAGTAACACATGTTTCTGCCACTTGCTTTTCGGAATATACCTTGACAACTTTATCTGTGTTTAACCCTTTACCAAACAATCCTGAGTTTTAATGACCATGAGGAAGAAGGCTTTTGTAAACATTGTGGGAATAAGAGAAATTGCTTGTAACCAGAATGTTCTCCTTTTTCCACAGGAACCAAAAACAAATTTCAGTTTTTGAGTAACATTTGTCATCTGTAAATTTTTTTAGTTTGAACAATTGTAAACTTTTGCTGTTTTGGTAAAGAGTTAATTCTTTACCACACGATCCTGAGTTTTAACAACCTTGGGGATAAAACCTTTTGAAAACATTGTGGGAAAAGGAGAAAATGCTGGTTACATTTTCTCCTTTTTCGAGACAATGTTTTCTACCCATCCCAAAACAAATTTCATTTTTTCAATCACAGTTATTTTGTTGTCTGCAAATGCTTTCAATTTGGACCTGAGTCTAAAAGTTTGCTATTTGGTAAAGAGTTAAATGTTGTCTGCTGTAGATGTTAATTTGAGACATGGTTTTTCGTAAGGAATTCACATAACTGCTTGGACTGAAATACCAGATGTAACAAATCTTGCAGTTGCTCTGACCATAACACAACATAATTCATATTTTCACTGTTGTTGGCTGTAAATTTGTTTTTGATGTGAATTTAAAACATTATATTTGGACAGGGATTCACATAACTTCTTTACATAACTTCTTCGTTTCTTTTTTTCGAGAAAGATTTGACACTATTATTGAGTTTTTGAAAACATTGAGGGAAAAGAAGAAATATGCTAAAAAGGAATCAACTTTTTACCAAACAACAATATTTCAGGCTTGTCCAAATTAAAAGCATTAATGCACTTACAACAAAATGTGCTTCAGAATTTCAATTTTTTTTGAAGGGTAGAAAATATTGTGGAAAAAGGAGAAAATTCTGGTTACCAGCATTTTCTCCCTTTCCAGCAATGTTTTCAAGACTCCATCTTCTGGGGGCCATCAAAAAACAGGATCATGTGGTAATGGGTTAAGTCTTTAAAAACATGGAGAGAAAAGGAGCAAAATGCTAGAAAGGAATTATCATTGCCTCTTCAACTTACTACTAAATGTAACAAATTGTGTCTAACAGTTGTTGCTTCCAATATACCTTGACAACATAATCTGTGTTGTAAATGGCTTGTAAAATTGTGATTTTATCTACTGTCAGAAATGATGAACCCTTTACCAAATAATCCCAAGTTTTAACCCTTAGGCTGCTAAGCATGACTCCGTGACAGTATAGATCAAGATCAGAATCTGCACAGAACGTGGATAAGGAGTTCTTTTTCTCCAAAAAAAAAGTTTGAAATGTTAAATAGGATCTTACTGTCGACTTGAAAGTTTATTTTTACTTATTTAGCAGATAACGGTTAATGAACATGAGGAAAATGGCTTTTGATAACATTGTAGGAGAAGAAAGAAAGTGCTGGTTACCAGCATTTTCTGTATTGTCCATAAGGTTTTCCAAAGTGATCTTCAACAGGGGTATGGCCTATAATAGTGGAGTTGGTAGCATACAGCACTTGAAACAAGGGGCTTGCTGGTTCAAATCCGCCAGCTCGTCCTATTATTTTTTCCTGAGGATTGACGATGGTCATTGAAATAGGATTCATTCCTCTCTCACCGCTGATCACTCTTTGCTTACTGTATGTTGGAAAGGATTCATTGGCCTGGGAAGAATATTGTGTGAAGTTACTAGTAAAGGAAACTCCAGGAAAGTATGGATAGGTGCACTGGCCTCAACAACATGACTGAAATAATTTTGAAAATGGTCTATAACACCATACAAACAAACAAACCACAATGTTCTTAACCCATTACCCTACAATCCCGAATATCACTGACCAAAAGGAAGAAGGCTTTTGCAAACACTGTGGGAAATATAGAAAATGCTGATTACAGACATTCTCTCCTTTTCTCAGAATGTTATCTCCCATTTCAAAGACAGAAATAATCCTTTGAGCAACATCGAGTTTGTTGTCTTCAAATGCTTATAGTTTGGACAACTGTAAAATTGTGTTGTGTGATCATAGATTTTACCGTTAACCACACAATCATGAGTTTTAACAATCCTGAGGAAGAAGCCAATGATGAAAACATTGTGGGTAAAGGAGAAAATGTTGGTAACCAGCATTTTCTCCTTTTCCCACGATGTTTTCTACCCTGTCCAATACAACTTCCACAATTTATCCACATTTAACTTGGTGTCTGCATATGCTTAACCCTTAGAGCGCCAAATAAACCTATCAGACATTTTCATCCTAGAAATACAACTCAAATAATAGCAATTTACACAGCTAGTTGCTTTGGTCTACAGTGATTCAGCAAAGCGGACAGTGTAGATCAAAGATCAGGCTGCGTGTTTTGTTGCAGCCTGATCTTGATCTACATTGGCGGCAAATGCAACTATAGTTGTGGAAAGCGCTTTAAGGGTTAAAATGGGTTTGGACACGTCTAAAATTTTGTCATGTGGTAAAGGGTTGAAGGTTGGTGACTCTGCAAAAAGTTGTCTTCTTGAAGTGATGAGTTAAGATGGTGAGAAGATAAGTTGTAGAATGATGTTAAAAGGGTAATAGAGCTGATTGTATACTTGATGGTTTCTTGCATTTCCGAGATGTTGATAGACATCTTAATGTCTTTCCAAGTGGATACACAGGATGGTGGCCTACTTGTCACTTCCATACTGGAGAGGGCTTGCTCTCTATTTCTTCCGGGTATTTCAGAGGCTGTATTCACCAGCCATGATGAATTCATCTCCATAATTGTTGCTCCACTGGCCAAAGGTGAGCTTATGTCATGGCCCAGCGTCCATTGTGTGTATGTCTTTGCAACTGCATCCATGCTTACGATAACATTTATTTCATACATCATCTTCTCTGAAACTGATTGTGCCATGGTGTTCCTCAGGATTTCTTCATAAAAATCCATTCCATTGAAAACTCTGGCTGCCATGGCAACAAAAAATTTAAAAAAAAAGGAAAATCTTTAAAAATCTTCTCCTCTTCTAGATGAAGGAACTGGTTCACTCCTTACCACACAATCCCGAATTTTAACGACCCTGAGAAAAAAACCTTTTGAAAACATTGTGGGAAATGGAGAAAATGCTGGTAACCAGCATTTTCTCCTTTTCCCACAATGTTTTCTATCCTTCTCAGAACAAGTTTCATTTTTTCAGTCACAATCATTTTGTCATCTGCAAATGCTTTCAATTTGGACTAGTCTAAAATTTTGTCGTTTGGTAAAGAGTTAAATGAAGATAAATTGTTCTTTAAGAAAATCAAGCACATTGTATTTAAATATTCAATCAATTTTCAGTTTAAAGGGCTTCTTGTAAAAGGAACCCCCTGAGATGATTAAAGGCATGTTAGTTCATCCCCTAATTTTGAGCCCGGGTGATACATCAGCCTTTGTATTGCTAACATGTCATGCCCCTTGTAGAACCCTTTGGTGCATTTGGATGCATTTTGACTACACCTGAGTTGGCTTGGCAAATTTTGTGGTTCTCTGAGAGAAATTCAGAATAAGTTAATTCTCCAGTTATCACAGTGTTTTCACACACTTCATTTCTACCAGGTTTCTGCTTTTTCTTTTTACAATGGTGCATTTTTAGTTGTGCTTTTAGAATTTTCCGTTTTTTTACCAATTTAATCCTTTACTAAACAAAACCATATTTTAACCATCCTGGTATAAAATACTTTTGAAAGCATTGTACTTGTAACCAGTATTTTCTCCTCTTCCAACACTGTTTTGTACTCTTCCATAGCCAAATATCATACTTTGAGCTACCTTTTACTCTTTACCACACAATCCCGACTTTTAATGACCCTGAGAAAGAAGCCTTTTGAAAACATTGTGGGAAAAGGAGAAAATGCTGGTAACCAGCATTTTCTCCTTTCCACACAATGTCTTCTACCCTTCCCCAAAAAATTTCAATTTTTCCGTCACATTTACTGTGTCGTCTGCAACTGCTTTCAATTTGGACCAGTCAGGGATCTTATATACACACTGTATATATGATCCCTGGACCAGTCTAGAATTTTGTCATGTGGTAAAGAGTTAAATAGTTGCATGCAAATGGTTTCATTCTGTAAAAGTCTAAAACTGTGACGTATGGTAAAGAGTTATTTAATGATCTGGATCATAATATTATATTACAACACTATGGAAGGAGGCTTTAGGAAATATTGTGAGAAAAGAATATTAAAATGAAACCCTTTTTTTTATGCTTTCAAAGACAAGTAATATCATTTCAACTACAATTTTAGTTTGTAACAGCAATTGCTTACAAAATGGATAATTCTGAATTTTTGATCAGTCTGGTAAAGAATGTAATGATGGAGTTTAGGGATAAATGAATGATTTATGGACCCCTGGCAAGAGCCCTAAATTATCTTTAGACAGGGTACAAAAGGGACAGAAATCGGGGCCAAGTTTTAGATTGCCTTGCCTATTTGATTATGTACAGAAGATCATTAATTTTTTATGTCAAATAATACTGAAAATAATCTTATTTTACCTCATGATATTTAGTAGGATTCATATCGAATAACTCTTTGCCATGCAAGAAAATACTAAACCCGGATTTTCAACTTTTTATCACATGACAAAATTGTAGGCTGATCTAAATTCAAAGAACTTGCAGAAAACAAATGAGCCATGCCCTTGCAAAAGGGGGCTTAATCATGCTTCCCAACTCTCCCGATTTTGTCAGAAGTCTCCCGATTCAAGACAAAATACCCGACCACCCCGACAGACAGTTAAAAAACCCCGATTCGTAAAAAATCCGACATAAGGGTAAAAAGGGTGTGATAAATTTGTACCCGAGGTATGTGTATATTATCCAAAGTTTACAACTAGTTGACATGTGTGTGTATTTCACGGTCAATCAGGTTCGTTGTCTATAAATAGGAATCAAGATACTGAGATTTATCGATCGATGATTGTGAACCAATCAAATTCGAGAACGGGCCAAGGTACTTTTCAGAGTAAACTAGCAGCCTGTGTTCGATCTTCTATCGGACGGTTGCGTGAGATACAACGGGTACCAGTTTATTTTCAGTGGAAATCAAACGTCGTTCACCTGACTTTAGCAGGTAAATTACGTTCTAAGAGTTATACTAGATCTATAAACACAAAATACCAGTGCTCATTGCGTCCCCCTGATGCAGATAAAAATGAGTGAAAACATTAAGTTAATAATCATCAGAAACAATGAACAAATACGAAGTTTTAAACTCTTACTGCTCAGTGATCACTGGAATTCCAATTTACATAAAAATAGATCGACCAGAACGTGATTGTAGTTTTATTTAAAACAATGATGTAGCAATATTCGACTGGTTACCGGCGATAGGGTAATATTGTAATGCTCAGGGCACTGATTGGAGGAACCAAGTGTCACCTAGCATTACCGATGCTACGTTTGCTTCCAGAATTTTTTCGTGTGAAGATTGCCTCCAGATTTTTTTTTTTTTTTTGAAAAGTGCATTTTTTTAAAAATTTTCTTCATGCTTTTGAGATATTTTACTGATGATTTATGCAGACAAAAATAATACTCCAAAGGAACTCAATGGGACTTGACTTTTTTTCAATTGATTGATTGATTGAATGGTGTTTTACGCCGCTTTCAACATTATTTCAGTCATATCACGGCAACAGCTCACATATTCATGTATTTCCTGGGTTTCACCAGTACTAGGCTAGGGCTCTGAAGTGTCTTGCCCAAGGACACTCACACGAAAAACCCAGTGAATCCAGTGAGGCTCGAACCCGGGGCCTCCAGGTTATGAGTTCTACACTTTACCACTGAGCCACGCAGGACCCCGACTTTTTTTCAAATAGTATGACAGATTGTCCTTTTGTTTTGATAGTTACCAGCAATTCGAGCCAGATTATTTGAGGTTTATTCGATACACCTGTTTGCGATTATTGAGTACCAAAGAGAATGAATAATATAAGGATAAAATGTGGTACTCTGTAGTCTATATTTCAAGCTAAGACATTATGGGTACAATATAAAATGGCAGAATATCTTTACACAATAAGTCAAAATTATATGATATACTTACAAAACAGTGAAAACATAATGGACAAAGTAGCATTTGATAATAAACATTACAGTGCTTCTTTACCATAGTCACTGCTTTCTATATAATATTCATGACTGTAATCACTGATTTGTTTTAGCACTAAATATTCACATGTATACATCTGAAAAACAATAATATTCAATAAAGAATAAGATAAATAAAGTATATAGATAAATCATAAACCTGACTTTTGTTCAACTGTAAAGTTACTTAGCCTAAAATGGTTTAAAAATGATCTTTAGAAGGACCTTCTGGTACGCCTCAAAAAGTCTCCCCCTTGAAACCCCCAATCTCCCCCTTTGAAACTCTCAAAAACCCCCTTTGTGTTCGAAAAGTTGGGAAGCATGGGCTTAATGCATTTCCGTGATGCATTATACCTATCAAGCCATCACATTATTATGGATCCATAATAGCCACTTTTTTAGCAAATGGCTTAATCATGAGGTAGACTGGTCCTTTGACATACAGAAAATTTACCAATAGCGAAAAGTTTTGGCCCAGGTCAGCCTGCGCGGATTGTGCAGGCTGACCTGGATCAATACTTTTCGCAAATACATTAAGCCCACTTTTCGCAGAGCATGGATCAAATTAAATTTTGATTCAAATGACAAAATCTGTCTCTGATCGGAAGAAAACATTGTAGGAAAAGGAGAAAATGCTGGTTACCAGCATTTTCCCCTTTTCCTGCAATGTTTTCAAAACAACCCTCCTCAAACCCCAGTGTCAGTAAAACTCCAAATTGTGTGGTAAAGGGTTAATGTAATTTCAGACAACTTATACAAATTAGGTAAATAAATGTACAGTCAATCTTGTATTAAACGACCACGCTAGGGACAATAAAAAAAATGGTCGCTAAATAAAATGGTCGCTTAATAAATCAGGGGGGGGGGGGGGGGGAGGTTGCAAATTATTTTTTTTCAAGCATTAATTATTTAAATATATTCATATATTCTAGATTCTATACTAAAAGTAAATGTTACAATTCTTAGGTAAGTATCAAGAAAATAATTTAATATTTAAAATAAAAACACATTTTTTCGGACCAACAGCAATTTCTATAAGTGAAAGAAGAAATCGAAAGTAGGTCAAAGTAGTCACCAAGAAATCTCATGTGAACAAACTTTTTGAACAAAATTTCTCTATGTTTGTGGGATACATGGCAAGGCATTTGTGAAATAGACAAGCACTGTGTAAATATAAGCATGTGTGAAAGACTCATCGTAATCTAGAACAACTTTTTACTCTGTGGCGTTTCCAGGTTGAATTGGTCAATGAAGAACACGCTTGATTTGTAGTGCCTATTTACAACCAAACAAAAAATCAACTTCATATAGTGGTAATGGAACAAAGTTCTACTCCATTTAGGGAGACCACAAGGATGAATAAACGGAATTCCCCATCCTTTTCACATGTTCGTAGGCAAGCTGATTAGGGATTTTGTTGGTCATTATGACATGGTTCTGCATCGTTGCCACTATTGTCAAAGGGTAATTAACAGTTAGATATGTAATTCACTAACTGTGTTAATCCTGTAAATGACACATGCTGTTATGTCTTGATTAGGATAAATCAGAGGTTGTTATCATACTATATACTGTCAATTAAGGATCCACAATTTTTACAAACTGTTGATGGGTCGCTTAATGAAAGATATGTGGTGTTTAGGGGCCTAAAATTGGTGGTCGCTGGTCACGTAGTACAAAAGTCGCTTAATACAACATGAAATTAGAGGAAAATAGCTCGGGCGGACTTAAAAACGGTCTTATAGCACAAAAGTCGCCTAAAACACGTGGTCGCATGTACAAGATTGACTGTATTTCTCTTTGAGAGGATAGAAAACATTGAGTGAAGGGGAAAAAGAAGATGCTAGTTACCAGCATTTTCTCCTTTTCCCATGTTTTCAAAAGCTCTGACTTTTTCAGGGTGATCAAAACTAGTTGGGTTGTGTGAGAAATGGTTAATCCACAAACTACTTGTTTAGCTTACGTTGACAATACCCTGTTCAGTTTTGTTACATGTGATAAATGGCTGTAATGACTGTGATAAAGTTATTCATTACATGTCTAGTACAATGCCATGTATAAAGAGATCCATGCATTCAACTGTTCACTCTTAACCCTTTACCACACAATCCCGACTTTTAACGACCCTTAGAAAAAAAGCCTCTTGAAAACATTGTGGGAAAAGCAGAAAATACTTGTAACTAGCATTTTCTCCTTTTCCTACATTGTTTTCTGCCCTTCACAAAACAAATTTCAATTTTTGAGTAACATTTATTTTGTTGTCTGCAAATGCTTTGAATCTAGACTACTCTAAAATTCTGTCGCTTGGTAAAGAGTTAACCAAAGACAAAATTTTTTACTAATCCGTATTCAAAGCATTTGTATATGACAATTCAAATGGGGCTGAAAGGTGGAATTTGTTTATGATAGGGTAGAAAACATAGTGGAATAATGGGAAAAAGAGAAAATGCTGGTTTCCAGTTATTTTCTCCTTTTCCAACTATGTGTTCAAAAGCCTTCTGTGTTTGCACTCTAAAAACTTGGGATTGTGTAGGAAAGAGTTAATGGAGCACCTACAGGAAGACTGGGTGATGAAAATTGCATGGTTTCTAGCCAGTGGCACACTTAGTTCGGTAACTATGTCATCTTTGGGATTTCTGAGACCTAAACCATAATGATGAATGATAAAAAGAAATATGAGCAGTGCTCTTTACCAAACAACAAAATTTTAGACTGGTCCAAAATTGAGAACATTTGCAGACAAAAAATTTATATGTGACTCAAAAACTGAAATTTGCCTTTGAAACGGGAAGAGAACATTATGGGAAAAGGAGAAAATGCTGTTTACCAGCATTGTTCTATTTTCCACAATTTTATCTGAAGGCTTCTTCCTTTAAATTCTTTACCAAACGACAAAATTTTAGACAGGTCTAAATTGAAAGCATTTGCAGATGACAAAATAAATTCAATTGAAAAATTGAAATTTGTTTTGAGAAGGATAGAAAACATTGTGGGAAAAGGAGAAAATGCTGTTACCAGCATTTTCTCCTTTTCCCACAATGTTTTCAAAAGGTTTTTTTCTCAGGGTCGTTAAAAGTCGGGATTGTGTGAGAAAGGGTTAAGATTGTCAAAAACCGTGATTGTGGGGTAAATGGTTAATGCATCTCTTTGTATCATACAGTGCAAGTCATCACATAATTATGGATCCATGAAGTTCATTTCTGTCAAACAGCTCACTGAATCATGAGGTAGAATGCAACATTAACATCCAGAAAATATAACAGTAGCAAACAGTTTCAACATGTATCAGCCTGCAGAAACTGCACAGGCTGACATTAGGTCAATACTTTTTTTTTTTTCTCAGATGCATTAAACCTCATTTTCACAGAGCATGACTCAATTATGTTTTTAAGCTTGGCTATTTTCAAAGAAAATGTTGAGGTTTTGTCATAAACCTCACATTGCCTCAGCCTTTGCTTCCATTGTTGTCATCACTGAAAATATTTACTTTAAATTCTGAGCAAAAAGTTTGTGGAATTTCTTCATAACTTTTTAATTTGATCCCATGGTTTTCAGATTTTCACTTGTGTAACCATGGTCTTATATCTATTTCTAGGTAATAAATCACCAATCTTATTGTACTTTAGATACATCTATTTTCACTGTAACAAGTGCAAAGTTGGCTACCCCAGAGCATGTTGTCATGCTTTTACATACAATCATATTTCAAAATTGTCCTATTCAAATCTCCTGAAATTATGTGATTGTAATGGATGGCTCCATAATGACATTATGCACAGAATTTCTGATGCCACTTCAGAAAAACAAAGTTAGGACATTATAGACTTTGTGGCACCTATCCAAGGAAATATAAGTTAAAAAATGGTTGTTTGGGAAGTGATAGAAACTCAACTGTGCTTACAAAAAGGCCGGGACTTATTGCTTCAACTCTCTAACAAACAATCCTGTGTTTTAATAAACCCTTTACCACACAGTCCGGACTTTTTACGACCCTGGGGAAGAAGCCTTTTGAAAACATTATGGGAAAAGGAGAAAATGCTGGTAACCAGCATTTTTCCCTTTTCCCACCATGTTTTCTACCTTTCCCAAAACAAGTTTCAGTTTCTGAGTCACATTTATTTTGTCGTCTTCAAATGCTTTCAATTTGGAAACTTCCAAAATGTTGTCGTATGGAAATGAGTTAATGGCCTTGAGGAAGAATAATTTTGTAAACATGGTGGGAAAAGGAAAAAATGCTGGCAACCAACATATTCTTCTTTTCCCACAATCTTTCTTCCCTTCAAAAGACAATTTTGAAATTTTGATTCACATTAATGTACTCTGTTTGTATGCAAATGTCTCTAAGTTGTGCAAGTTAAAAAATTTTCTTGTCTGGTGAAAAATTGACTCTTTACCACACAATCCAGAGTTTTTACGACTGAGAAAGAGGCCTCTTGAAAATATTGTGGGAAAAGAAGAAAATGCTGACCAGTAACCAGCGTTTTCTTCCTTTCCCACAATGGTTTCTTACCTTTGAAAGACAAATTTTATGTTTTGAATGATATTTAATGTTGTCTGCAAATGCTTTAACTTGCACCGGTCTAGAATTTTGTCATGTGGTAAAGAGTTAATTAAATTTTTGTTAAAAAATTGTAAGGAAAATGACACTTGCACCACAGATTGACAGAATTCAAAATGACAGTTACATTGCAAATATTTTTCCAAAATATTTGTTTTATTTCAGATTTATTGCTCAGACTTGTGCTGTGGTTTTTCATTTTCCAGTGGCCCTGTCTTGTTTGTCAGTGACTGACATCTGCAAGGAAGTTTTGCATTTAACATTGCTTTCACTCTATACCAAATGACAAAATTTTAGACTGGTCCAAATTGAAGGCATTCACAGACTACAAATTAATTGTGCCCCATGTAATAAAGTTTGTGTCTGCAAGAGTAGAAAACATTGTGGAAAGAGGAGAAAATGCTGCTTACCAGCATATTCTCTTTTCCCCTCAATGTTTTCATAAGTTTTTATTCTTCAAAGTTGTTAAAACTCAGGATTGTGTGGTAAAGTGTTAACTCTTTTTCAAATAATTCTGTGCTAGATGTTCTGACAACAGCCATGACACTGCAGTATCTGCATCTTTTGTGCTGACAAAGAATGTAGGCTTCATTTTATCTTTCAACTAACCAGATATCCATGCAATAACACCCATATGATATAATGTTTGATATACAACGGATATTTATACATTTTTGCTATACCACAGATATTTATAGAACAGTAATTTCCAGTGACTCCGCCCCCCATTACCATTTATGAATGAAATGTATTCCAAAAATAGTAACAATTACTACAGAATGCCCGCGATAAAAGAACATTATCATAGCATGCGCTCTACTTTCTGATGATTTGCCTACGTAATTCCTGCCTGTGACGACTCATTTGAATGCTTGTTTACAGGGTCTTCTCAAATGGAATAATCCAAAGTGCTCTCAATCGCAGCTTTCGGATGTTTAATTACCGTAAATTGTGTAAGTTTTGGGACAGTAAAAATAATTAATTTTTTAGATGTCCCAATATTTAGGTTGACGAAAAATAATTATTTTCCGTGGTGTCCCAAAACTTATGGTCAAACAGGGATCGTATATTACACGTAGTATACGATTCCTGGGTCAAACAAGACAAACTGTCAAACTGTTTGTCACTAACCACTTACCAGTCGAATATTAGTGCTGCAATTTCAATAAAACTACGATCACATGCTGGTCTGTCTATTTTTAGACAAATTGGAATTCCTGTAGTCGTTTCGTGCAGTGGGAATTTAAAACTTCGTATTTTTTCATCGTTTTCGTTACTGATAAACTAAATGTTTTCAGTCATTTTTGTATGCATCCAGAGAAAGCGATCAGCATTGGTGTTTTGCGCTTATATAAATACTTTTACAACGTATTTTACCTGTTAATGTGAGGTGAACAACGATTTGATTTCCGCTCTGAAAAGTACCTGCTCGGCCCGTTTTCAAATTTGATTGGTTCACAATCTTCGATCGATAAACCCCAGTTAGAATATATAGGGTCTCTTGATTTCTATTTTTAAACAACAAACCCGATTGACCGTGAAACACATACGCGTGGTAACTACTTGTCAACTTCGGATGTACGTGTATACATGACATGTACCTTTGCCCATTGTTACAAGTTTATCACACCCTTTTACCCTTATTTCAGTCCTTTTTTTACAATCACTTTGGTTAATTGTCTGTCCGGGTGATCGGATTTATTTGTCTTGAAACGGGAGATTCTCGATGATATCGAGAGGGTTTGGAAGCAATGCTTACGTGCAGAAATGAAACTGCGCGAAGCAAATGCTTGTAAACAAAGGTTATCAAGCGGATTAAAGATATTTTTTCGGAGTAGACATTCACTGTCCTAATTCTTTGGAACAAAAAAAAGTACTGTCTTATTTTTCAATTTTTATTATGGCCCAAATCTTTGGGTCATGAAAAATAATTATTTTCACGTTTTTTGATGGTGTCCCAATCTTTTGGGTGCCCAAAATTTAAGCAAAATACGGTACTACGACAAAGTACTATATAATTATGTGGGTACAGTGGGTAATGCATTTTTAAAATTGGAGTTCCAATATAAATGAATTTTCATCTTTTGTCAGCCACATATTTCACATCTTTTACATGATGAGTACAAATCAGACATTAAAAGATAAATAGAATATGTACATAGTGTTGTTGTAGATCAAAAATATCAAACTCGGTTGTGAGAATTGATAATTGTCTCGCCAAGGCTTGACAATTAGTCTATCAATTCTCCCAACTGCGTTAGATATTTTTGGTATACAACAACACTATGTACAATTCTCTATATTTTACACTACAAGGATTTAAACCTTATACCCCTCCTTTTCTCCTCCCCACTTCCCCACCCCCTCCCTGAAACAAATTTGTAGCTGACAATTTTGAAAATATTTACCAGGATGATCTCCCTTTTCTAGCATTTTTATCTTGCCATTTTAACTCTTTACCAAATGACAGAATGTTTAGACTGGTCCAAATTGAAAGCATTTGCAGACGACAAAATGAATATGACTGAAAAACTGAAATTTCTCTTTGGAAGAGTAGAAAATATTGTGGGAAAAGGAGAAAATGCTGGTTATCAGCATTTTCTCCTTTTCCCACAATGTTTTTAAGAGCTTTCATCCTTATGGTCATTAAAACTCGGGATTGTGTGGTAGGTAAAGTGCTAAAGACAAATCTCCTCCTTCTCCTCATTCAACCCTTGCTCACAATGTCCTGAGTTTTAACAACTCCCAAGGAAAAGGACTTTAGAAAACATTGTGGGAAAAGCAGAAAATTCTGGTTACCAGTATTTTCTCATTTTCCCACAATGTTTTCCACCCTTTCACAGGCAAGTTTCATAATTCATGTTCTATTTAATTTGTCCTCTGCAAATATGCTCCAATTTTGGACCAGTCTAGAAGTTTCTCGGTTGGTTATGAGTTAGCCCTTTACCACATGACAAAATTTTAGACCCATCCTAATTGAAAGTAATTGCAGACGACAGTTCAGTGTAGGTCAAATGATATGAATTTTTCTAATAGGGTAGAACACATGGTGAGAATAGGAGAAAATGCAGGTAACCAGCATTTTCTGCTTTTCCAAAAATGTTTTCAAAAGGCTTCTTCCTCAGGGTCATTAGAAGATGGGATTGTTGAGCAAAGGATTAAGTCAAGCTAGTAACAACACATTAATTTGTATATCACCCTGAGAAATAATTCTGTGGGGAATTAAAATGTAGTTTAACACAAGTATAAATGTTGCAGAAAAGAGCTTCTGATTTTTGTGTAACAAAATTCTAGTTTTGCTCAAATTTTGAGCAATTTTTTTAGCTGCTGATACCAATGCAGCTTCTTTGGTTGGATTTGTCTTTGAAACCAGCATTTTTTTTCTTTTTTCCTCAGTGTTTTCTAGAGCTTTCCAACACATGAACCATAAAGCACTTTGTTGATTCAGGTAAAGGATTTAATTGTAAACAAAATAATTGAGTGGTGAAATACATGTATCATAAGAAGAAAGATTATTATTAAATTTTATTAATCCTTGATTGAACAATTCCCTGATGAAAAAAAAAAATAACTTTTAAAATCATTGTGAGAAAAGGAGAAAATTCTGGTAACCAGCATTTTCTTCTTTTCCCACAAAGTTTTAAACCGTTTAAAGTACAGATCTCATAGTCTGAGCCAGATTTAATTTTGTCATCTGCAAATGCACTCAATTTGGACAGGTATAAAATTTCGTTGTTTTGAAAAGGGTTAAATTGAAATTTCAAGAACATACTGTTCTTGATTAAAAATGATTACAATGCATAAACTTTTACTCCTACAGAGAGTGTGAAAAATATACAGCTTAAACACTCAAGCCTGCAGAAATCCTCCTTCTAAAGAGCTAATTACATAACACTGCAACAAAACATGTTATTTTTTCTTGTTTATTGTAAACTGCTCATTACATCTGTATAATCCTCAAAACAAATTTACTTGGAAGTTATTTAGCAGGGAATTAACGCAGTACCATTCCATACAGTTCCGTTATGAAAAATATGTAAATCCAGTCTACTATTCTGAGCCAATCAGATTCCAGAAAGATTTTTTCTTCATTCCAAAGATCTAGCTCTTAGCAAGACAAGGTAAACATAAAGTAATTTTTGTGGGCAGTGTAGATCAAGATTAGACTGCACAGATTACTTCATTGGATCATTGATCTACACGATCTGATATTTTGAGAGATATGTAAGTGAAAATATTCTTGAAATTTGCTACAACTTGCATTTGTCTGCCGACTGAGAAGATCTTTAAATCTTTACCGAAGAGGAAAAGTTGAAAGCATTAAATTTTGCAAATAAACAAATTAAGGGTGGTTTAAATGATAAAGTTAGTGTTAAAAAGGGTAAAAAACATTGAGGAAAAGAAGTAACTCCATTTTGCTTAATATTTTCAAAAGCCTTCTTTCTGTGGAATGTTAAAACTCTGGATTGTGTGGTAAAGGGTTTAAGTTTACATTGTGGTCTAAGAGAAAACCGTTTCCCGTACAATCTTGAGCCCTAAGGTAAAAGGCATTTGAAAAAATTTTTGGAAAAGGAGAAAATGCTGGAAACCAGCATTTTCTCCTTTTCCCACAATGTTTTCTACCCTATCCAAAACAAATTTCTATTTTTGAGTCGTATTTATATTGACATCTACAAAATGCTTTCAATTTGGACTAGTCTAAATTATAGTGGTTTGGGAAAGGTGATAATTAACGCATCTGGGAGCTAAGAAAGCCTGAAGCTGTCTCATGCATGGCTGAAAATATGGAAACATAAAAAATGGAGGTTGAGGGAAAACAACATGTTCATGTAAATCAAAAGTTTCAGGGTGAAGAGAATCCATTTGGGCTTCAAAAGATTGGGAATGCAAGTTAATTTCAACAGCAGTGGAAACAAAGTAAATTAGAATAGAGATGTTGTAATTTACCATGTTATGGCATCACCAAGTTTCTTTTTGCAACAAGACAGCCTCTTCCAGTTGTTGCCTTCCTTTATTCAAGTTGCATGGAACTAATTTTCATTTTGCAAGTTTTTTAACCCTTTACCACACAGTCCCAACTTTTAATGACCCCGAGAAAGAAGCCTTTTGAAAACATTGTGGGAAAAGGAGAAAATACTGGTAACCAGCATTTTCTCCTTTTCCCACAGTGTTTTCTACCCTATCAAAGAAAATTCTATCATTTAAACCACAATGAAATTGTCGGCTGCAAAATGCTTTCAATTTGGACAAGTCTACATTTCTGTTCAGTGGTAAAGAGTTAAAGGAAAGTCTTCTCAAATGCTGATAATTCAAATTGGCTCCGAAGTATTGCCTAAAACACATTAAAGAAATGAAATGAAACTTGTCAAATATTACTTAACGTTTACCACAAAATCCTGACTTTTAAAAAACATGAAAGAGGAAGCTTTTGAAACAGTTTCGGAAAAGGAGAAAATGCTGGTAACCAGCATTTTCTCCTTTTCCCACAATGTTTTCTACCCTACCCAAAACAACTTTCTATTTTTGAGTCACATTTATTTTGTCATCTGCAAATGCTTTCTATTTGAACTAGTTTAAAACTGGTCAAGGGTTATAGACAATAATCCCAAACTCTGGTTTTATGACATTAACTCTTCACCAAACAACACAATTTTAGACTGGTTCAAATTGAAAGCAGTTGCAGACGATAAATAAATGGGACTGAAAAATTGAAATTTGTTTTGGGAAGTGTAGAAAACACTTTAGGAAAAGGAGAAAATGATGGTTATCGAAATTTTCTCCTTTTTCCACAATGTTTTCAAATGGCTTCTTTTACAGGGTCGCTAAAAGTTGGAATTGTGTGGTAAAGGATTAACTGGATAATCATGTCCCCAACTGACAATAGCTTCATGCCCTCAACAGAAAGACAAACAAAGGTGCTAGTGGGGCGGAATTCTAGATACCCAGGATTCAACATTCTTGCCAGTAAACCTTTTCCAGACAAGCAAACATAATAATAGAATACAATGAAAAGTCAAGACGGTGTCCGTATTCACCAACCATTCTTAGAAACATTCTCCATCTTATTCTCCAGAACTTTGGAAATTTGAAAGTAACGCAACTTCTGATTGGCTAAACCAAGTGGTTTAGCCAATCAGAAGTTGTGTTACTTTCAAAATCTATAATTAGACCAAGAATGTTCTTAAGAATGGTTGGTGAATACAGACCCAGGTCTTAGCAATGGGTTTCATCTTTGCTACATTCCTGGGGGCAAGCCCCTATCATATGGTGTTACACATGAGAGGGGCTTATGGAAAACATGGTTTATTATAATGCATCAACTGTGATGTATTATACTAACAGTTTAACCCTTTCCCAAACAAGCCCTGGTTTTCACGTGTCTGCAGTACAAGTCTTTTGAAAACACTGTGGGAAAAGGAGAAATTGCTGGTAACGAGCAAATTCTCCTTTTCCTACAGTGTTTTCTACCCTTTTTGATAACTTTCTGCCATTTTCATCAAATTTAAAATTGTCGTCTGCAAACTCTTTGAATTTGGACCAGTCCAAAATTTGTCGTCTGGGAAAGGGTTAAAAAACATATAGTTATGGATCCATAACTGATTGATTGATTGATTGTATGGTGTTTAACGCCGTTTTCAACATTATTTCAGTTATATCGCAGCAGCCAGTGCACCTATCCATGCTTTCCTGGAGTTTCTTTTACCAGTACTCTGCACAATATTCTTTCCAAGCCACTGGTTGCTTTCCCACATAACCATCATCGAAACAACGGTCAGCGGTGAGAGAGGAATGAATCCTGTCGCAGTGACTATCATCAGTCCTCGGAAAGAAATTGGTTAAGCCGGGGATCGAACCAGTGACCTGACCTGTTCTCAATTCCTGTACACTGCCGACTGAGCTGTAACAGGGGCTTGGCGGATCCATAACTTACTGAATCATAAGGTAGGATGGTCCTTGAAAATTTACATGTAGCAAAAAGTTTCGAACCATGTCAGACTGCACTGGATGCACAGCATGACATGGCTTGATACTTTCTGTAGATGCAGTAAACTCCTTTTCCACATAGCTTAATTTTTGACTCGCATATTTTCATGGGATATGTTGATGCAAATATGATCTGATAAAGAGACAATGAGTATGGTAACTCTCTGTGTGGTATCAGAAAATTGTGTGAACGAAAGATACCAGTAATGAAGAATTCATTTTGAGCCATGCTTTGTGAAAAGGGGGCATAATATATTTGCAAAAAGTATCAACTCAGGCCAGCCTGCGAAGGCTGACCTCGGCCGAAACTTTTTACTATTGGTCAATTTTCTGTCCAAGGGCCAGTCTACCTCAACCAATTTTTAGACAAAATGGACTTTATGGATCCATAGCTGTGTGATGACTTGTTTTGTACAGTGCATCTCAGAGATGCTTTAACCCTTTCCCAAACAACAAATTTTGGACTGGTCCAAATTGAAAGAGTTTGCAGAGACAATTTTAAATTTGATGAAAATGGCAGAAAGTTCTCAAAAAGGGTAGAAAACACTGTGGGAAAAGGAGAAATTGCTCGTTACAAGCAATTTCTCCTTTTCCCACAGTGTTTTCAAAAGACTTGTGCTGCAGACACGTGAAAACCAGGGCTTGTTTGGGAAAGGGTTAACCCTTTACCTCACAACAAAATTTCAGTCTTGTCCAGTTTAAAAGCATTTGCAGATGACAAAATAAATGTTACTCAAAAATAGAAAACTGTTTTAGGAAGGGTAGAAAACATTGTGGGAAAAGGAGAAAATGCTGGTTACCAGCATTTTCTCCTTTGCCCACAATGTTTTCAAAAGCTTTCCTTTTTCAGGGTCGTTAAAAGTCGGGATTGTGTGGTAAAGGGTTAAGTCCCCTTTTGCCAGAGCATGGCTCATTTAAATTAGATATTGGGTTCTGACATCATATTCCAAATTATGCAGGAGATACTCTGATTGTGTTTTGATAGTATGTTTACAGTCATGGTTTGTGCAAAATACATCGGGAAAACCAATGTTTACGAAACATATGAAATACTAGGGCAGACTGTTACATACAAATATGACAGCAATTTCATAACATTCCCAAAGTCGTTGTTTATCTTCATACCATTCCCAAACTTGTTGTTTATCTAAGTTGATGTTAATAACAGTCATAACGCTACAAAGACAAATCCAGTAAGTGTTGCTTTTGTGGGACACTGCATTCATTGTGCAGTCTGATCTTGATTTACGCTGTCAACAATGTTTGACAAAAACAGTCTTGAAGTTGCAGTGTTGCAGGCCTTACACTATTCACTTTCCAGTCTCAATTGAATTATCAGTCTAAAAGTACATGTTACATAAATACTGATTGGTTAAATCATTTCATCTAGCCAATCAGAAATTGGGTTCTTTTGAATTTTAAAAAAAAATTTTACAAAGAAGAGAAGTATATTTAATCACTGTATTCAGTGCTGTAAGAGCAATCTTTTATGCTACAATTAAACTTAAGATTTGCTCTTTGTCAGCCCAGGCATGCACTTGTATTCCTCACATTTCTTGCCCTGTTTGTTTTATGGTGTTTAACCCTTTACCACACAATCCCGACTTTTAACGACCCTGAGAAAGAAGCCTATCGAAACATTGTGGGAAAAGGAGAAAATGCTGGCAACCAGCATTTTCTCCTTTTCACACAATGTTTTTTCAGTCACATTTATATTGTCATCTGCAGATGCTTTCAATTTGGACTAGTCTACAATTTTGTCATTTGCTAAAGAGTTAACTCTGTTTTTTTAGCTCACCTGAGCACCAAATGCTCATGGTGAGCTATTGTGATCGTGCTGTGTCCGATGTCCGTCGTGCGTCGTCAACTTTTTACCTTGTGTATGCTCTAGAGGCCACATTTTCTGTCCGATCCTCATGAAACTTGGTCAGAATGTTTGTCTTGATAAAATCTCAGATGACTTCGAAATTGGGTCATGTGGGGTCAAAAACTAGGTCACCAAGTCAAATCTTAGAAAAACCTTGTGTATGCTCTAGAGGCCACATTTTCAGTCCAATCCTCATGAAACTTGGTCAGAATGTTTGTCTTCATAAAATTTCAGATGAGTGTGAAATTGGGTTGTGTGGGGTCAAAAACTAGGTCACTAGGTCAAATCTTCGAAAAACCTTGTGTATGCTCTAGAGGCGGCATTTTCAGTCAGATACTTGTGAAATTTGGTCAGAAAGTTTGTCTGGATAAAAATCTAGGACAAGTTCGAAATTGGGTCATGTGGGGTCAAAAACTAGGTCACTAGGTCAAATCTTCGAAAAACCTTGTGTACGCTCTAGACGCCACATTTTCTGTCAGATACTCGTGAAACTTGGTCAAAATGTTTGTCTTGATAAAGTCTGGGATGAGTTCGAAATTGGGTCATGTGGGGTCAAAAACTAGGTCACTAGGTCAGATCTTGGAAAAACCTTGTGTACGCTCTAGAGACCACATTTTCAGTCAGATACTTGTGAAATTTGGTCAGAATGTTTGTCTTGATAGAATCTGAGACGAGTTGGAAATTGGGTCATGTGGGGTCAAAAACTAGGTCACTAGGTCAAATCTTAGAAAAACCTTGTGTACGCTCTAGATGCCACATTTTCCGTTGGATCCTCATGAAACTTGGTCAGAATGTTTGTCTTGATAAAATCAGGGACGAGTTTGAAATTGGGTCATGTGGGGTCAAAAACTAGGTCACTAGGTCAAATATTAGAAAAACCTTGTGTACGCTCTAGAGGCCACATTTTCCGTTGGATCCTCGTGAAACTTGGTCAGAATGTTTGTCTTGATAAAATCTGGGACGAGTTTGAAATTGGGTCTTGTGGAGTCAAAAACTAGGTCACTAGGTCAAATCTTCGAAAAACCTTGTGTGTGCTCTAGAGGCCACATTTGGAGTCAGATACTTGTGAAATTTGGTCAGAATGTTTGTCTTGATAAAATCTCGGACGAGTTCGAAATTCCGTCATGTGGGGTCAAAAACTAGGTCACTAGGTCAGATCTTCAAAAAACCTTGTGTACACTCTAGAGGCCACATTTTCAGTCAAATACTTATGAAACTTGGTCAGAATGTTTGGCTTGATAAAATCTCACACGAGTTCAAAATTGGGTCATGTGGGGTCAAAAACTAGGTCACTAGGTCAAGTCATCGAAAAACCTTGTGCATGCTATAGAGGCCACATTTTCAGTCAGATACTTGTGAAATTTGGTCAGAATGTTTGGCCTATTGACTCAGGTGAGTGATCCAGGGCCATCATGGCCCTCTTGTTAATATTATTTCAGTTATATTGCTCTTGGCAGCGCTTTCATACTTGTCTGGGTTTTCTTTTTCCAGTACTTTGCACAGTACTCTTCCCAATCAGCTACTTCCCCACATAAGTATCATCAAAACAAGATCAAGGGTGATAGAGGAATGAATCCTGTTGTAATGACAGTCATCAATCAATCCTTGGAAAGAAATTCACCAAACTGGAGATTCAAACTAGCCATCCCCTAGTTTCAAGTTTTGTATGTTACTGACTGTGGTATTCGATTTAGACCCAGTTAACCTTTTACCAGACTACAAAATTTTAGACTGGTGCAAATTCAAAGCATTTGTAGACAACAAATTAAATGTGGCTCCAATAATTGGCTTTGTTTCTGAATGGTTAGAAAACATTGTGGGAAAAGGAGAAAATGCTGGTTACCAGCATTTTCTCCTTTTCCCACAATGTTTTCAAAAGTCTAATTTCCCAGGGGCATTAAAACTCTGCATTGTGTGGTAATGGTTTAATTGAGACATACCAGAGTTATGTGCCTTGAAAAATTTAGAAATATTCACCTCCTGAAAAGCACTTTTGTGATGCTCTGCCAATGTCTCTTGTTCTATCTGGTCTTCTCCATATAGCATGATGTGACAATTTCTTATAACTCTTTCAGATTAATAAATTTTAGCATCCCTCTCTCAGTGTTGAGGAAACAGTTAAAGATCGGTCCAACGAAATACTGAAATGCCACCGAAACACCGAAATACCCCTATCTTTTTCAATATTAAGTTCAAATAAATGATATTAGTTTGCAGTATTTTTCTTTCTTTTTTTTCTCTTTAACTGAAAATGCGCTCAATGAAAGTATCAGTCATTAATGAGAAGAATGATGTTGTTAATATATTCATCATTAATTTACATGGAGAACAATCGCGTGTCTGGTCTGTTACACATCGAAATACCCAATCTTGATTATGCCAATCTAGACCTGAAGAATTATCAGTATCATATGATCACATGAATTTATTATTTCTTTGAAAGATAAACACACATGTATACATACAAAATCATTTGCGGACGAAGTAGACCCAAATCAGAATGAAGGTCTCTGATCCATCGAAACACACAAATAGCTAGGTTCTGTTCTGTTCTGTTACAGTGATGCAATGGTAATTGAAGGCGTTCGGCTCAGATATGATCAAACTTATTTTGTGTAAGTTTGTCATTGTGGTTTTTAAAATGGCATGGTTATTATTAATAATCTTATCGGTGGAATTATAATTGTCTTATCAATTTACGCCTGGTAACGTGTTAACCACAGATTTAAAATGGCTGCCGGTTTTCCGATTTGGTGATTTTTAATTTCATCTATATCCAACATAAAAGTGAAAACTATTTTTGCCAGCATAGTTATGGATAAAAATCAGACACATCAACTTTGTGCACAAGCACAGCTACTGTAGTTAGATTGCGGATGTAGAATCCCTGAATCGACAAATTTTACTACGCCTGGCGGGTATTTCGGTGAACATTTACAGTACCGGTGGGATATTCCAGGCTTCAATGGCATGTTGTTATTTTGTCATTAGGTTTTAAACTAACCCTCCTTCATCAGTATGATTACAATTTGTGTCAGACACCACAACTTCAGTTGTCTGAAATCAAAGATAAAAAGAAAACCCGGGGTATTTCGGTGTTTCAGTGGCATTTCGGTATTTCGGTGATTCATCGGACCCGTTAAAGATGTTTATGTAGGAAAGCAGCCAGTGCCTAATAGAAAGACTGTGCTGTGGAATGTGCTGGTAAAAGGAAACTCTAGGAAAGGATGCATTAGTGTACTGGTGGCTGCAATAATAATGAAAGAATGTTGAAAATGGTATGAAAAAGCAAACAAGTACAGGTAAACCAAAACTCAGCCCGAATTATAAGATTTTCTTTAAAACCTAATTCCAAAAAAAAAATTTACACTTAGAGTGTTGAATTTACCACACTGCTATTTTAAGTCTTGAAATACAATGTAGGTCCCAAATAATTGCAATTTTAAGGTTCTTTTTGTCTAAAATGTTCCAGCAATGCAGACGGAGAGGATCAGAGATCAGATTGCATGTTTTGTGAAGTCTGATCTTCATCTATACTGACCACAAAGCCAACTATAGTTGTGAAAGGTTAATGATACATGCTGCTCTGTGAAAAGGGGGCTTAAAGCATGGGGGTTGGGGGGGTTATTGACGCAGTCAGCCTGGGCAGGCTGACCTGGTCCGAAACTTTTTGCATTTGGTCAATTTTCTGCATGTCAAAGGACCAGTGTACCTCATGATTTAGAAGGCTGTTATACAAAACAGATTTTAAGGATGTATAATACTGTGATGATTTGCTTGGTATGATTCATCACAGAGATGCATTAACGCTTTACCACACAATCTCGACTTTTAACGACCCTGAGGAAGAAGCCTTTTGAAAACATTGTGGGAAAAGGAGAAAATGCTGGTAACCAGCATTTTCTCCTATTCCCACAATGTTTTCTACTCTTCCCAAGACAAATTTCAATTTTTGAGTCACATTTAATTTGTCGTCTGCAATTGCTTTCAATTTGGACCAGTCTTAAATTTTGTGGTCTGGTAAAGAGCTAACCCTTTCCCAAACGACAAATTTTGGACTGGTCCAAATTGAAAGAGTTTGCAGATGACAATTTTAAATTTGATGAAAATGGCAGCAAGTTATCAAAAAGGGTAGAAAACACTGGGAAAAGGAGAAATTGCTTGTTACAAGCAGTTTCTCCTTTTCCCACAGTGTTTTCAAAAGACTTGTACTGCAGACACGTGAAAACCAGGGCTTGATTGGGAAAGGGATATATGGACATCGTCTATCCATTACAGCTCATTTTCAGAATAATATCTATGTACCTTGGACAGTTGCTTCTTTTCATACAATGTTTTCCAGAACCTTTGCAAGGGGTAAACAGTTGTCTGTGCCAAGCTGGATGAATATTCATCCTGTTTTACCCAAATTCTTGATCCTCCCACTGGTGAAATGGGCTACAAAGCATGAACCATAAAACCTCACAGCCTTGTTATAGTGCTAATTTATGTGAGTATAAAAACCTGGTTAAATGTATAATTAGGCAAATTCCATGGTGACTTGATACCCAATACATCTGGGTGCAAACTAGACTCTAAACCTTTTACCCAACATGGGCATTTGAACATTTTACCTGGGTCCGTATCCTCCAACAATTCTTAGCTTCATTCTCAGTTTCATTCAAGATTTGGAAAGTAACACTGCTTCTGATTGGCTTAAGTTTTTACCTACAACAAAATTTTAGAATGGTCCAGATTAAAAAAAAAGTTAGTAGACAACAAAAAGAGCATAGTTAAAATGATGGCATTTATCTTTGAAAGAGTAGAAAAATTGTGGAAGGAGAAGAAAATGCTGGATATCAAGATTCTTTGTTTCTGTTAATGTTTCCATAGCCTTCTTCCACAAGTTGGTCAAAACAAGGAATTGTTTGGTAAAGGGCTAACTCTTTACCAAACAAGAAAACAATTTGTCCAAATTGAAAGCGGTTGCATACAAGTTAAACATGACTCAGTTGATGGGATTTTTCTTTGAAAGAATAAAAAAAAAAATGTGGAAAAAGTAGAAAATGCTGGATACTAGTATTTAATCCTTTTGCCACACTGTTTTTCATTATACAAGTAGTCTTCTTTCCCAGAATCATTAAAATAAAGGATAAAGGATTGAGCTTCCATAATATGTCGTTTTAATGTGGCTTTCAATTTCTGGATTATAGATTGAGTACAAATGAACAGAAGTAAAATCATTGTGGCAAAAGGAGAAATTGCTCATTATGAGCAATTTCCCTTTTTTATCTCAAAGTTTTAATTGTGGTCCTCAGGGAGACACACAAAAAAAGTTGTCTGCAGTTTCTTAAATAATGATGTGTTGCACGCCAAGTGTTACCTTTTGTTGGTAGCCGGTGTTGATTTCGTTGAAATAGATACTAAACCCTAAATCAAAGTGAATCAGGGGGATTGTTTGACAGCTATTATCTAAATAAAGTTCACTTTTAATGATGACATCATTGGCAAAGACTGTCAGGTGCATATTTCATGGCCACAAAATACTTTGTATAAGAGTGCCAAAGTGTACAATAGTAGACCTGGCATGGACTATGAACATAATAAACCACAATTTTGAATAAGGGGTTGTTCATTCTTAATGGTAAACCCTTTACATGAAAACAAAATTCTGTACTTCTTTACATTTCCTACACAAAGTGCCAAGTGTGGTAGCGCAGAACCTAGGACTTGAGACCAGGGGTAACTTTTTGGATAATGTCTATGTCGGAAAGCAGCCTTGTGCTCAATGGTAAGAAAGTTGTGCAAAGTACTGGTGACAGAAACTCCAGGAAAGCATTGATATGTGCACTGTCCACCTAAATATACCCAAAATAATGTTAAAAATGGTATAAGACACCATACAAACTATCAACTACAAATTGAAGGCATGTGGTGAGGATAAATACAAGAGGGCCATGATGGCCCTGTATCGCTCCACTGGCTTATAAATATAAACCACGAAGAAAAGTCTTCACTATATAAGCCCTTATAAAACTTTGACCTCATGGCTACAGTCTGACTAAATGGGGAATATTGTATTAGAAGAATAACATGCCAAATGTGGGAGTTCTTGGCCTTATGGCTGGTAACAAGATGGTTTCTGAACTTTTCACTCCATAAACCCATGTAAAACTTGTGATCCCTGGTGCAGGGCCAAACTTGATCCTAGAGCTGTAACTTGGGCCCTCATTGTAACTGTCCACTAAATAATGCTATAATTATATGCAAAATTTGGTAGCCTAAGCCTTATGGCTATGTACACCAAGATTTAAAAGTTTTCCCTATGTAAGCCTATGTAAATCTTGTGAACCCCCCCCCCTCCAAGTATGAGGCCAAATTGACCCCAGGACTATACTTTGGGCACTTTTGGTAGACTCCAACTAGATCAAGCTAAATGCCAAATTTGGTAGCTCTAGGCCTTATGGTTTCAGACAAGAAGATATTTAAAGTTTTCTCTATATAAGCCTATGTATAAAACTTGTGACCCCTGGGGAAGAGCCAATTTTGACCCCAGGGCTATAATTTCAAGAAACATGATAGAGGTCTACTACATAAAGCTACATGCCAAATTTGGTAGCCCTATGCCTTATGGTTTCAGACAAGAAGATTTTTAAAGTTTCTCTATATAAGCCTATGTAAAACTTGTGACCCCTGGGGAAGAGCCAATTTTGACCCCAGGGCTATAATTTCAAGAAACATGATAGAGGTCTACTACATAAAGCTACATGCCAAATTTGGTAGCCCTATGCCTTATGGTTTCAGACAAGAAGATTTTTAAAGTTTTCTCTATATAAGCCTATGTAAAACTTGTGACCCCTGGGGCAGAGCCAATTTTGACCCCAGGGCTATAATTTGAAGAAACTTGATAGAGGTCTACTACATAAAGCTACATGCCAAATTTGGTAGCCCTATGCCTTATGGTTTCAGACAAGAAGATTTTTAAAGATTTCCAATATTTTTCAGTTTTGTTGCCATGGCAACCAGAGTTTTTGAAGGAATCAAATTCTTTCAAGAAATTCTGAAGAGGACCATGTCAGGATCATTTCTGTGAAGTTTCATGAAAATCGGATGGGTAGTTTCAGAGAAGAAGATGTTTGAAATAAAAGTTAACGCACGCACGGACGGACGGACGGACGACCGGGAGGACGGACGGACGGACGCACGACGGACACCGGGCCATGACATAAGCCCGCTGGCCTTCGGCCAGTGGAGCTAAAAATGGGGATCATTTCAGAATAGGTAGAAAACGTGGGAAAAGGAGAACATGTCTGGTATGAGCATTTTCACCCATACCCACCTCGGGATTGTGAAAACAAGGGATTGTGTGGTAAAGGGTTACATTGTTTTGTGATCAGGAAGTCTTGTAATCTGGCTTGCAGCGCTGGTCTTGATTGATTGATTCTGCTAGCTCAGAAAGTTTTGTTTTCATCTGTGACTCGCTGTTTGGAATTTTTGGGGGGGCCATTCAGAAATTTTACGTGTCATGCTCCTTAACTTCTTTTTTTCACTTGTTGTTTGTCGTTGCCAGTTTATTGATGTTGCATAATGCAAAAAATTTTAAATGACAATGTGGTATTAAAGGTAAAATTTGAAAACAATGACAGTTTCTCGTAGAAACTGTTGTCTGACATCCTGATTACTCAGACGAGTCGGTGACCATTACTGAGCAGGGTCTAAAACGCGGACAAAAAGTTTAAGTACGGATTCCATACAGTAATATAGGCAAGATAACAGTGATGCCACACAGAATAATGTTGCATTTTAGACTGATTCAGTGTAAACCGGAAACAAATAATTCCGTGTTAGAAAGCAGGTTTGATATGATTCTGCTGTTATAAACTTGACGATTTTATGTTATATTAATTGAATCAATCCTTTATGTTCCTTTTTAGTTCTGATAAATGGTGCGCCATGTATAAATTTTTTGTGTAAGGCTTTCATTTTGTGCGTCAAAAACGCAAAAACGTGGACTTTTGATTGATTGATTGATTGAGTGATCATGTTTTTTCTGCTTTCAATATTATTTTAGTATTATTTCGGTTATATCAAGGCAACATCTCTTTTACCATTCCACTAAGTCCAGGGTTTCACAAATATTAGGGCTCTGAAGTTTCTTGCCTACTGACACCCCCATGAAAATGATCATCTGGGATTGTCCTTGTGCGAGGAACTGCAAGGTCTAAAACTTGCTCTGGTGAAACCCAGATATTGTTTAATTATAAGGACTACACAGTATGGTCAAACAAAAAAACGATAACTAAAGGTGTCAGGGCCTATATTCACAAATCATTTTTAGTTTCAATCCTTAAACTTATGACGACTTTTGATTGGTTAAATCATCTGGTTCAGGCAATCAGAAGTTGTCTTACTTTCAAATTAGGAAAATTCTTGAGAATAAGACAAATAATGTTCTTAAGACTGGTTTGTGAATACAAACCCAGGTTTTGAAAACATTTCAAGAAAAGTAGCAGTTGTGGGTAGCAATCTTTTTGGTGCCAAAGGTTTCACAGTCCATGTATATGTAACAGTTGACTTACTTATAAATGAGTCCAAACCCAGCAGCACCTGCTTCAGTATGGAAATGGACCATTTCATTAGGCAGTGGAAATCTAATGTCCATATTGTCTGTTATTTTTGAAAACTCGAGTCTGGTGTCAAAACAACAGCCTGTGAGAGCCGGACTGCATTTTTCTGTTGATTACCTTGCTGATAGGCCATACATCTATGGCAGCAAATCCAGGCATTGTTTTGAAACATGCACCCTGTCAGTCAAATTAATTTTCTCTGTCAGAAACTTAACTACTGCAGTGTTACTTGATTGATTGCTGATAAACAAAGAATAATTGTCTGAATAGTGTTCCAAATGTTTTACATATACTTCTGGACACTTATTCTCCTTCTATTCTCGATGGCATTTGAGTTTAACCATGAAGTTAGAAAGTAACAAACTTCTGGTTGGCCAAACCATTAGGTTTAAGCAAGAATTACACAATGTTTTGAAAATCAGGAACTTCAGATGATTCAGAATCGTTGACTCTTTGATAGAGCTGAACAGATTTCCTGGCTGTATCTACCTGAAAGGATATATAGAGTAATTTCTCCTGTAGCCACCATGTTTTGACCCATTTTCGTGTTCAAACCTTTAAATTCAGGACGACTATTGGTATTTTAACTCTTTACCAAATGACAAAAATGTAGACCAGTCCAAATTGAAAACATTTGCAGGCGACATTTTAAAGGTAGCTCAAAACATAACATTTGTCTCTTACAGGGTAGGAAACATTGTGGGAAAAGAATGTTTTCACAATGTTTTCAAAAGGTTTCTCTCTTGGGGTTGTTAAAAGTTGAGACTGTGTGGTAAAGGGTTAAATCTAGTTCAAAAGATGGAATTTGCCTTTGATAGCGTAGAAAACATTGTGAGAAAAGGAGAAAATGCTGGTTACCAGCATTTTCTCCTTTTCTCACAATGTTTTCAAAGGACTCCTTCCTCATGGTCATTAAAACTCAGGATTGTGTGGTATAGGGTTAAAGTTGCCTCAGGAGGTAATGATCAGTCAAATGGATAGATAAATCTATCTTGGCCTGAGTGGAAGGTTTCCTACGTAAATGAAAATAAGATCGATGTCCAGTGGAATAATTGGTCAGGAACATCAGATCCATTAATAAAATTAACTCCACCAAACAACAAAATTTTAGACTCGTTCAAACGTAAATCATTTGCAGACAAATGTTGATCATGTAATGGAGTTTGTCTTTGAAAGGGTAGAAAACTTAGTGGAAAAAGGAGAAGTTACCAACATTTTCTCCTTTTCACACTAACTTGTCATAAACCTTCCTCCTTGAGGTCATTTAAAAAAAGTGATTGTGTGGTAAAGCGGTTAAAGAAGTACATGTAGATGACAACTTTGGAAACTTATTTGTAAAATAAAAATAATCATTGGAAACTTATTTGTAAAATAAAAATAATCAGCTTGAATATGAAGGTGAAATATTATGTCCAACATGCTGTTTACCAACATTTTCTCCTTTTCCCTTAATGTTTTCAAAAGCATTCTTCTTCAGGGTCATTAAAACTCGGGATTGTGTGGTAAAGAGTTAATTGGTAAGATAAATCTATCTTGTCCAGCTGAATGTTTCCGATATAAATGAATTGATGCTATATTTCTTTCTGGTATTGGTCAGGCAACTTCGATCCATTAATGGAATTGAAATAAGTCCTTTGGACACTTTATCTATTCCTTCATTATGCAAAGACCTGGTTCTGTATTTAAAGAACTATTGTTACATCTGCATTCTAGTTCAGAAGAGTTTTCTACATTTCAGAGGAACACATTTCCTCATAGGCTAAACCATAATGGTTTAATTTAGCCAATCAGAAATTGTGTTACATTTGGAATCTAGGATTTGGCTGTGAATGCTGTTTAGACTTGATGGTATATAATTATGGGACCTAGGGCTCATACTCTTCAACCATTCTTATAAACTGCATTCTAGGTATAATTTCAAAATGAGATAGTAACACAGTTTCTGATTGGCTGTACTATTTCATAAAACAGAAACCCAAGTTATTTTAACATTTCGAAAATTCTTGTGAATGAGACATCTTAGAGACTGTGCCAAAATAAACCCAACAGACAATTTAAAGATACATTTACACTGGTTTTCAGCCAGTTTTGAACCCATTTCATCTTTATTTTATCAAACTATCATCATTCTTATGTCTTCGTTCCAAATATTGCCCCTGATAAGGTTGTATACATAACGAGAGATAAAAGATGGATTTCAGTTTCTGGTGGCCATCAGAGAAATCACTGTTGTTGATATTTTTGGTTTTAAATCCAATCCAATCTGTGCAGGCTGACTTGGACTTAAACTTTTTGCTATTAATAAATTTTATGTATGTCCAAGAACCATTCCACTCCATAAATCAGTCAGTAATGTTAGACAAAATGGATTTTATGAATCCATAATTATGTGATGGCTTGCTTGGTATGATGCATTAAGGAGATGCATTAAACACCCTTTTCCCAGAGCATGGGCCATTTCTAAGTGTCCAAAGGTTATTAAGACTGAATGAGCTTCTTTTGGTGAGAGAATGATTCCTGTCACAATGACTTCCTTAACACTGAGACAGAAAAAAAAATGGCAGAGGTGTGATTCAAACTGACAACCTGTAACCAACAGCTCTTTGCATTTACATTAACTCTTTACCAAACGACAAAATTTTAGCCTGGTCAAAACTGAAAGCATTTGCAGACAACAAACTAAATGTAACTCAAAACGTGATTTTTTTTTTCTTTCATGGTGAAGAAAACATTGTGGGAAAAGGAGAAAATGCTGGTTACCAGCATTTTCTCCTTTTCCCACAACGTTTTCCAAAGGCTACTTCCTCAGACTGTATAAAAGTCAGGATTATGTGGTAAAGGGTTAACAGTTACTGGTGCTTTGGGATTTCCAGCCTCAGCCTTTGAATCACTGGTTTCACACAAATAGATAATTCACTTGTTTTATGATGATTACCTCTCTCTCAACACTAATTAACACTTACCTACTTGCAAGCATTTTTGATGACTTCTAGAAAGACTGAGGTAAATAGAGACAACAATCACATAATAATTTCTTTATTGTGACTCTTTATTATTTAATCTGAGCTAATCTTTATTTTGAACTGCTATTTCATCCTTGCATAAATGAAATTGACATGTGGTCAAGGAAGAAGATACAGTTATTTCAATTTCTGAATTTCCCATACCACACACTGCAGACTTGATAAAATTATATGGACATAATATAGACTCAAAATATCAGACAGTAGTACAAAATTAGTATTAAGATGTATTTTCAGTGCAGTCTCGGATCTTATCTATGAAGTTCTATACTGAGACTGGGTAGAAATTGAATACCCAAAGTTTCCTGCAGTGTTATTAAACCTGAAATGTGCCTTTTAACTGCTTAAGTTGCCTTTGCTGCCTATGTAGATCAAGATCAGACTGCACAAAATGTGCAGTCTGATCTTGATCATAGATCTGCACTGTCTGCTTTGCCAAGACATTCAGGACAAAACCAACCTTGAACTTGCAATTATTTGGGTCTGCCTTCCTTCTATGTTGGAATTATCATTAGGTTTATTAAGGACCAGTAAGGGTGAAGATTCAACCAATTTGTTCAACTGATGTTATAAACTTCCCGTAAACACAATTGATGTGTGAGGTAATGGACTAGAATATATTGCTCTTCAAAAAAGAAGCGCCAAGTCCTGTGTCATAAACTCTATCTCTTCAGCTGCGAAGTTCAAACGATCTGATTTTTCTGAAAGTTTCCTTCATCAGAAACATACAGCTCAAGGCTAAGGATAACTGGAATAGAATCTCTTCCACACTATCAGGAACTGTAGATCCAAGATTATTCTCCACATTCTGTGCATTCTGTGTATTCTATGCAGTCTGATCTTGATCTACACCATCTGCAGAAGAACCTTGTGTTTCAAATACCCATTCATATTGAAAACATTTGCAGAAAACATGTTAAACTTAGCTCAAATAATGAAATTTGTCCTTGAAAGTGTAGATAACGATGTGGAAAGGAGAAAATGCAGGTTACCAGCATGCTGTTTACTAGCATTTTTGATTTTTCCCACAATGTTTTCAATGGCCTGCTCCATCAGTGTTGTAAAAGACACACAGAACTGTTTGGCAAAGGGTTATTACCTATCATGTGAAGTGCTCTCTCTACCTTTGTGATTTCCCGATATATCATCAGTCAAGCTGTTTTAATGTCACAACAAAGACACAGTGCTACATAAGCCACATATCACAAGAGGGAAATATTGCTCACCCATTACTTTAATCAAATCCAGCAGTTTTAACCCTTTTCCACTCAAAGAAACATTATACTTGTCCAAATTGAAAATATTTGCAGACAAATGAGATATGGATTAGATGTCCCGATTTATCTGTAAAGGGGTTGAAAACTTTGTGGGAAAAGGAGAAAATGCTGGTGACCAGCATTTTCTCCTTTCCAACAATGTTTTAAATGGGCTGCTTAAGTTAAAACTGGGCATGGCGCTGTAGAGTTAATTCTGTACCCTTTACAAAACAACACCATGTTTTAACAACCCTGCAGAAGAGAACTTTCGAAAACATTGTTGGATAAGGAGAAAATGCTGATCTCCAGGATTCCTGCAATGTTTTCTAGCCTTTCAGAGATTAATTCCACCGTTGGTGTCACTTTTATCTGCAAAATGCTTTCAATTTGGTCTGGTTAAGAATTTTCTTGTCTGTTAAAAGTTTAACTCTTTACCACATGAGAAATTTTAGACAATGTCCAAATACAAAACATTTGCAGACAACAAAATAAATGTGACACAAAGATAGATATTTGTTTTCGAAAGGGTAGAAAACATTGTGGGAAACGAGAAAAATTTTTAATGCTGGTTACCAGCATTTTCTCCTTATCCCAAAATTGTTTCGAAAGGCTTTTTCTGTAGGGTTGTTATTGTTACACCCGGGATTGTGTGGTAAAGAGTTAACCAGACAACAAAATTTCAGACTTTCCTATTTTGTTAGGATTTGCATTATGGTATGATAATTAAATATGGCTCAAATAAAGGGATTTGTCTTTGATATGGTAAATAACATGGTGGAAAAAGAAGAAAATGCTGGTTAAGATTTATAGCATTTTCTCCTTTCCCCACAATGTTTTCAGTAGTTTTTCATGCTTAGGGTTCTGAACCTTAGTGTCCTGAATAAAATGGTATTCTGTTAACCTTTGTCTTAAGTATTTACCACACAATCCCAACTTTCAACAACTCTGATGTTGAAGCCTTCTGAAAACATTGTGGGAAAAGGAGAAAATGCTGGTAACCAGCATTTTCTCCATTTCCCAAAATGTTTTCTACCCTATCAAAGACAAATAGCATCATATGAGTCACACTGAAATGCTTTCAATTTGGATGGGTCTAAAACTTTGTTGTGTGGTAAAGAGTTAATAGATGAAATTTTATCTGAACTGTTGTCATGTGTTCATCCAGTTAGTGATTATATTGTATTGAATTTGGTTCCAAAATGATAAATTAACAAGCAGGCAGTGTAGACTAAGATCAGACTGCATGTATCTGCAGGCTGATCTTTATCTATGCTGCCAGCAAAAGACAGTTAATTCTGGGTTCAGCATTGCAAGGCTTAAAACACAGGATTGTTTGTAAAGGGTAATGCACCTTTCAAAACTTTAGCTGCCCTTGCAGCCAGTGTAGTTTAATATCAGACTGCACAAAATGTGAACAATCTGTACTTGATCTATACAGGCTGCTAAAGCAAGTGAAAGATGGTTCAAGCCTAATTAGCACAAATTCCTGTGTTTTAATGACCAAGAGAAAGCCCATTTAACCCTTTGCCAAACGACAAAATTTTAGACTGGTCCAAATTCAAAGCATTTGCAGATGACAATTTAAATCTGGCTCAAAAGTTGACATTTGTTTTGGGTAGGGTAGAAAACATTGTGGATTTTCTCCGTTTCCCACAATGTTTTCAAAAGGCTTCTTTCTCAGAGTCGTTAAAAGTTGGGATTATGTGGTAAAGGGTTAACAATATGGGAATTTTAAGGAGAAAATGCTGTTAAGCAGGTAACCAGCATTTTCTTCTTTCCCACCTTGTTTTCTATCCTTTCACAAACAAATCCTATTATTGTAACCAAGCTCAAAGGTACATCCTTACAGCCAGAGAGAAAAAACACTCTTAAAACGTAAAGTGTATAGAATGGCTCAGAATTTGGTCAGCTGTGTAAACATAGATGGGTTACCAATACATAATATGGTGTAAGGGATTGAGCAACTCATGGGATTTGTCCTCATTTAAAACTGAAAATGGCAACATTTATTTCTTTGAAGGCTGCCAAAAGTGAAATGCATTTTCTGTTGTAATCTATGCAACCTTGCTAACACTAGGGGCAATATTTGGCTTGAAGATACAGGAATGATTATAGTTTGAAATGGGTCAAAAAGATGAAGTGGGTAAAAAACTGGCTGAAAACAAGTATAGATGTATCTCAAAGTACTCTATGAGCTAAGAACTATACATCCCTTTATGACCATCTTGGGTTGTATCATTTACTGGTACACTCTTGGAGACCTTTTATGTTTTCCACTGTGTATCATTTCATGGTAATATCAAAGGGACTTGTGTTACCAAAGATGCTGCTATCAGTGGAGAACCCTGAAGATTTATATAAAAAAATCTTTGGATATGAAAATCAAATGTATCTGCTTCTTTTAAAAAGAAAATATTACTCTCTGAAACAAATTTGCAGCAGACAACTCAAAAACATTCTTTCACCCTGTATTACACAATCCAGAGTTTTTTTTCACCCTGACAAAGAAGGCTTTTAAAAACATTGTGGGAAAAGGAGAAAATGCTGCTAGCCAGCATTTTCTCCCTTTCCCACCATGTTTTCTTTCCTATCAAGGACCGAAATCATCATTTGTTCTAAAATGAATTTGTTGTTTGCAAATTGTTTCAATCTGGTTGAGTCCAGTTTTGTTACCTTGTAAAGGATTGAGTACACACATTTATTGTAATCAGTATGAGTGAAAGTGCATGCATTCAAGTAAAAGCATTGTGTCAAAAGGAGAACATTGCTCATGAGGAGATTTTAATGTGAGCCATGCTCTGTAAAAAAGAGGTTTAAAAGTTTCTAAATGTATCAACTTACGTCAGTCTGCGCAATCTGCACAGTCAGACTCAAGTCAAACTTCTTGCTGTTGGTCAATTTTCTGCATGGCAAAGGATCAGTCTACCTCATGAGTCAGTAATTATGTGATCACTTGCATGGTATAATGCATCGTGGAGAAGCATTAAGCCCCCGTCGCCAGAGCATCATATGTGTTTCGCTGTTTGGCGATGTTTTGTAGTTGGCAAAGTTTTATGCCAGGTATCTTGTTTTAGGAGGTTATGCATAAAAGACCTCTGGAAAACTTAAGTGAAACTGAAAATGTATCCGCAAAGCATATTATCTCTATTATGACCTAGAGGAAATTTTGGTTTGAAAAGCATTATGGGAAAAGAAAAGTAATTTTGGAGATTAACTGCTGTTTCTCCTTTTCCCATACTATATTCTAACCCTTTCATAGACAAATCCCATTTTTGAGCCTAGTTTATTTTATTGTTATTTGAATTAATGCTTTCAGTATGCACTTGTCTAGAATTATCGTGCTTGCTTAACCCTTTACTACACAATCCCGAGTTAGGAGAAGAAGGCTTTTGAAACATTATGGGAAAAGGTAACCAGCTTTTTCTCTTTTTCCCACAATGTTTTTTATGCTGTAAAAAACATAAATCATCAACTGAGCTAAAATCAGTTTGTCGTTTACAAATGCTCTCAATTTGGTCAAGTACAAAATTTTGTCATTTGATAAAGAGTTATGAGTTACGCTTTATGTAAAAAATCATTCAAAGTTTGACAGTACATTAATTGCTAAGCAGAATTCACCTGTGGTTAATTTTCAGTTAAAACCACCCATAAAAATTTTAAGTAGAACTGAAATATTTTTGGCACAGCATAAAGCATAGTCCAAGATATCCATTTGTATTCCATTAAAATTGACCTGCATCATGTCATGATTATGTCAAAAGTTAAAGGAAACCTGTTAACCCTAAAGCTGCTAAGCGTGACTCACTGACCTTATGCAAACAGCGTAGATCAAGGTCAGACTGCACAGAACATGCAGTGTGATCTTAGATCTATACTGTATGATAAGAAGATCTGGTTTTTTCCCCAAAAAATAAGTTTGAAATAAATTTTGGTTTTTACTATTTTTTTTTATTATTAGCAGGATAAGGGTTAAGTATATATGTGGCTGTTACTTCAACTGTTTTTAATTTTCGAGTAAATCCTCTAAACATACTTGGTGGAACCAGGAATGTTACATACTAAGACAGGAATGTTAGGTTCTATAAAATGCTTAGTTTGGCATGTCAGAAAGGATCTTTCCACTAGTATCACTGTTTGAAAACCTCTGTGTTGAACATGCTTGGCATTTCCTTGGCCCTAGCCTGAAAATAAAAAGTATGAGCTATGCTCTGTGAAAAAGGGGGCTTAATGAATTTCTGTGATGCATTATACCAAGCAAGTTACTTCATTAGTATGGATCCTGATTAATCCATTTTATCGAACAACACAGACTGAATCATGGGGTAAAATGGATGTTGGACATGCAGAAAAATTATATAAATAGCAAAAAGTTATGACACATGTCAGCCTGCGGGAACTGTGCAGGCTGACATGGTTGATACTATTTGCACATGCATTAAACCCCCTTTTCATTGAGCATGGCTCATATCATATCATAACGCCCCCCCCCCCCCCACCTGCCCAATTCTGTTGCAGTTTCACATTAGACCAAAGTTTGACCCTGTTGTGATGTTATTATACCCCCCAAAACTCTGTTTGGGGGGGGTATATAGGAGTCAGCTTGTCCGTCCGTCCGTCCATCCGTCGGTCTGTAGCTTTTTGTCCGCTCTATTTCTCATAAACTATTGGACGAATTTTATTCAAACTTCACAGGTAGACTCAGTATCAAGCAGAGATGTGCATATGAAATGTTGGTTATGGTTCATTGATTTTTCACTGAGTTATGGCCCTTTCATGAAATTTCTTGTCCGCTCTTTTTCTCATCAACTATTGGACAGATTTGGTTCAAACTACACAAATAGACTCAGTATCAAGCAGAGATGTGCATATCCTATTTTGGTTATGGTTTATTTACGTTTCATGGAGTTACGGCCCTTTGATGATTCTGGACAAATTTCTTTCAAACTTCATGGATAGACTTTGCACTCAGCAAAGATGTGCATATCATAAATTGTTCTTAGTTAATTAAATAAAATTTCCAAGAGCTAAGCCCTTTTTTGTCGTTCTCTTTATGACGGTGCCCTTGCTGAATTGATGAAAGTAAATTATACTTTTGATAGAATACTTTTAACACAGCTGTCCGTCCGTCGGTCTGTCTGTAGCTTTTTGTCCGCTCTATTTCTCATAAACTATTGGACGAATCTTATTCAAACTTCACAGGTAGACTCAGTATCAAGCAGAGATGTGCATATGAAATGTTGGTTCTGGTTCATTGATTTTTCACTGAGTTATGGCCCTTTCATGAAATTTCTTGTCCGCTCTTTTTCTCATCAACTATTGGACAGATTTGGTTCAAACTACACAAATAGACTCAGTATCAAGCAGAGATGTGCATATCCTATTTTGGTTATGGTTTATGTAGGTTTCATGGAGTTATGGCCCTTTGATGATTCTGGACAAATTTCTTTCAAATTTCATGGATAGACTTTGCGCTCAGCAAAGATGTGCATATCATAAATTGTTCTTAGTTAATTAAATAAAATTTCCAAGAGCTAAGCCCTTTTTTGTCGTTCTCTTTATGACGGTGCCCTTGCTGAATTGATGAAAATAAATTATACTTTTGATAGAATACTTTTAACACAGCTTCTATGTCATGCTTACTTTCAAAAACTATTACACCAAATAATTATACCCCCCAAAACTCTGTTTGGGGGGTATATAGGAGTCAGCTTGTCGGTCGGTCGGTCCGTCCGTCCGTCGGTCGGTCTGTAGCTTTTTGTCCGCTCTATTTCTCATAAACTACTGGATGAATTTTATTCAAACTTTACAGGTAAACTCAGTATCAAGCAGAGATGTGCATATGAAATGTTGGTTATGGTTCATTGATTTTTCACTGAGTTATGGCCCTTCCATGAAATTTCTTGTCTGCTCTTTTTCTCATCAACTACTGGACAGATTTGGTTCAAACTACACAAATAGACTCAGTATCAAGCAGAGATGTGCATATCCTATTTTGGTTATGGTTTATTTAGGTTTCATGGAGTTATGGCCCTTTGATGATTCTGGACAAATTTCTTTCAAACTTCATGGATAGACTTTGCACTCAGCAAAGATGTGCATATCATAAATTGTTCTTAGTTAATTAAATAAAATTTCCAAGAGCGATTCGGTTCGGAGGTTGCTTTCGTTAGTTTCCGTACTGTATAAGTAAGATGTAGAGTCTGGTCAAAAACATTGCATGAAAAGACATTTGTTGTCTGCAAAACCTTTTCATTTAAACCAGTCTCAATTTGTCCAACTGGTAAAAAAAAAATGTATCAAGTAAGTTTTATTCTCTCCAAGTCTTCAGTCTGTAACAAAGAGTAATTCTTTGGCAAGAAGCCATTGCAGGATATTCATCACCTTCAGTGATAGTAGCTCTGGTATAATTGACTCTCCAGTCACTTATTTTGCATTCCTGTGACATTAATCTGTTTTGTGACAAGGAGCTGTTGGGGGGGGTATGATCACGTTTAGTGATAGCTCTAGTTTTATTCTTGAAATAATCAGAATATTTCTGTCACATGGGTTGACTTACTATCCAGTGAAAAACTGCCTAATCAAAGCTCCCATGGTTTGAGACCTGTTTCGAATTCTTCGAAACCTGAATAAAAAACATTATAACAGCAGGATATGCTTCCATGCTTCCCACTGGTACATCACACAGCTCCTCAATATGAATAACTTTTGCATTTAAACCTGTTGCTTCTACAAGTAATTAAATATAGTAAACCCTTTACCACATGATCCCGAGTTTTAATGACCCTGACATAGAAATTTTTTGAAAACATTTTCATCTTTTCCCACAAAATTTTCTACCACTTCAAACAAAAACCCAGTCATTTGAACCACATTTAATTTGTCAACTGCAAATGCTTTCAATATGGACCTGTCTAAAATTCTAACGTTTGGCAGGCTTAACTCTTTACTACACAATCATGAGTTTTAGCGACCCGAACATAATGGGCTTTTGAAAACATAGTAGGAAAAGGAGAAAATGATGGTAACCAGTATTTTCTCCTTTTCCTACTGTTTTCTACCCCATCTAAATGAAATTTCATCATTTAAGCCACATCTAAAGTGTTGTCTGCAAGTGCTTTCAATTTGGACCAGTCAAAAATTTTGTTGTTTGGTAAAGAGGTAATAGATTATTCAAAGAGTAGCATTAACTGCAACTGCAAAGTCATAGATGCTTTGGTCAGAAAATCTCTCAAAATATTAGACAGAGCAGATCTAAGATCAGAATGCTTGTGATTTGCTAGCTGAGCTTGATCTGCAATTTCTCCAACAGACCAACAGTGGTACAAGCAGTAACATGCTAAAAAAAATGCTTGTGTATAGCAAATGATGTTAAGTGTAAGTGCTTGTAGTTGCAGGTGCCATAATACTTACAAATTATGTAATTATTACACTTGAAAACCACCTGAGACCTAATTTCAATAGGTAAAACAAGTAAAGTCGGAGTATTTTGATATCTGGATACATATTTCACCAACTGTTCTAACAATACATTTAGGCTGCTATTTAGTGAATAGAGTAGCTAGATCAAGATCATCAAAGCGCATAGAATGAGGAGTATGATCTCATCACATGAGATTTTCTTTTGATAGCAAAAATAACTTAAAAATTTCATTATTTGACATTTGTAGGGCTGATAATTTTTAAGGCCAATGAGCATTTGTCACAAAATTTTCATGTTGTCACTTGTAGCCATGTATTAACCCTTCACCACATAATCCCAAGTTTTCACACCCCTTGGCAAGAAGCCTTATGAAAGCATTGTGGGTAAAAAGGGAAAATGCTGGTAACCAGCATTTTTTTCTTTTTCCCACTTTGTTTTCTGCCCTGTTAGAGTTTAAGATTTCATTAGTTGAGCCACTTTTGATGTGTTGTCTGAAATAGCTTTGAATTTGGATGTGTGTAAATTTTTGTTATGTGGTATAGAGTTAACCCCTTACCACACAATGCCAAACTTTAACGACCCTGAGGAAGAAGCGTTTTGAAAACATTGTGAGAAAAGGAGAAAATGCTGGTAACCAGCATTTCCTCCTTTTTCCACAATGTTTTCTCCCCTATCAAAGAAAAAACATCATTTAAGCCACACAAAAAATGTAGCCATGAATGCTTCCAATTTGGACGGGTCTAAATGTTGTTGTGAGGTAAAGCGTTAACCCTGTACCAAATGATCCCATGTTTTAATGACCTTTAAGAAGAAGACTTTTTTGAAAACATTGTAGGAAAAGGGTGCCTTTTTTCACGGTATTTTCTACCCTTCCAAAGACAAATTTATAAGTCTTTTATTCTTCTCATCTGCAAATGTTTTCAATTTTGACAAGTCTAAAACTGTGTCGTTTGGTAAAGAGAAGCTCTTTCCCAGACAGCAAAACAGTAGAATTTTCAAAAAGCACTTGCAGACAGCAAAAATAGATGAAGTTAATATTTTGGGGTTCGTCTTTGAAAGGATGAAAAAGAAAAGGAAAAAAAAATGCTGGTTACCACAATATTTTCAAAGTCTTTGTTCTTCAGGGTTGTTAATTAACTCGCATAAAGCGTTGATTCATGTTGGATGTCCCAGGTATTTTATGAGGAAGGTTTTTTTTTTCAAAGTTGTCTGCCACACTGTTTGTATTTTGCAGGAGGTAATGAGTTAAGTATGATAGATAGCAGACATAATTTATCTTTAATTCTTTCCAAGTGAAATCCTCATCTATTGACACATGCTTCTCATTACAGGGGAGGTATCAGTAAAAGATGTAGACATAAGAAATATTTTTCATGCTGATTTTGTCCTGGTGTTAACTCAAACCGCCTGAAATAAATTTTCAGCAGACATCTTTTAAAAGATCCCTGTAAAATAGGGGTAACTAGAACTGCTGCAAAGCGGACAAATTCCCTCCACCAGCACCTTGTCACTGAAGCAGCACAGTCACAGAATGGAAATGATTTTCAAAACAAAGATCACCAGTGACCTTTACCTTTGACCCATGTGACCAAAAATCAATAGGGCACCTCCTTGGGTCATGAGCAACCCTTGTACAATGTTTCAGAGTCCTAGGTCAAACAGTTATTGAGTTGGAGCACAGAAATGATTTTCAAATAAAGTTCCCCTGTGACCTTGACCCTTCTGACCCCAAAACAATAGGGCACCTCCTTGGGTCATGAGCAACACTTCTATAAAGGTCAAACGGCTCAATTGGAGTTAGAGCAAGGAGACTAAAAAGTCTAAAGATGGATGGATTGACGGAGGGATAGATGGACAGACGGACAGACATGGTGAAACCAGTACACCCTCCTCTGCTTCATAGGTGGGGGCTATAATGAGTAGGAAATAGGTTGAACTCTTTACCAGACAACAAAATTTAGACTGATCGAGATGGAAAGCTGTCATAGTCGACAAAGTAAATGTAGCTCAAATGGCAAAATTTGGCCATGATTGGGCAGAAAACTTTGTGAAAAAGGAAATAATGCTGGTTACAACCATTTTCTCATCATAAAGTTTTCAAAAGATTGTTTCTCAGGGTCATTGGAACTTTGGATTTTATCGTAAAGGGTTAAGATATAGATGAACCATGCTCTGGCAAAAAGGGGTTTAGTGAATCTCTGTGATTCATGACACCTAGCATGTTGTCACATAATGGATCCAAAATAACCAACTTAAATCATGAGATGAACATGTAATTTGACATGCAGAAATTGACCAATAGTTTTGGCCCAGGTCAGCCTGCGCAGGTTGACCTGTGTTGATACTTTTGGCAGATGCATTAAGCCCCCTTTTCAGAGAGCAAGGTGCAAACACATTAGAAAAGAAATGCAGAAATAGCTGAAGAAAAGCAGTTTTCCCTTTGGCTATATGTTGGAGTAAAAAGCCCATAAACTACTATTGCAATAATAAACATGTTATAATGTGGGAAAGCATTCAATCAAAGTCCCTGTATAAAAGGAAAGGGGTGGAGATTGGCAACTGATTTCTTCTTAATGAAGTTATATTGGCTTTCATCTAAAAAGCCAGGTTGAAAACAGTAAAATATTTGAAGCCCTGATATTCATTAGTGCATTTTTCTCCCTCTTTCTTTTCCCTTTTCTTCAATACCACGTAAACATGGGATGCTGGCATGTACTGAATGCTGGCATGTACTGAACAGAGTGTATATTGAAGACAAATATGATAATAGTCATCTCCCCATATTTTCAATGGTACATTGTTTTTGTGGAAAAAAAAAAGAATTAGAAAATAAAATGTACAACTAAATATTCTTAGTATCAATGGCAAGTTTATTTAGGATTTATTTATTCTGACAGACAACAACTGAATTCTATCATAATGAATGTGAGAAAACATTTGGTTCTTGTCTTGATACAGAGCTCAGACTGATGGTGGAATTTTGATGAAATATTAAAGTAAGCTGTGTTTTCTGTCTTTTGTGGTTTATTGATTGCTCTATGCACCATATTTCACAATGCTTATGATACCATAATGGTGTCATAAAATTCACTTCCTTTGCAAACACACAGTCATGAAACTTTAACTCTTTCACTATAGCTGACGACCTAAGTACCTTTTGCAGATGGTGTAGATCAAGATCAGACCACACAGAATGTTCAGTCTGATCTTGACCTACACCATCCGCTACCTAGTACTAGACTATGACGCAATTCATATTCGATAGCAGTGGGAATCTTCTCTTAGACCTGGAAAAAAAATGAAATTTCTTGAGTTTGTAGTGAAAGAGTTAAAGCCCCAATAATGGCCAAAAAGTAAATATGGGTGTTAAAATGCATTTGAATTTAAATTTTACCTTTTAAAAGTATGAATATTATCATGAAGATGGCAGTCTGTTATTCTATGTAGCTGTTGTGTTCGTAGCTGGCAGAAAAATTAATTTCAAAACCAGGTAAAAAGAAAACAAAAGATGGAGAAGCCATGGCAACTTTTGACCTTCTTTTGAAATTCATTTTGATGGCAGTAACTAATGCCTGGACTGGCCGAACAATAACAGAAGTACATGTGTTCATCTTTAGTTTTGTTTTCAAGATTCATTTTTCTGCCACCTACTGCAATATAGATATTAGTGATGTATTGCATTGTCTGTCTCCTAATTATATCCATATTTTTAAATGATACTATTTAAAAAGGCATGCATTTTGACTTCCAACTTGTTCACTTTTGGTTGCTTTAACTCTTTACCAAATGACAAAATTTTAGACTAGTAGTAAGCATTTGACCCTTTCCACACAATCCCGACTTTTAACGACCCTGAAGAAAAAGCCTTTTGAAAACATGGTGGGAAAAGGAGAAAATGCTGGTTACCAGCATTTTCTCCTTTTCCCACAATGTTTTCTACCCTTCCAAAAACAAACCTCAATTTTTCAGCCACATTTGTCATCTGCAGATGCTTTCAATTTGGACCAGTCCAAAATTTTGTCGTTTGGTAAAGAGTTAAGTCCTCTTTTTTTCCCTACAATGTTTTTCTCTAAAAAAACAATTAATGTTAGATTCATTGAAAGATTAAATGAATGTAAAACATAGATTAATAAATGAATGGAAATAAACAGCTTTTGAAGTACACAGATCACTCAGAAAGGGCTGTCGAAATTCCAGGAAAGTCCCTGCCCACTTTCTCAATCGATGATAGAAAACTATAAGGAATGGAAAGTTACCGGGTACAGCCTCTTTACACCTTTACCAAACAATCCAGAGTTCTAACTACCCTCGGGAAAAATGCTTTTAAAAACATTGCAGGAAAAGAAGTTAATGTTGGCAACCAGCATTTTCTCATTTTCCCATATTGTTTTTCCCAGCCATTTCAAAGCAGTGCCATCAGTACCTCTATGTTTCCATGCTCTAACTCAAAAGCCGACAGACCTAGGACCTTGAAACTTTATACAATTGTTGCCCATGACCCAGAAAGGTGCCCTATTATTTTTGGTCACATGGATCAAGGTCAAGGTCACATGTGAACTTAGTTTGAAAATTGTTTTCATGCGCTAACTCAATAGCTGTTTGACCTAGGATCATGAAACTTTATACTAGTGTTCCCATGATCCAAAGAGGTGTCTTCTTGTTCTTGTGTCACATGGGTCAAAGGTCAAGGTCACAGGTGGTCTTTGTTTTGAAAATCATTTCTGTCCTCTGATTTTGCTCCTTTAGTGAGAAGTTGCCGGTGGGGGATGTTTGTCCACTTTGAGACGGTTCTCGTTTTAGTCAGACTAATTTTTGTTTGTAATATGGACAAATCTAGAATATTGTCAAATGGTAAAGAGTTAAGTCAGATCACTGCAGCCAGTACACCTATCAACATGTTCCCAAACTGTCTACAATGCACAACTGCCAGTGGTTGCTTTCCCACAAATATACTGTCAAGATAATCAATGTGGGGCATTGGGAGAGGAATGAATACTGTCAAAACAAGTGCTATCTTCAATCCATATAAAATGTTGGGCTGAGTTGCCATTAGGACTTACAAATTCTAGGTCTGTATTCACCAACCATTTTTCAGAACATTAAAAATAGTCTAATTCTCAAGAATTTGCTAAATTTGAAAGTAACACACTTTCGGATTAGCTAAATCAACTGGTTTAGCTAGTCAGAAAATGTGTTACTTTCTTGAATCTAGAATCTCAATGAAAATGAGATTGGTTGTTGAAAATGGGCCTTGGTTTTCCAGCCCAGTACTGAGATACAGAGGGGGAGGGGGGTTTGGGGTGGGGGAAGGGATGTTTTGTCTTAGTAAATAACTTTTTAAAACAGAAATTGGCTCATGAAGGTATGAGTTTTGTTTGCAATGCTATAAAAGTATTTTAATTACAGTGGGATTACATGTAGTGCCATTAAATATCCATCTGAATTCTGGAAGTCAGTTTCCCATTAAATTTTATGCACTTCCACCAGCAACCATTTTTCGGCCTGTAGCAAACCACTTTTACTTAACCCTGTACTACACAATGCTGACTTTAACTCTTTCGGCACCAAATAAGCAAACCTGGCTTCTTTTGATGGCTGTAAATACAATCCACTGAGTCTCTGGAAGATTTATAACCTATAGGCTTGACCAAACAAGCGGAAGGCATAGATCTTGCCCAAGGACACTTCCGTGAAAAACCCAGTGGATCCAGTGAGGCTCAAACCCGGGGCCTCCTGGTTATGAGTCCTACAATTTGCCTCTGAGCCACGCAGGACCCCTTGACGACCTCAAGAAAGAAGTTTTGAAATCATTGTGGGAAAAAGAGAATATGCTGGTAACCAGCATTTTCTCCTTTTCCACAATTTTTCCAACCCTATTAAAGACAACTTCCACAATTTCAGCCGTGTCTGCATATGCTTCGGGTTTAGACAGGTCTAAAAGTTTGTCATGCGGTAAAGGGTTAAGAAAAATGTGGCAAATGGTAAATGTGCTCAGGGGTTGGAACAAAAATTTAAGTGGCACTCTGGGAAAAGGGGGTTCAATGCAAGTCATCTCATAGTTATAGATTTACAAAATTCATTTTGTCTCAAGAGACTGATTCAGTAGGTATAATGGTCCTCGGAAATGCAGAATATTTACAAATTGCACAAGTTCAATATGTGTGAGCCTGTGCGGATTGCACAGACTGACATGGTTGATACTTTTTGCAGATGCATTAAACCCCCTTTTCACAGAACATAGCAAATAAACTGGGTGGGAAACCCAATCCACTGCAACTCAAACAGAATTTTATAGTTTAGGCCTGACCCACAATACAGAATATATCCAAGATCAGACTGCAATTGTTCTGTGCTGTCTGACCTTTATCTATTCCATATACAAAAAATTAATGCCCTTATATTTATCCATGATGCTAAAGGGGTGTAAGAGCCTAGGCTTTTTGCCAGAACATGCTTGTCAGTTTCACTAAAGATGGCATAAGTTAAATTACTTGGACTGATATTAGCGATTCATACTAAAGGTGCTTTTTCGACCATTAAACGATAATAAATGTTAAGAACAGTTTAAATTTGATCTTTTCCCATCACCAGTAAAATCTGGGATTTCAGAGATCAACACCAGAAATGGCTTGCAGATGTGAGTGTTATGTTAGGGAACTGGCATGTCTTTTAACACTTAATCCTGTACCACATGACTAAATTTTAGACTGGTCCAAATTGAAAACATTTGCAGACAACATAATAAATGTGGTAAAATAACAGAAATTGTCAGAGAAAGGTTAGAAACCATTGTAGGAAAAGGAGAAAATGCTGGTTACCAGCATTTTCTCCTTTTCCCACAATGTTTTCAAAAGGCTTGTTCTTCACGGTTGTTAGAACCTGGGAATGTTTGGTAAAGGATTAACCCTGTACCAGTAACAAAAATTTTAAAATGGTCAAATTTGAAAGCATTTGTGGGTAACGAATGAAATGTTTGTCAAATGATATGGTTTGTCTTGGAAAAGGGTTGAAAACATGGTGGGAAAAGGAGAGAATGCTGGTTTTCTTTTTTTTCCACACAATTAATGCTTTCAAAAGTACTCTTCTTTAGGGTTGTTACAGCACAGTTCTTAGTAACTGTCTGGTAAAGGGTCTCGGAAATTAGGATGTATTTCAACGCTTAAGAAACTAAGAATGATAGGCCCAGATGTTTTTTTTATTGCAAACAGCTTACTTAGGCTGGGAAGTTGCATGTGCATTGCAGTGGTTTCTTTCTTGACTGTGATGTTCCAGGGTAGTATATTTTACATGCAGACTGTTGATTGGTCATTAGGTGTATTGTGAAAGGCTAGTATCTAAATCCAAATACCTTTTTTCTTGCTTTGACTTAGTAAGCTACAGTCCTTTTAATCAGCATCCAGTGTTCTGTTCATTAGAATCTGAGAAACTAAGCTTGCATGAGCAAAATTTGCTGATGTTTTCAGAGGCACTTCATTGGCATAGTTAGGCTGTAGTCATTTGGCAAGGCAGTGTATAGCCCATGCCTTCTACAGTAGACAAATGTAAAAAAAAATAAGTGACTTCTCACATTAATACTTTTAAAAGTAGCATAATCTCCATTCAAACAAACAAACAAAGAAACAAACATGTTTTCAATTAACCCTTTCCCAAACGATAAATTTTAGACTGGTCCAAATTGAAAGAGTTTGCAGACGACAATTTTAAATTTGATGAAAATGACAGAAAGTTCTCCAAAAGGGTAGAAAACACTGTGGGAAAAGGAGAAATTGCTCGTTACGAGCAATTTCTCCTTTTTCCACAGTGTTTTCAAAAGACTTGTACTGCAGACATGTGAAAACCAGGGCTTGTTTGGGAAAGGGTTCAAAGGAGGAGCATGTGATGTAACATCTTCGCAAGCCAAGGTGACGATCACTACGTGGATCTTACCCCTTAGCTGCTGGAGTCGAACTTTGTTGGCTTTGCGATATGTGTAATCATTCATTGCAGTCAGGACTGAAAGCACCAATCAGATAGCATGTTACACTTGCTATCCAACATCAGCAGAACGTAAATAAAAATGGCGACCACAGGAGAAAGTTGTAGGATATGCTGGAATTATTACCGAAAAAAATACAGATGAACAATGTTTTGTTCAACATTCACTGTCACAAATCAATTAAATGAAGTTTTAGGATACATCCCAACACCAGATGGTGGACTGTCAAAGTATGTGTGTGGCTTTTGCTTCGCGAAACTTAACAAGATTTCAAAAATAGATTTTGACTTGAAATATTGTCTGTCAAGTTTTCGATCTGAAAAGCAGTCAATTGTTAGCGCATTACAGAGAAAAGTGTGCTGAACAAACTGTCATTGGACCAATTGTCAAGGACCCCCATTAAAACAACAACACCAACACGCTTAATAGATCATAGCCTAACACCTAGAAAGGTAAAAAAAAGCCTTTGCCCATCTATTCAATGAAATGTCGAAAGAGTTATGTTATGCAATGTTTGATTGGTTTTTGATGACATAAATCTACGGGTGGTAACAGTCAAAATCCAGTAGGTGGCGCCATGCAGTGCTAACAAATTTTGACTCGATCAGTCAAGGGCTAAGATCCATGTAGTGATCGTCACCTTGGCTTGCAAAGATGGTGATGTAAAAGCCAAAAGCCCAATTTTTAAACCAAAACAAAAATTATCATGTCCTTGAATATGCTTAGTTTAAAAAATACCAGTGTATTAAGCTAAATTAAGTTAAAAAATAAAGCTTGGTGAAGAAATTGAAATAATCACAAATACTGAAAAATACTAGTTGTGAAAAAATTGTCTAGTTTTATCCATGCTCTTGCTGTTTTATACTCCGCACAGATGCATCCAATAGAATAGCTTTATAAACAGAAAAAGGTTACAGGAACATTAGACAGATATTGAAGAATTGATAATTGTTTAACCAGAGATGCAACAAGATAAGCATGTTTCAATTGAGAGAAGCATGAAACTATAATTAGAGAGATTTTAGTTCAAGTCTATCCTTTGAGAAATGGCACACTATCCTCTGAGACCAACAAAAGCACCATACTATCTTTTTTATCGAGGTATTTTATATAACAAAGAAGTAATTTATTTCTTTTCCGTCAGTTTTACTTGGTAAGTTCCAACTTTAAGAGAAGCAATATCCCTAAACATAGATTACTTTGTGCAAAGAATATCTGCACCAACAGCCTTTGTTATGATGTAGAGATCTTCTTCATCTTGCCTTTTTCTTAACCCTTTACCAAACAATCCCAGATTTTCACGACCCTGTGAAAGAATCCATTTGAAAACATTGTGGGAAAAGGAGAAAATGCTGGTAACCAGCATTTTCTCTTTTTCCCACAATGTTTTCTACCCTTTCTGAAACAAATTTCATTATTTGAGTCACATTTATCTTGTTGTCTGCAAATGCTTTCACTTTGGATGAGTCTAAAAGTTTGTCATGTGGTAAAGAGTTAACACTAGCAACTTCTGGATGATAGTAATGTATCTTTATCTCAAAGCTACTGAAACCCTGTGCCTTTACTTTTGAGCCACTGGGTAGCAGATGTGCCTGTGCCTTTGAGGTACTGGGTACCTGTGCCTTTTGCCTTCAAGCTACTGAATCCCTGTGCAATTATCTGTGAGCTACTTGGTCCCTGTGTCTTTACCTTCAACCTATTACCAAACAACTAAATCTTAACCCCATCCAAATTGAAAGCTTTAGCAGATGTCAAGATTCACTGTGGTTCAAATAATTTGCGTTGTTTTGAAAGAGTAGAAAACATTTTGGAAAAAGGAGGAAATGCTGGTACCCAGCATTTTCTCCTTTTCCAACAATGTTTTCTAAAGGTCTCTTCCTCAGGGATGTTAAAACTTGGGGTTGTTTGGTAAAGAGTTTAAGGCACTGGGTCCCTGTGCCTTGTAACTTTGAGCTACTTGTATCCAGCACTTACGCCTTTGGGCTACTTGGTCCCTACACAATAAAATTTGAGCTACTGGGTCCTGATCCTTATCCTTTGAACCACTTGGTCCAGCAACACCTCCACTGTTGAGCTTCTTTGTCCCTCCTCCATATGTTTAAGCTACTGGCACCCTACACACTTACCATTAAGCTACTGGTTCCCTACATCTTTACTTTTAAGCTCTGGTTCCTGCTCCTGTAGATAATAGAAGAAAAATTAGAATCTACCCAAACGGAAAGGGGAACCGGAATGCCAACAAACATTATCTCTGCACTGAAGGCCTCATTTATGATGTACATCATCATTTGCTGTCTTCTCAACACTCCCATGAATCAAGAATTACTTCTACAGATGGTTTGTATATTTTTAAAACGAAGACAAATCTTTGGTACATTCCATCAACAGACTCTTTGAGAAAAATGGAGCAAAAACACATTCATAATTATTGTCTCCTAAAAGAATATGAAAAACTTGAGACTCTTTCAAAAAGCATCTTCAGACAACAAATTACAAATTGGTACAAATGAGCTGATAGTCTACATTTGAGTAGAAAATATCAAAGAAAAAGAGGAAAATGCTGATATAAGTTTTCTTTAAAAAAAAAAAAAGGTCTACCCTCTGATTTAGGTGGTAAAATTATCAAAGAAAAAGAGGAAAATGCTGATATAAGTTTTCTTTAAAAAAAAAAAAAGGTCTACCCTCTGATTTAGGTGGTAAAATTAAAGATTGTAATGGCTTAACTTTTTACAAGATGACAGTTTTTTTTTTTTCAAATAGTTGAAGTTAACTTTTCTTAACCCTTAAAGCACTTTTAACAACTGAAGTTGCTTTTACTGCCATAATGTAGATCAAGATCAGACTGCACAAAACATGCAGTCTGATCATTGATCTACACTGTCTGCCTTACTGGGACTTGTTAAACAAAATCCATCTTGATGTTTCACTTTTTTGGGTATTATTTCTAGATTTGCACTGTCTGCTGAATTTATTCAGGGCCGTTACCAGTGAATTACTGTGTTTTTATGCCATAATGTTTTCAAAAGTATTCTTGCAAGATGTCGCAGAAGATCTGGGCGGTCCAGGAAAAAAAAAGGACACAAAAAGGGTGCAAAAGCGTTAATTTTTCTGGACTCAGTAAGTTATTGGCAAACTAACACATTTTTATGGGAATTACTTCCCAAGGTTTTATCGGTCTGAAATTACTGCTTGCATGTCCAGCTCATCACAATGGTCATTTTATTATCTACAGCACGCTTTCATTAAACCTTAGGCTGCTAAGCATGACTCACTGATCTTTTGCGGACAGTAGAGGTCAAGGTTAGACTGCACAGAATGTGCAGTCTGATCTTGAATCTACATTGTCTGATAAGGAAATATCTATCTTTTGAAATAGCAAAATGTGAGTTTGTCGTATCAGCTTGAAGGTTTCATTTCACTTATGTAGCAGGATAAGAGTTAACACTTTACTAAGAAATCCTGTGATTTCTTGTTACTTAGGCTTTTGAAAACACTGTTGAAAAAGGAGAAAGTGCTGGTAAGCAGCATTTTCTCCTTTTCCAAAAATGTTTTCTATTTTTTCAAAATAACAAGCCCTATCTTTTAAAATGTCATTAATTTATTGTCTTCAAATGATTTCCATTATGGACAGGCCAAAAAAGTGTGTCACAGGGAAAAGAGTAAACTTTTTTTCTAAATGACAAAATTTTGGACTTTTCCAAATTCAAAAGCATTTGCAGATGACTGTATAAATGTGGCTCAAACCACAGGATTTGTCACGGAAAGTCTTGAAAACATTGTGAGAAAAGAAGAACATGCTGCTTACCAGCATTTTTCTTCTTTTCCCACAGTTTTTAAAAGTCCTCTTTCTTGTGGTCATTACAATGCAGGATTGTCGGGTAAAGGGTTAACCCTTTCCCAAACAAGCCCTGGTTTTCACGTGTCTGCAGTACAAGTCTTTTGAAAACACTGTGGGAAAAGAAGAAATTGCTGTAACGAGCAATTTCTCCTTTTCCCACAGTGTTTTCTACCCTTTTTGAGACCTTTTTGCCTTTCTGCCATTTTCATCAAATTTAAAACTGTCATCTGCAAACCCTTCCAAAATTTGTCGTTTGGTAAAGGGTTAAAGGACTTGAATGACTGCTCTGAGATTGACCATTCCACCGTGTGACATTGGTTTCCGTAGAAACTCTCTAAACCAATCAGGGTAATGCAGTCACATGACACTTACTGTGTTTGAACTAAAGTTCTCGATGAAGACATGCAATTAATTCTGACGGAAAAAGCATGCCAGCCCTTGCATTAATGTGATATTTATTTCATATTTATGTTTCCAAATAAGGCAAACCATAGAGTCAGGATTCTGCGAAATTGACCCTCTAACCCCTGAGAGTGCCAAATAAATGGAATATTATACACTTTTGTCAGTATACAAAAAAATTTAACTCTTTACCAAACGACAAAATTTTAGACTGCTCCAAATTGAAAGCGGTTGCAGACGACAAAATAAATGTTTTAGGAAGGGAAGAAAACATTGTGGGAAAAGGAGAAAATGCTGGTTTCCAGCTTTTTCTCCTTTTCCCGCAATGTTTTCAAAAGGCTTCTTTCTCTGGGTTGTTAAAAGTCGGGATTGTGTGGTAAAGAGTTAAACGTCTTGACCAGACAACCAACTTGCATATTTATCAATTTGTTAGTAAACTACAAATTAAATTTTTCTCAGATGATGGGATTTGTCTGTGAAAGGATAGAAAACATTGTGGTAAAAGGAGAAAATTCTAGTTATCAGTATTTTCTCCTTTTCCCACCATGTTTTCAAAAGTTTTGTCATAAGGGTTATTGAACCTCAGGATTGTGTGGTGAAGGGTTAAAATTCAACAGATTTCCAGATGCAAAAATTTATAGCCAATATAAGGCCAAAAAAATTTAAATTAATCCAAGGCTAAGTTTCGCACCAGATTATCTAAACAAAGCAGAAAATGTTGGTCTGAGTTAACTCTTTACCACACAATCCCGACTTTTAACGACCCTGGGGAAGAAGCCTTTTGAACACGTGGGAAAAGGAGAAAATGCTGGTAACCAGCATTTTCTTCTTTTCCCACAATGTTTTCTACCTTTCCCAAAACAAATTTCAGTTTTTGAGTCCCATTTATTTTGTTGTCTGCAAATGCTTTCAATTTGGACGAGTCAAAAATGTTGTTGTTTGTTTGGTAAAGAGTTAAAACTGCAGAGTCTGTCAGTTGTGATCGATCTCTACACTGGTAAGTGTCTCCTTAAAGGAGCTGAGGATGTGCTTCAATATAAGTGCTCTATGGGTTTAAATCTTTACCACACCACAAAATTTTAGGCGGGTCCAAATTGAAAGCATTTGCAGACGACAAATCAGATGTGGCTGAAATAACGCAATTTGTCTGTAAAAGAATAGAAAACATTGTGGGAAAAGGAGAAAATGCTGGTTTCCAGCATTTTCTCCTTTTCCCACGATGTTTTCAAAAGGCTTTTTTCTTTGGGTCGTTAAAATTCGGGATTATGTGGTAAAGGATTTACTCCCATTTTATCTTCCCCATTATTATGTAATATTCAACTGTTTGCAACACAATCCCAACTTTTAACAGCCCTGAAAAAGAAAGCTTTTGAAAACATTGTGAGAGAAAAGCAGAAAATGCTGGTAACAAACATTTTCTCCTTTTCCTATAATGTTTTTTTTTATCCCTTCCTAATACAAATATTAATTTTTCAGTTTCAATTATTTAGAAGTCTGCAGAATGATGCTCTCATTTTGAACTAGTCTAAGATTTGGCAGCTTGGTAAAGCCCAGGTTCAATCAGTTAACATACTCAAATTTTGCAATCTTGGCCGTTTTTTTTTAACCAGAATATCTAAGTAAAGTAAACAATGTGAATCTAAGATCAGATTGCACATTCTGAGCAGCCAGATCTTGATCTACACAGTCTGCAACAGTAACTTGAAGGCTGTGTTACACGCTTCAAGGGTTTAACCTTTTACCACATTACACAATTTTAGATTAGTCAAAATTGAAAAGCATTTGTAGTTGCAAGAGAAATATGGATCGAATGGAATGATAAACTGTGTCTTTGAAAGTATCGTGAGAAAAGGAGAAAATGCTGGTTATCAGCATTTTCTTCTTTTCCAATGATGTTTTCAAAAGGCTTTTTTCTCAGGGTTGTTTAAAGTTGGGATTGGGTGGTAAAGACTTTATTCTTTACCACACAATCCCGACTTATAACAACCCTGAGCAAGAAGCCTTCTGGAAACATTGTGGAAAAGGAGAAAATGCTGGTGCCCAGCAGCTTTCTTCTCTAACAATGACAAATTCCATCATTTGAGCTACATTGAAAGTGTCATCCACAAATGCTTTCAATTTGGACAGGTCTACAGTTTTGTCGTCTGGTAAAGCGTTAAAACTACAAATTAAATATGGCTCATATGGTGAGCATTGTCTGTAAAAGGACAGAAAACATTGTGGGAAAAGGAGAAAATGCTGGTCACCAACATTTTCTCCTTTTCCCACAATTTTTTGACTTTCTTTAGGTCGTTAAAACTCCAGGTTGTGTGGTAAAAAAAATTAAACTTGGGATTTTATGGTAGAGGGTTAGGTTCAGAAATTATTTCCTCTATTATGATGTATTATTTAAAGCTGCATGTTTCTCTGGTTCTAATGAATAATGCATAAAACCTCAGAAATAATGCATGAAACCTCAGATGCTAGGAAATTGTTTTCTGAATCATTTTTAAATGTTTAGGAAAATTGTATTTTCAGTGCAAAGAGTGCAACATAATTATACCCTGAAAGTGCCAAATCCTATTTTACCCTATACCACACAATCCTGACTTTTAACAACCCTAATGGTGAAGACTTACATAGACAACTTTAACCCTTTACCACACAACAGAAATGTAGACCACAAAGTAAATGTTGCCCATATGATGGAAGAGTTGCCCAGTTGTTGTTGTCATCTGCATTGTCATGGTGGAGCAAAAACTTTTGACATCTTATCATAATTATATCCGTCATTATTGAAGGTATTTACTTCAAACTCAGACAAGTTGTTAATTATCGAAAGGGGAACCCATACAGCAGAGGCAGGTAACCATCACACAGTTGTGCCCCTTTTCCATCTGAGAATTTTCACTGAAAATCAAACAACTGCAGTCGAGCATTGACACACACATGTGGTGCTCTTGTTAACCCCTTCCCAAACGACAAATTTTAGCCCCCTTCTAAATTGAAAGCACCTGCAGACGACAAATTTGAAAGTGGTACAAATGAACTTGAGGTTTTTTGACAGGGTAGAAAACATTGTGGGAAAAGGAGAAAATGCTGGTTACCAGCATTTTCTCCGTTTCCCTCAATGTTTTCAAAAGGCCTCTTCCTCAGGGACGTGAAAACACGGGATTGTTTGGTAAAGGGTTAAGTCAAAATCCAAGACTCGTAGGTAAGTCATTACTGTGCAGTGCTTGAAACCAGAAGGTCACTTGCTAATCCCTTAACCCTTTATGGCACAATGCCGCCTTTTGAAAACCCTAGGAAAGAGGCCTTTTGAAAACATTGTGGGAAAAGGAGAAAACTCTGGTAACCAGCATTTTCTCCTGTTCCTTCAACGTTTTCTACCCTATCAAAGAAAAATTCCACCATCTGAGCCACACTGAAATTGCTTTCAATTTGGACAAGGCTAAAAGTTTGTCATCTGGTAAAGGGTTAAAGTGCTGGAACCAACTTAAGTTGTTATTCTGGACAGGGTATATCAAGATCAGACTGCACAGAATGTCCAGTCTGATTTTGGATCTACATTGTCTGCTAGTTTGTAATGTTTTGGCCAATACTATCTCAAAGTAACAATATTTTGGATATTTTTCCTGATTGAACAGGTGCATTTCATTACCACTTCAACAAACAAGACTGAGTTTTAATGACCCTGAAGAAGGTTTTTGAAAACATTGTGGGAAGAGAAGGAAATGCTGGTAACTAGTATTTTCTTCTTTTCCCACAATGTTTTCAGCAATCTTGAAGACAGATACTGTTGTTTGTATCCGATTTCATTTGTCGTCTGCAAACATTTTCAATTTGGACTGGTCTAAAATTTCATTGTATGGTAAAGAGTTAATTCAGGGCTGTAAGAGTTAAATGCCCAATTTCTTTCTGAGGACTGATGAAAGTTATTGTGAAAGGATTGGATTCATCCTTCTCTCACAGCTTATTATTGTTTTAATGATAGTTAAATGGGAAAAGTAGCCAGTGGCTTTGGAAGAATATTGTACGAAGTTCTGGTAAAAGACACTCCAAGAAAGCATAGATAGGTGCACTGGATACCCTGATATACATGAAATAATGTGAAAAAGAGCAATAAACACACAGTCATTTAACCCTTTTACCGGTTAACGACCCTAAGGTTTAAGGCTTTTGAAACCATGTGCAAAATGCAGAAAAATGCTGGGTGGTAACAGCATTTGCTCCTCTCCCACATTGTTTTCTAACCTTTCATAGAAAAATTCAGTCTTATTATCCACATACATGAAATCTGGTTTGTTGTCTGAAAATAAAATGTTACACTTTCAATTTGGACAAGTTGAAGATTTTGTTCCGTGGCAAAGAGTTGACTTCAGTCCTGCAAATCTGTTTTAGGGAGTAAAGGAGCTAAATATAGAATATTCTTTATGTACAACAGCTTTTACACAGCATTAAAATCTACAAAAACAAACATTCTACCGGAATTTCTTTGCCCTTTATTGCAAACAGTTTAAGTTTTCTGGACAAAGAAGGTTTCAACTTACAAGAAAAACACAAAGAGAGGTGGACACACGTTTTATGATAGAGTAGTTAGACTCGAACAATGGCGAAAGGTGAACAAAAATTGATTACATTGATTTATTAACATTTTACCAACCAACAAAATTGAAGACTAGTCCAAATTGGAAGTATTTGCAGAGGACAATATAAATGTGGCACAAATAACAGGATTTGTATCAGAAAGTGTACAAAACATTGTGGGAAGAGGAGAAAATGCTGGTAAACAGCATTTTCTCCTTTTCCCACAATGTTTTCAAAAGGCCTCTTTGTAAGGGTTGTTAGAACACAGGTTTGTGTGGTAAAGGGTGACTAGTCTCTTAACCTTTTTTCATCAGGTAGACGGATTTCGATATTTGAATTTTTGCAAAAAAAACTTTTGAAGCAATCATTACACAGGGAATTTAAGTACTCAAATTTGATGTTTGCTTTATAAGTATTGATTTAGGTTTTTTTTATTGTTAACCTTTAGGCTGTATATGGTAGTTTTGAGTTGTCCATAATTATGGGGATGTTTTGAAGAAATCACACTCTGTAATTTTTTTTCACAAAGAAATGAGATCAAATCTGAACAAAAGCAACATAGAGCCACACAACAAAATTTTGGCAAAATTTGGGCTTTGCCCATCTTCAAAGTAAATGCAGACGACATACATGTAGTAAATGTTGCTCAGATGATGGGATATCTGTTTAACCCTTTACCACACAATCCCGACTTTTAATGAACCTTAGAAAGAAAGCTTTTGAAAACAATGTGGGAAAAGGAGAAAATGCTGGTCACCAGCATTTTCTCCATTTCCCACAATGTTTTCTACCCTACCAAAGAGAAATCTCAATTTTTGAGTCACATTTATTTTGTTGTCTGCAAATGCTTTCAATTTGGACATTCCTAAAATTTTGTTGTTTGGTAAAGAGTTAAAATGATAGAAAACAAAGTTGGAAAAGAGGAAAAAGATAGTTACCAACTTTTTCTTTTTAATTTTTCCCTCTATAATTATTTTCAAAAGCCTTCCACCTCAGTACAATGACTTGCCGGTATAATACTGCTTTGTAGGATAGCTTGGTAAAGGGTATTAAGCGTTGATCTTTAATGTTTTATTGATATGACTTTAATAACAGTTTATTTTCCTTGTTGAAATCTAATTGATAGGCAACATAAAAAGCCCTATGCTGAATTGTTTTTTGATGACCCACAATGACCAGGCTGACCAGGTATTGATTTACCCACTTTGGGCGGCTGAGGAATAAGAATTGATTGGGGGTGGGCTCATCTGGAATGACCCTGACTTTGGTGTTGGGTTCCATCTTTTGGTTGATCAACTCTTTACTAAATGACAAAATTCTAGACTGGTCCAAATTGAAAGCATTTGCAGACGACAAATCAGATGTGGCTCAAAAATTGCAATTTGTTTTGAGAACCTTCGAAAACATTGTGGGAAAAGGAGAAAATGCTGGTTACCAGCATTTTCTCCTTTTCCCACAATGTTTTCAAAAGGATTTTTCTTCGGGTTCATTAAAAGTCGGGATTGTGTGGTAAAGGGTTAAAGAAATCAAATTATTCATGAATGCATAATTATTCATGGTGACAAAAAAGCCAGCAGCTATCAAAGGAACAATAATGAAGCTTCAATGATTTGGAATGCCTGTAAGAACTATTCAACTGTAGTTTATTCAATTGCTGTTCCTGACAGTGTAGGTGAAGATCACACTTGCCTGCCCAGGTAGCTCAGTGGTAACAGGGTATCTGACTCGTGACTTAGTGTTTGCGAGTTTGATACCCGGTTGAGGCAAACTTTCTTTCTGGCGATTATTTGCCTCTCACCTCTGATGCATGTGAGAAAAGTACATGTAGTCAGTGGCTTTGGAATTTGGGAAAGCTGTGTCGAGCAGAGTGATAGAGAGAGAGAGTGCAAGAGAGCGAAAACGAGAGATAGAGAGAGAGTGCGCAAGAAAGCGAAAGCGAGGGAGAGAGAGAAAGAAGAGAAAGAGAGAGAGAGAGATGGAGGGAGAGAGAGATCAACCTTGGAATTTATGTGACTTTTGATGTAAATATGACTATGTACTGTGTACAGGTCAAATAAAATGTTGTTCTGTTCTGTTCTGTGTCAGGAAACAGATGGGTGCATCACTGACAGCCATGATAATTGACCCGAGCTGTTAAAAGGTGTTAAACTCCAATGCAAACAAACAAGCAAACAAGATCACACTTCACAGAATATGATCCAAAGCCTAGAAAATATTCTACTTTAAAAAAAAAAGCATTTTGATGATGCTTATCATGTTGCAGTTTGCTTCAACCCCTTGCCATATAATCCTGAGTTTTAAAGACCCTGAGGCTTTTGAAAACAATGTGGGAACAGAGAAATGCTGGTAATGACACTGAGGAAAGACGCTTTTAAAAACATGGTTGAGAAGGGAGAAAATGCTGGTGACCAGCATTTTCTCCATTTCCCACAATATTTTCTAGTTTTCAAATGCAATTCTCTTCATCTGAGTCATGTTTAATTTCTTGTCTACAAAATTGCTATCAAAATGGTCAAGTCTAAAATTTTGTCATCTGTAAAGGGTTGACCTTTTCATCTAAAAATGAAATAGACATGTCAAATTTCTCAGACTGTACCAGGCTGTAAGATGCAGAAATTAAAATTTTGAGGGTGTTTTTGGTCAGACTGTCTGGCACATGCTGTTCAGCCTGATCTTGATCTAGTCTGTCCTCAAAAGCAGCTTAGGGTGGTTTTAGCACTTTTGAGGGTTTAACAGACTTTGGAATGCAGTTACTGACTTAGATGGTAAGCCTTGCAGATGTGTCTATCCCTCGACCCTTTACCACACAATCCTGAGTTTTAACAACCTTGAGAGCAGAGAGCTTTTGAAAACATTACAGAAAAGGAGAAAATGCTAGTAACCAGCATTTTCCCCTTTGCCACAATGTTTTCTACCCTATCAAAAACGAGAGAAATTGTCATTTAATCACATTTTATAATTATGTGGTCTGCAAATGCTTTTACTTTGGTCCAGTCAAATAGTTTATTGTTTGGTAAAGAGTTAACATACTGTGGAATGCAATAATTACTTAGATGATATGCCTTGCACATCCTATAACTTTCTGAATTACAACCCGAAATCAGTTTGCAGCAGATGACTGTGAAAATAACCTTGATAAAGTACCATAAACCAAGCTCTCACACCAGTGAAAGACATTATTGTGATAAAAATAAAAATTGCATGTTAGAAGCAATTTCTTGTTATGCCACAATGGTTTCAAAAATGTATGCTGCGAGGGTGGGAAGACAAAAAGTTGTCTGCAGAATAATGTGTTTATGAGGGCAGTTTACCAAGTGCATAACCATACAAAATACCCGTCCCTATCATAATTATGTGCATTTACCAAGGTCACATGGTAGAACAATAATCATAAAGCCTGTAGATGTAATCTGAACATCTCACACAAAAAAAGCAGTGCCGGTGCCATTATGATGGTACAGTTAGCTATTATTACAGTTTTCATCACCAATGAATTAACTTGTCTCAGTCAATTAACCCTTTACCACAAAATCGCGAGTTTCAACAACCCTGAGGAAGAAAACATTGTCGGAAAAAGAGAAAAATTAATGCTGGTAACCAGCATTTTCTCCTTTTCCTAAAACAGCTTCTACCCTATCAAACACAAATTTCATCACTTCCGCCATCTTTAATTTGTCTCTGCCAATGCTTTCAATTTGGACAAGTCCAAACTTTTATCATTTGGTAAAGAGTTAGCTATTTACCACAAGATCCCAAGCTGTAACAACCCTAATGAAGAAAGGAGAAAATGTTTGGAAACAGCTATTTTCTCTTTTTCTTGATTTTCAACTCTTCAAAAACGGAAGTCATCTTTTGACCTACACTGATTTTGTTGTCTGCAAATCGAGGGGTGAATGCAAAACTATTCTAAATGACATTTTGGTCAAAATCCTTTTTTTCTCATAAATGTGTATCTTTAAGATACCTTCACAACATGGTAAAATTTTAGATTTGTAAACCTTATACTTTTGGTTGATTTTGATATGTGTCCAAATATTCTAACTGAAAAATGGAATTTTTTTTAAATGGGAAACAATTCTATTTGCACCCATGCAGATGGAATAGTTTCACATCGAATGTTGTGTAAATTTTTATAAAACACAAATATTCTATTTTCATAAAACTAAAGCATTTAGTTTATTTTAGTAGAAAATGATATCTTTAAGGGTTCTGTTTGGTTTTGAATTAAAAAGGACAGTTAGAATGACATATTTATTATAAAATGTATCCATGACATAGTTTCGCACTGAAACAAATTTCCAATATTTGGTAAATGTTGAGTGGAAACTATTCCAAGTGCACAGTTGTCTTCTAACTTACTATCCAACAATGATGTTAGTGTAAAATTATATCACATTTGATCTTAATATCATCTTTAAATGGTGATTTTGCATTTATAGGAGATAAAGAATTTTTTGGGAAGCTGCTGCTGTCATACTGATTGTATGAAAGGTGTTTTATGCTAATTCAAACCGATACCAAACAACAAAATTTAGGCTTTTGTATATTGAAAGCATTTGTAGAAAAGGTTAATGTGGTTCAAATTAAGGAGTCAGTTTTTAAAAAGTAAGAAAACTTTGTGGAAAAAGTAGAAAATGCTGGTTACCAGCATTTTCTTCTTTTCTCATGATAATTTCAAAATGTTTTCTTCTTCGGGGTGTGGTAAATGGTTAAATAGCATTTCAATCATATCTTGGCAGGATCTCATCGATTCATTTTATCCCTGGGTTTCACAGTACTTGAATGAGGATTTCAAAGTTATTTGCCCACTCCCATGCCACTGCGGCCAGCATGGATCAACCGAAATTTTCCTGCTGTGTATCCAACAGCAAAACCTTTGAACTATCCTAGGACAATCGTTACTGGTTCAATGAATGTAATACCTCCAAGATAAACCAAGGTCCTAAAGTAAGGATATTAATAATAATTTTACAATCAGTTATTTAAATCAATGCATATTAGACTTAAAAGTGATATGGGTAGCAATTTATTCATCATGTACATGTACCTCAAACAGGATCGATGTTCCTTAATGCACAGGTACCAAACCCAGAAGTTAAACACACTAGTGCCAACAGAAGAAAGTGCTCAATTACTTAAGCAATTTCTCCTGTTATTGTGATATTTTGCTCTGCCAAACCCAGTTTTGTTGAACCAATATAGAATTTGTGTAGAAAAGACTGCTGTATGGACTTTCAGAGTTAGAGAATGATTTATCAGAGAATATCTTGGTACTGAATTTATTTTGCTTTTTTGTATACGATGATCGCTACCCTTGGAACCACTCTAAGAAAAAGGACATCCTGTAAAGCTGACTTTTTTAAATAGTGACACCATTATTAAAACTGTGGCATTATCATCCACTAGGTGGCATTTTTCAAATTCAGACCCATCTGATATGGGCATTCTGGGTACTGAAACCGTCTACTTTTCAAGGTACATGTAGCAATCAGTGCAGCGATATTTCAAAATAAAATCAACGTTTACTCAATAAAATGCTGTCTTGTATGATTCACCTAGCCATGGTTAGCTAGCACATAACCTATGCATGAATCATTTATACACACAGCCCCTATAACCTCGGGAAATAGCCTGGTACATTTTTTGTTGACAAGTCTGGAAAAAACCCAGATGCAGGAATCATGGGTTTCCTGAAATCTATATTTAGAAACTTCAAACAAAGATTTGCAGTAAACAATGGTATTTTTAAAAACTTTTTTTTCTCGTTTGAAATAATTCATTTCTTAAGAAATTTGAAGCGAAAAATAAGCTAGATTTTTTCACAGAAGTATTGTTTATAGCCATTTTCTCAACTGCTACCTTTTTAGCTGCAGAGTTTTAGTTGATGCACCACATAATGATATTTATCCTGTACAGGATAGTGATGGAGCATAGCAAACAGGTTAATCTTCAAAGAATGTTGACATGTGCAGACAATGAAAACTGTGGGTTTTATCTATATAAACACTACTTATTCACAATTTTTTAAATCAGTTTTGATATGAGAAAAAGACTTTATCATTCAATAATATTGTTTCAGTAACAGTTCACAAACACTATTTTGAAGATTTGATGATAAAAGTTGTTACATTACAAATATATTGTTGTATAATTCACAACTTTGAAAATTATCATTGTCTTTGTTATAGGGAAAAAAACTATTGTAGAGCAGGCTGCATTAGAAACTGCAGTTTTTCTTAGCTATAATCAAGTTGAGATCTGTGAGACAAGCTTAATCTTTTTGTTAACTGCCCAGCCATAAAGCTGGACTTTTTTTCACTGTAAAGATGTGTCTATTCTCACACACCCTAAATGTTTTAGCAAATAAGAAGGTAAGCCTTGGAATAAAAAATAGACTTGAAATAAGAATAGTCCTTGCTTTAAACATGGTCAAGCAGATAGTTCATTAGGTATCCAGACCTGGGATGGAGAACTTGAGGTCACCAGTATGTTACCTGGCTGATATCAACAATACTTAGGGCAGCATGGTTGGTTGCTTATGGTGCACAAATTATTCCCTGCATTGTCCTGTCTTACCACAATTTGTGTTCAGACAATACACTTGCATTACCTGGGTATTGCAAACAAGCATTCTTATTTGGGCCATTTGGTTCCATGTCAGATTATCATGGCTTAACTGGATCCGAGTATTGGCTCAGATTCCCCATGGTTAGAGATTGTCCTACCCAAGAATGAAGTGGCTTTGAGCTGGTTTGGATTCCCTTCCAAGTCGGTCCCAAAATTATAAAAATTCTTTAACAGTCAAAACTGTAAGCAAACTGATCATGGTTTGCTTTGTTCAGATTAATTCCTAACATTCACTGTGTGACAAAGGCTATTCTCATGTTTGTACACAGGTAATCCTGGTTCCCTCAACCTGGATCTACAAGGGTCCCAAGCATTTAATAACTAAACTTAATAAAGTTTAAGTGTTCAGTATCACTATATTTGTACTAGTTTTTACCTATCACAAAGAGAATTAGACATATGGCAGGTTGACAAATAATCTGCCCATCCCCATCCATCCATTGCCTTATCATTGGATCAGGAAAACATTCAAACAGCTATAGTTCCTGTAATAGTCCAGCAGTCCTAATGAAAATTGCAGGTAAACAGTTCTTATAATGCTATTAAAATTGTAGCAAAATTAGTCGAAAACTGTAGCAGGAGTTGTTTGTTCATTGGAGTTTCACATGGTTTTAATGGGTTAGGTCATATCAGGGTGTCAGTGCCCCTACGCATGTGTCTCTCCGCTTTCTCACACTAGTACTGACACATTGTTCTTTTCAAGTCACTGTCTATGTTTCTCTCATGTGTCAGAGTTGAACAATCACTCAAAAAAAGATTGCCTCAACCAGATACCAAACCATTAACCACCAGGTCATGAGTCAGATACTCAAACCACTTGGCTACCCGGCTGGCCTGTGGGAGGAAGAGGGGACAAAAAACTGGGCCTACAGATGGAGAGATGTACACCCTGACTTCAGGAAAACATACCCCATTTTGTTTGTGGGGAGGAAGGGGAAGATCTATGATTAAAAATTAATACAATTTATTGAGCTGATTTTGCATCCTTTTGTGTAGACAAAATCTGGCACGACCAAGTTTGTTGCAGGTGGTGCTCTGATGATTGTCAGCATTGTTTGACATTTCTTAACCATTTACAAGCCAGCTATACTGGGTTAACAGGATAGACTATTAAGCAGGGCATCTCATTTAAAAGCCAGATGATCTGGTTTGACACCAGTGGTATTCAGATCATTGTTGGCATTGTTGGTATTTCCCATCATGCTTTGGCTTGGCACTGGTAACATGCCAGCTTTGATGGCTCATCATACAAGAGTAACAAGATTATCTAGACAGGTGTGTTTTACTGACCAGTGCAAGTTCCACAACCTGCAAGTATTATGGCTAGCATTGTAACCTCTCTTTAAGGAATGCAAATTAGACAGGCTGGTCAAAGTATTGGGGCAGTATACTTGAGTAGAAATATCAGCGAGGTTAAAGCATATGAATTCTATAGCTGGATGCCTCTGTCTGTTTGTCTGCATTAATTGTGCCAGCTGGGCACTTTTATATTTATTTATTTCATTAAAATTTTACACTGTGTTGCTAACTGCTAGTTTTGAAAGATCGGTAAGATTGATGGTAAATTTGGCCCCTGATCCCATGGGTCTAGAGACAGCTCTAATTTGGACTGTGACTTATTTACAGCATTGCTACTTTACTGAACCAGTTTAAGTATTGTCCATGGTGATTTCCCTTACCTTTTTTTGATCAGCCTAGCCCGGTAGCGCAGTTAGTAGCATACAGAACTTGAAACCGGGGGGTTACTGGTTTGAATCCCCAGTTTGGCAAATTTCTTTCCTAGTATTGATAATAGTCATTGTGACAGGATTCATGCTTCTCTCACTGCGAATCATTATTTTGACAATGGTTAGATGAGAAAGCAGCTAGTGGCTTGGGATGAACACTGAGTGAAGTACTGGTAAAAGATTGGTAAACATGAATAGGTGCTCAGGTTGCCACAATATAACTGAAATAATGTTGAAATAGTGTTAAACACCATACAAATGACTGTAAGTGGGATGGACAAATAGAGTTAATTCAAGTTTATGGTGAGGCTGCTTTCAATCAATCCTCCTGCACACAGTATGACATTACTATACAGTCAGAAGAGAATGGCTATTTCAGTTACTAGGTACCTTTACTCCTGCACACAGTATGACACAACTATAGTCAGAAGAGAATGCCTATACAGGTGATAAAGTACCTTCATTCCTGCACACTGTTTGACATAACTACAGTCAGAAAAGAATGTCTATACAGGCTATACAAGTGTCTGCACTCAGTATGACATAACTTGAGTGAGAAGAGAATGGGTACATAAATGACTAGGTACAGATACCTTCACTCCTGCACACAGTTTGACATCACTGTAGTCAGGAGAGAATGGCTAGACACAAATGACACAGTACCTTCACTCCTGATCACAGTATGATATTACTGTAGTCAGGAGAGAAGCATTATGGCAGAGACTATGGGCATTCACCTTTGCACTTCGTATAATGTTACGTCAGTTGGGGAAGAACGGCCATGGCAATGACTAAGGCAACCATTTCTGCCTCCAGAATGATGTTACATTAGGAGAGAACTACCATGGCAATGAGTAAGCCCAAAGTATAACATTATGTTAGTACTGTGAGAAAAGTAATGGCAATGGCAAAGACCCTTTGACACAGTATGAAATCAATTAGTCATGAAAGAACAGCCTCAGCAGTGACTGAGGCACTCAATATGACATTACCATAATCAGGAGAGAATTACCATGGCCATAAATGTTACAGTAAACAGTTTGATATTATCCAAGTCATCAGCAAATGGCCATGGCAGTGTTACAAAGGCAATCACCCATATTCACAGTATTACATTACTATGGCTTATGGCAAACAGCAATGACAGAGACAAAATCACACAGTATGGCACTATAATAGTGAGGACAGCAAGGTCATTGACTATTGCATACAGTGTGATATTGCCACTGGGCAGAAAAGCCATGGACAAACACTGTGACATTATTATAGTTTGAAGAAAAACACCATTAATTTTTAGCTCCACTGGCCGAAGGCCAGCGGGCTTATGTCATGGCCCGGTGTCCGTCGTGCGTCCGTCCGTCCGGTCGTCCGTCCGTCCGTCGGTCCGTGCGTTAACTTTTATTTCAAACATCTTCTTCTCTGAAACTACCCATCCAATTTTCACGAAACTTCACAGAAATGATCCTGACATGGTCCTCTTCAGAATTTCTTGAAAGAATTTGATTCCTTCAAAAACTCTGGTTGCCATGGCAACAAAACTGAAAAATATTGGAAATCTTTAAAAATCTTCTTGTCTGAAACCATAAGGCATAGGGCTACCAAATTTGGCATGTAGCTTTATGTAGTAGACCTCTATCAAGTTTCTTCAAATTATAGCCCTGGGGTCAAAATTGGCTCTTCCCCAGGGGTCACAAGTTTTACATAGGCTTATATAGAGAAAACTTTAAAAATCTTCTTGTCTGAAACCATAAGGCATAGGGCTACCAAATTTGGCATGTAGCTTTATGTAGTAGACCTCTATCATGTTTCTTGAAATTATAGCCCTGGGGTCAAAATTGGCTCTTCCCCAGGGGTCACAAGTTTTACATAGGCTTATATAGAGAAAACTTTAAAAATCTTCTTGTCTGAAACCATAAGGCATAGGGCTACCAAATTTGGCATGTAGCTTTATGTAGTAGACCTCTATCATGTTTCTTGAAATTATAGCCCTGGGGTCAAAATTGGCTCTTCCCCAGGGGTCACAAGTTTTATACATAGGCTTATATAGAGAAAACTTTAAATATCTTCTTGTCTGAAACCATAAGGCCTAGAGCTACCAAATTTGGCATTTAGCTTGATCTAGTTGGAGTCTACCAAAAGTGTCCAAAGTATAGTCCTGGGGTCAATTTGGCCTCATACTTGGAGGGGGGGTTCACAAGATTTACATAGGCTTACATAGGGAAAACTTTTAAATCTTGGTGTACATAGCCATAAGGCTTAGGCTACCAAATTTTGCATATAATTATAGCATTATTTAGTGGACAGTTACAAAGAGGGCCCAAGTTACAGCTCTAGGATCAAGTTTGGCCCTGCACCAGGGATCACAAGTTTTACATGGGTTTATGGAGTGAAAAGTTCAGAAACCATCTTGTTACCAGCCATAAGGCCAAGAACTCCCACATTTGGCATGTTATTCTTCTAATACAATATTCCCCATTTAGTCAGACTGTAGCCATGAGGTCAAAGTTTTATAAGGGCTTATATAGTGAAGACTTCTTCGTGGTTTATATTTATAAGCCAGTGGAGCGATACAGGGCCATCATGGCCCTCTTGTTCTTTAAAAAGTATGACCTAAGATAAGTATTGTAAGGAAAGAATGACAATATCAAGGTTTTTCTGACATGAGTATCATAACTTTGCTGTTGCCATGTCAGGGACGAGAATACACTGTGATATTGTAATGCACAGAGAATAGCCAACAAAGGTAAAGCTCTTTTTCAAATTGAAAGTCTTTGCTGCCGTAAGAAGTGAGTATCCATATCAGCTTTGAGAGTCAGTCCCTGCTTTCAACAGTATATGCTCAGATGTGGTTAAGAAAAAATTGTCAATTCAGTAATAATCATGGTTCATTTCTGTAAGAATATGACTATGCCGTGACTAGGAGATAATCGCCAGTTCAAGAAAAAAGTCACGGTGCGTATTCACCAACCATTCTCAAGAACATTCTTAGTCTTATTTCCAAAGATTTTCTAGAGTAATGCAACTTCTGATTGGCTTAACCAACTGGTTTAAGCAATCAGAATGTGTGTTACTTTCAAGTTCAGAAAATTCTGGAGAATAAGGCTTAAAATGTTCCTAAGAATGGTTGGTGAATACAGACCCAGATGGTAAATATACTCTAAATTAATCTTACAGATTTCATAGATTACATTTACTGAGTTTATTTTTGCCAAAGAATCAAATTCTCTTATTTCTTTTATCATACTACAGTTTTAATTGAGATCATATGTTACTTTAAAATGAGTCAAATGGGCAAATTCATTCTTTGATCACCATTTATACAAAAACCATGCCCTATATGGAAAACTAGGGGACTCTATAAAACTTTTAACATTAAAAATTATTGAATACTTAGATGGTACATTGGTAAGGATATATTTGCCAATGAAAAAAAGGATTTTATCAGTCTAGAAATTGAGCAAAATTAATGCAATGGAATAGTTTCGCACTCACAACATCTGTCGATTTTCTGAAAAATTTAAATGTGAAACTATTCCAACTGACATTTTCTACAAAATCTTTATCATCTTAGTATCAACTCAAAATTAATTTTTTGTATAATAAATATGGATGAATTCCACACAAGATATCCAAAAAAATTTATCTAAAAATACTTTTCACAGAAATGAGAAAGTTTTTTCCTTCTCCTGTAAAATTTTCCAAAACGCAGATGGAATAGTTTTGCATTGACCCCTCGAAATGCTTTTAACCCTTTCCCAAACAACAAATTTTAGCCCCTCCCAAATTGAAAGCATCTGCAGACAACAAATTTAGAAGTGGTACAAATGAACTTAAAGTTTTTTGACTGGGTAGAAAACATTGTAGGAAAAGGAGAAAATGCTGGTTTCCACAATGTTTTCAAAAGGCCTCTTCCTCAGGGATGTGAAAACACTGGATTGTTTGGTAAAGGGTTAATTTGGTCGAGCCTGTAACTCTACCAAACGACAAAATGTCGGACATGCCCAAATTGAAAGCAATTACAGACGACAAGTCAAATGTGACTCAAATGATGAAATTTGTCACTGAAAGGATAGAAAACATTGTGGAAAAAGGAGAAAATGCTGGTTACCAGCATTTTCACCTTTTCCCACAATATTTTTAAAAGCTTTTGTCCTGAAAGTAATTAAAGCTCTGGATTTTGTGGTAAAGGCTAATTAGACAACAAAGTTATAGGTTCATCTGGAATCAAATGCACTTGCTCCATGCTCTGTGCAAGGGGACTGAACCTTTTACCACACAGTCCCAACTTCCATACACATTTCAATTTTTGAGTAACATTTTTTCAATCACATTTATTTTGTCGTCTGCAAATGCTTGCAATTTGGACCAGTCTAAAATTTTGTCGTTAGGTAAAGAGTTAATCATGAGGTAGATTGGTTCTTGGACACCCAGAAAATTGACCAACTGCGAAAAGTTTCAGCCCAGGTCAGCATGCATGGACTGTTGATAAGCCCCCTTTTCACAGACCTTGGCTCATTTGTAGTTGGCACATCAGATAATGGCTAAAGCAATTGGCATTAAATGTCTTTTAAAGGACTGAAAGTGCTCTGGGAAATGAAGAAAAATACATGTACTAATTACCAACAATTTGATCCTTTTTTAACACACAGTTTTCAAACATTTCTTCAATCTAAGGGTTGTAGAAATAGGGGGCTGTGAAAAAAAGATGAATTTGAAAAAGAAAAAGATGATAGCATGAATTACAGTTTAACCCTTTACCAAACAATCTTGAGTTTTAATGACTTTTCAAGGAAGATAATTGCCTTTTGAAAACACTGTCCAATTAAGAAAAGGAGAAAATGCAGCCAGCATTTTCTCCTTTTACCTGAATGTTTAATCCCATAAAAGACAAGTTACATCATTTGAATCACTTTTAAAATGTGCAAATACTTTCAATTTGGACAAGTCCCCATTTTTTTTTTTCCAAGTAAAAACCCGAGTCTTTTGTTTTGCTCAATTCCGCTAACAGACTTATTTTCTGACTTGAGCTGAGTTTGTTAATTGAGGTTTATATTTTTCACCAACATAAACAGACTTAACCCTTTATCAAATGACAAAATTTTAGACTTGACCAAATTCAAAGCATTCGCAGATAACAATATCAATGTGACTGAAACATTAAAATTTGTGTTGGGAAAGAAATAAAACATTGTGGGCAAAGGGGAAAATGCTGGTTACAGGGTCCTTAAAAGTCGTGATTGTGTGGTAAAGAGTTAAATGAGTTTTCAAATCCAGTGACATAACATTTCAGACTCAACTCCACAAAGTAATGGACTGAAGTCTGATTTAATTTAATGTGTTGTTTTGCTGAGTTGAATCTGAAACATAGTGTCAACTCAGGATTTGAAAACCTCACTAAAGTCTTTTAACCCTTTACCACAATCCCGACTTTTAACAATCCTAAGAAAGAAGCCGTTAGAAAACATTGTGGTATCCAGCATTGTCTCCTTTTCCCAGAATGTGCTCTACCCGTCCCTAGTCTTTGTCCTACTTTTTCATCCAATCAGAAGGCTTATATTTGAAAAATTCTGTCTATTTTCCTATAAACTGCCTCAAGCAGGGTTTATTTTGACCATTTAATCAGTTGAACGTTGAGTTTATTTAGGTTTTCCATGCTGCGGGCATAAAACCCACCTCCCTCATTAATATTTATCTGCCATTTAAATTTACAAATACAAGTACCGAAAACTCGACAAAAGCTGTGGAAAGAAGAAAATAGGAAAACACAACAATGTTTTTTAAACTCTTTCACTGCCAATGTCGCGCTGGAAAGACTTTGAAAGACAAAATGTGCAGTCTGATCTTTGATCTACACCCTCTCCTATCTTTTTTCAGTCTTCAACCAGAAACAGAATTAATTCAAACGAGAAGGATACTTATAGACCATGTGAAAAGTCCGCTCTGTTTAGTTGGCATTGAAAGAGTTAAACATAAGTCAGTCGATCTATATTTTGAAATATACAGAAAATCCATGCAAAAGAGTATCGACCTAGGTCAGCCGCACAATTTTACAAGGCCCCAACTTTTTGCTTTCGGGCAATTTTCTACATTTCAAAGGATCATTTTACCTGCTTATTTCGTCGGTTTTCAGGATTTTATGGATCAATAATCATGTGATGTAGTGCTTGATACCATGCATCAGGGAGGTGCATCAAGCCCCCATTTGCCAGGGCATAGCTCATATTCTATTTGTCTATAGCATTTTTTTTTCCGTCCTTCAAAGTTATTTGTGAATTAATGATGCGGGAAAGTCCATGTAATGTTAGATTTGGCATTGTTTTACGGCTTGTCTTTGCGAATGATAAAGCGGGAAAGTCCATATATGGCTCCATTGTTTTAGCGATGATGCAATTAGGACGTGTCTTTGCGAATGATGAAGCAGGAAACTCCATATATGGCACCAATGTTTTAGCAATGATGTAATTAGGAGGGACAACAACTAAGTCGGTTAGGCGCTGTGAAGAAATCAAAGTACTGAAAGTACTGACAGACTAGCGAATTTGATTGATTGATTGTTTGTATGGTGTTTGACCCTGTTTTCAACATTATTTCAGTTATGTAGCGGTGGACAGTGCATATATCCATGCTTTCCTTTAGTTTCTTCTACCAGTGCTCTGCACGATATTCTTTCCAAGCCACTGGCTGCTTCCCACATAACCATCGTCGAAATGTGAGAGAGAAATGAATCCTGTTGCAATGACTACCATCAATTCTCAGAAAGAAATTTGCAGAGTCGGGGATCGAACCAGCAGCCTCCTGTTCTTAAGTCCTGTACGCTACTGACCGAGCTGCAGGGGCTATGTGTGCAATTGTTTAACTTTAATCCAGTATAAATTTAACCATAAACCTGCTAAAAAATGTTAAATGAAACTTTCAAGCCAATGGTAAACTCCTGAATATTGCTATTTCAAAGTTACATTTTGGAAAAAAATATCCTCTTATCGGACAGTGTAGATCCAAGATCAGACTGCACCCTCTGTCATTAAGTTGCGGTAGTGCTGGTAAAAGAAACTCCAGGAAAGCATGGATAGGTGCTCTGGCCGCCGCAATATCACTGAAATAATGTTGAAAATGGAGTTTAACACCATACAATCAATGAGTCAATATCCAGTAGCACAAGATGTAGTTAACTATTTAACTCCGTTTACAAAACCAAAAATTTTACACAGGTCCAAATTCAAAGCTGTTGCAGACCATAAATTAAATGCGGCTGAACTGATGAAACGTGATTCCAAAAGGGCAGAAAAAAATGTGAGAAAAGGAGAAAATGATGGTTATCAGCATTTTGTCCTTTTCCTGCAATATTTTCAAAGAAACTTTTCCCCAGTGTCATTAAAACTTGGAATTGTTTGGTAAAGGGTTAATATTCAAAAGGTAGAGTAACAGTTCAGCACAACAGTTGACCATCTTCGCAAGCCAAGGATACTAAGGTAGTATCCTTGGCCGCTTGCCTCTTTAAAAATCGAAACTCCCGCTGCGCCATTTTCATTGGATGCGATCAAAACCCATCGCGTCCAATCAAACCACCTGAAAAAGAAATCTTCTGCGAAACAGAAAACAACAATGGCAGCGCCCGTCAAAAACGAAAGTTGTCGTGTTTGTGACGAAAATTTGCCAAAAAAGAGTAGACGATCGATATTTAATGAGTTTTTTATAGTTCATGATCAATTATGTGAAATATTAGGATGGGTTCCAGAGCCAAATGATTGCCAATCATTGTACATCTGTTCGTCTTGTTTTAACAAGATCAACAAGCTTAACAAATTGGAGCGCAGCCATATTTGATGCATAGCCTAACAAATTTTATTACAAGCATTTTGATTGGTCAGAAATAACATCAGCAAAGGTTACGCAACTCGTGATATTCGATAGGTGGCCGTGACAGCGGGAGTTTCAATATTTAAAGAGGCGAGCGGCCAAGGGTACGTAACGAACAAAGTGGAGTTAGTATCCTTGGCTTGCGAAGATGAACAGTTGACCTGTACACAATTATCTAAATAATGAATGACAAAGGTTCTCTGTCCAGTGCGGGTTGATACAGCCTGGCATTTGCTACAAGTTAATACCTAGGTGTATCAATTAACCCTTTCCCAAACAAGCCCTGGTTTTCGCGTGTCTGCAGTACAAGTCTTTTGAAAACACTGTGGGGAAAGGAGAACTTGCTCGTAACGAGCAATTTCTCCTTTTCTCACAGCGTTTTCTACCCTTTTTGAGAACTTTCTGCCATTTTCATCAAATTTCAAATTGTTGTCTGCACTCTTTGAATTTGGACCAGTCCAAAATTTGTCCTTTGGGAAAGGGTTAATAGATTTATTCATAATGTTACAGTGGTGTAGGAATAAGTGATTCTCTGCTTTGCATAGGTCACTTAATTTACATATAAGCAAAGATCATGTACCTTATAAATGACATCTTGTTCACTTAATTACTTTGTAAGACAACATGTTCAACTTAGAGAGGTAGAGATTTTGCTGTTATTGTCTAAATAGTCATATATCACAGAATTAAGATTTCTAACAGAAAGAAGTATTTTCTGTGAGGCAGTATTTGGCAACTGGGGGGTTTTTTGTTTACTTTCAATCTAGGTCAGTCTTGATGCCTATAGACTAGCTTCGCTAGTCAAAAATTAAATGATTTAAACAGCCACAGTCGCTACACACCCTCCTTTTGGCTGTTTAAATCATTTAATATTTTTCTTCACAGTGTCTATTACTAAAATTTTAATTTTTGAGTCACATCGATTTTTTTGTCTGTAAATGCTTTCAGTTTGGACAAGTCTAAAATTTTGTCATTGGTAAAGAGTTAATATTAGTGAAATGTGTCTCAAATCACAAAATTAAGTCGGAAAATGAGTCTGTTAGCAGATTTGCGCAAAATAAGAGACATAAGTTTTTTTGTGAAACTGGACCCAGATCTGCCGAGTTTGTTGCTCAGTTGGTAAAGTGCATGGCTTGAAACAAAGACGTCGCTGGTTTGAATCCCCAACTCTGCCAGTTTCTTTCCAAGGACTTCTGATAGTTGTGGTGACAGGATTTATTCCATTCTCATCATTGATTATTGTTTTGACCATGTTTCAATTGGAGAGCATTGATAGGTGTACTGGTTACCACAAAACAACTGCAGTTATGTTGAGAAAAGTGTTGAGCACCATACAGAATGCAAATTGATCTTGATCTACACTGTCCACTAAGGTTGTGATTCCCCCTTTTTACCCTTCAGCTGCTAAGCGCGACTCACTGACCTGTTGTGGACAGTGTAGATCAAGATCAGACTGCACAGAATGTGTTGTCTGATCTTGGATCTACACTGTCCAATAAGAAGACATTTTTTCCCCCAAAAATACCGTTGAAATAGCAAAATATCTTGTTTTCACTATCAGCTTGAAAAATTTCATTTCACTTATTTAGCAGGATAAGGGTGACAAGATGATCTGTAGGAAAAAAATACACAGAATGATTTACACGGTTTATGAACTTCAGTGAACCAAATGTTTGTCTTTTAGATGCTTAATGAACTAAATAACTCAGTCTAACAGGATTAATAGTGTCAAAATTGTTTAGAATATTCAAGTCTCCAAATATATCATATACCCTTCCACCTGTCATAATTGTTTAGATAGAAACCCATTTAGCTCTTTTCCACAAAATTTTAGACAGATCCAAAGTGACTGTAAATTGTACACAAGATCCGTAAGTCTCTTCATTTTTGATTTACTTGGTTATTTTACAAATTAGATTTTTGTCCACAGCATAACTACCAAAGTACAACAGCTATCAACTTCAAACATCATATGCAGAAATTACACTGAGGACAAGTGCAGTGCACAAGCTCCATAACTTGGTCTTTAGTATTTTTGGGAGTCTTAGCTATTTTACAAATAGGATTTTTGTCTGGAGCATAACTTCCGAAGTATAAATGCTATCGTCTTCAAACTTCATATGCAGATAATTCATATTGAGAGCAAGTGCAGAGCACAAGATTTGTAACTCTGTCTTCATTACTTTTGGATGTATTGCCCTTTGTAATTTTACAAATTGGATATCTATCCAGAAGAGCATAGCTTTGCCAAAGTATAGAAGCTATCGACTTCAAACTTCATATGCAGATAAATAATATTAAGTACAAGTGCAGTGCACAAGATCTATAACTCTGTCTTCATTATTTTTGGAGTTATTGCTCATTTTATTTCACAGATTGGATTTTTGTTGGGAGCATAGCCAGCTGCAGTGGGGGATATAGCTCTCCTTCAGACTGCTTTCTTGTGAAAGGTAAAACGAATATGAAGAAAATAACCATGGAAAAGAAAATGATGGGCTTTTAAAATGATTCCCAAACCAAATTTTTTACTCTTTCAAATTGAAAGCATCTGCAGTGGAAAAATAAAGTGTACTTGGAATGATGAGATTTGTCTCTGAAAGGATGCAAATATTGAGGGAAAAGGAAGAGATGCCAAATGACAGCATTTTCTCCTTGTCTCTAAGTGTTTTGTTTGTTTTGAAAGCTGTTTATCTCAAGGTCATAAAAACATGATTTTTCCGAAAAGGGGTTAGCCATTCTATAAAAATAACCATTCTATTTGTATGTGCCTATATTTAAATTATTCTGCATTGAGTTCATCACAGATTCTTTAATGCAAATGAAATTACAAAATAAAAAGGGAGGTAATTGATTAGGGAGTCTAATTATTGGTCACTCACTCTCAGTATGATGAATTATGTCCGAACAATTAAGTGACCGGAGACATCGCATGCCAGATGAAGAGAGGGACAGTGGGTAATTACAGGTTTCGGACACTCGGCCGATGAGAAAAGTGCCAGGATTGTCACGCACTCAGATGACAACCAGTCATTAAGTTGGTCACACCATGAAAGGAAACAAAAAATATGGTACAAATGATCCTGCTTAAATCACCTTCCCCACAATATGGTTGAAATATCAGCTAGCCAAGAAAATAAGTCAGCAGACATTGGTGGGTCTCTGTTTATCATCATTTAACAAATTCTGATTTCACATGAACAAAAAATATTAAGCTTTTTTTTTGTTATAGAATTTTCTCTTCTTCAGACTTCTGCATATTATATATTGTATCCAGTAGCTGATGAAACAAGGAATCAGAGTCATGCTCTGGCAAATGTGGGCTTAACCCTTTCCTAAACAAGCCCTGGTTTTCATGTGTCTGCAGTACAAGTCTTTTGAAAACACTGTGGGAAAAGGAGAAATTGCTCATAACGAGCAATTTCTCCTTTTCCCACAATGTTTTCTACCCTTTTTGAGACCTTTCTGCCATTTTCATCAAATTCAAAATTGTCGTCTGCAAACTCTTTCAGTTTGGACCAGTCCAAAATTTGTCGTTTGGGAAAGGGGTCTCTGTGATGCATGATACCAAGCAAGTCACCATAGTATTATAGATCCATAAAACCTAGCAGGTATAACAGCATACTGAATCATGTGGTCCATTGGTTCTTTGACATGCAGAAAATTTACCAAATCAAACAGTTTTGATCCAGGTCAGCCTGCAGACTGCGCAGGCTGACCTGGGTCGATACTTTCTACAGATGCATTAAGCCCCCATTTTCATAGAACACAGCTCATCTATATTGGGCAGGGACTTAGAAAAATGCATTACTAAGATGAATTTAAACCCCCCTTTCCCAGAGGGATCCTTGTATGTAGCTCCAGTCAACATTGTAACTTGATTTTTGAAATCTTTACAAATTAAAATCCTTTAAGTGATTCACAATCAGAATTGAGCTTCTCCGAGATGTATCCAAAATGCCTGCAAAACACAAGAATAAATTCCCAAGGTAGAGCAAAGATGATGAACGATTCTGTACCCAGTAGTTAAGTCTTTACCAAACATCAAAATTTTGGACTGGTCCAAATTGAAAGCCGTCGCAGAGGAAACAAGTGTGACTCAAAAATTGAAATTTGTTTTGGGAAGGATGGAAAACATTGTGGGAAAAGGAGAAAATGCTGGTTACCAGCATTTTCTCCTTTTCCCACAATGTTTTCAAGAGGCTTCTTTTTCAGGGTCGTTAAACCTTGGTATAATGTGTGGTAAAGGGTTAAGCTAACTCTTTCAATCTTTCAACAAAATAAATTAACCCTCTAATCAAACAATCCCAACTGATGACCCTAAGAATAAGATCTTAGTTGAAAATGTTTTGGGAAAAGGAGAAAATGCTGGTTAGTAGCATTTTCGCATTTCCCTAAAATGTTTCCTACCCTGTGGAGGACAGACAAATTCATCATTTGAACCACATTTTAATTGTCATCTGCAAATACTTTGGACAAGTCTACTTTTCTGTCATGTGGTAAAGAATTAAACTCTTTTGGATGTCTAAGAATATATTTGAGCCATGCTCTGGGAAAAGGCAGCTGACTGCATCTGCAAAAAGTATTGATTCAGATCAGCCTGCGCAGTCCTTGCAGGCTGACCTGAGCCAAAATATTTTGCTGTTGGTCAATTTTCTGTATGTTCAAGGTCTACTCTACCTCATGATTCAGTTGGTTTTTTAAAAAAAGTGGCTATTATGCAACCATAATTATGTGGTGTCTTGATTGGGAGCATTAAGCTCCCCTTTTTCCAGAGCATGGCTCATTTGTTATTGCAGTTGAAGACGATTTTAGTCATAATTTACATGTAGCATCAGGAAACAGATTTATAATTTATAGCTTTTTGTGTGTAGCCTGATCATAATCTTGCAGTCATCAGTGCAGTGTTGCATCCAGGGCGCGCGATTGCGCAAATCCCGCTGTTTTTACTTTAAGTCCCGCAATTTTAGATTTTTTCGGGTGGCAACTCCCGCAGACACGGATATAATCCCCCGCTCTGCAATAGTCTGTGCGCAACAAAATTGCATTTTACAAGGAAGACGCTCCATGTACTCGATTCCGGCCAAAAATAATAACCCGCATATCAGTTATGCCGGTAGCGAAATAAGGTCGTAAGCATTACATTCTACAATTTCACTTACATCAGTTTATCGATATCTTTCTGGGGAAATACCCGTATGACGTAATCGGCTAGAGGGATAGATGGCATTGTTCAATTCCTCGGATGACGTAATTGGGATATGTGCTATTGAGGAATACCCCGGTAGTAATTTCAACGCGTGCAGGAGTAAAATTGTGTATCAAATTTGAACGCGGAATACATTTTAAATTCGCTCATGTAAACGTGTAAATCAGCTCATGCTGATTCAGATCGAGGGTGGCAATTCTTTTGACTTTGAAGCAGCAGTGGCTATGTGGAAAAAAAAGAAGGAGAGACGTTTATTTCAAAAGTGTTAATTAACTGTAAGTATATGATAAATATTGTTCAGATACTAACTGTTAGTATATGATGTTGGTAATTTTTTCAAAGGTAAATATATGCGACATAATTCCAAAGGTATATTCATGCTAAATAAAGGTAATTTAGATGAGTTTTTATCTGCGGTGCACTCAAATTGTTCACTCCCCCCCAGTTTTATTATAGGATGGGGGATCTCCCCCTCTCTGAGGTCATCCTGGATGCAACATTGTCAGTGGCTAGACACATTGCAATGGCAGTAGGAGCTGAATTAACACTTTGCCAGACAATCCTGTATTTAAACAACCCTGTGGGAAAAATCTTTTTTGAAAAAAGAAAAGAGAAAAGGAGAAAATGCCACTAGGCAACATTTTCACCTTTTCTACCATGTCAAAGAATTTAAGTTCATAATTTTGTACCATTTTTGGTGGATTTGTATAGCAAATCCGCTTACTGTGATCATTCTGACTGGAACCAAATACATCATGCCTAAGGAAGCATTATCGCTCATTTTGTACTATGTTATCGGGTTGACGTGAACCAAACAATTATAATGTCATACACGCTTGCGCTCTACCCATTCTTCTTTAGGTTTTAGCTAATACACCTCAACATCGCTTTTGTCACTACATTATATACAGTCCTATACATGTATACCCATAGTCCGATATCTAATACCAGCAAAAAACTGCATCAGATCGATGGATCAAATTACCACTTCTTAAAACGCAATAGAGTAACAATTACAGTGTGGCCCGCTCGGCAGAACAACATTCCTTGCCCTTGCCGACTCCATTACATGATTACATGTATACGTACATGTACATACTTGTACATGTGTTGCATATGAAGTTAATTTTTATTACAACATGCATGTATTACAGGTTTATGCTACTCCCAAATCCGCTCTTTGAGTCCTTTGATTGAATATGTTGTCTGTTGATGCGTTTAATTGGGAAAGGTCAAAAATATGTAATTTGTAATTTTGGAATGAGTTAACTTTCCTTATCAAGAAGACAAAAGATTAATGTAGATCTAGCTCACAATCAGCAATCATAGTATTGAAAGGTTTTTGGCCATTGTCCTATGGGAAAGACAAGAACAACCCAGAGCACTATAATTATGTCCATGTAAACTACACACACATGAAAATTACACCCACCGATCGCAGATTTAACTGCCTATAAATAACAGTGACTTATAATTAGTATGATTTCTTTAATCAGACAACCTCATGATTACAGAGGAAAAGTTTCTTGACTTTTCATGACTTCAATAAAGCCTGACATACTTTAGATTGTGTTTGTTTGGCCTCTTGTCCTGCAGTCAAGCATGGTCATTTTAAGACAAAAATAATTGAATAATCTGAAACAACAATCTTCCTTGCTGAAAATTTCCAAACTTTTTTTTCATGAATAACTGTTTTATTTATTCCTTCGCCACACAATCCAGAGTTTTAATAACCCTCAGGAAGAAGGCTTTTGAAAACATTATGGGAAAAGGAGAAAATGCTGGCTTTTGAAAACATTGTTGGAAAAGGGGAAAATGATGGTAGCCAAAGGGAATTTCAATTTTTGATTCACATTTAATCTGCCATCTCCAAAAACTTTCATTTTGGACGAGTCTAAAATTCTGTTGTTTGGTAAAGATTTCATTTGTCATTTTTGGCCTGCAGAGTGCCCTTTATCTTGCCGCAGTCACATTTTGTGTTCTTATAAAAGGACGCATCGCTTGTAGTGAATAATTTCAACTATTGTCGAAATGTTTTCACTATGTTGTAACTTAAATTCTTGCCTATTTTTCATATTACACAATGAACTTTTCAATGTCACCATTTCTGTAGATATGTTTCAGAGAGTCTAGGAGTGAAAACCTTTATAATTTACCAACTTTTGAATCAACACCAATCTAGTAATAAATCAAAATGAGAAATAATAGACTCACTTGTGACAGGGAAACATTCTGTTGTAAATTCCCTCCAAACATAGCTGGCAATAACACAAAAGGATGTCCAAATGCTTTGAAGGAAAACTGTTGATCAACAATTGACATGACATGGGTTTTGTTGCAAAATAAATAGGTTTATTTTGTTGAACAACAAAAGTGAAGCTAAACCCTTAGTATCAAAATAAAATGATACATCATTTTATAAAATTCAATCCCCTTCTTGCTGTAGGTATTTTGTGAATGTTTGTTGATGAAACATATGTTTATGGATCTATTACAATTTGTTTCATAGATTGGTTAACTCTTTACCACACAATCCCGACTTTTAACAACCCTGTGAAAGAAGCCTTTTGAAAACATTTTGGGAAAAGGAGAAAATGCTGGTAACCAGCATTTTCTCCTTTTCCGACAATGTTTTCTGCCCTTCCCAAAACAAATTTTAATTTTTTAGTCACACATATTTTGTTGTCTGAAACTGCTTTCAGTTTGGACAAGTTTAAAATTTTGTCTCTTGGTAAAGAGATAAAGCAAACACTTTTGATAGTTGAAATAAATTTGTTTAGAAATTGATTTCAGCTTATTTTGTGAAAATGTGTAATTTTACTTTTTATATTTTTACCACATAAGGCCATATTTTAACGACTAAAGCCCCAAATGGGAATATGACTCTTATCTTTGATACCCCTTGCAAGGAATATGCTATATCATTATTTTCTGTATTTTAAATTCCTTAAACCCCCCCCCCCCCAAAAAAAAAAATAATAATAATCTGTATGCTTTATTCTTTTCCATGAAGAATGAAACTTCTGAGTTATCAAATTTAGGTAATGATATGATATATCATGATGTGATGAACTGAAGTATTTCATGGTAACAGTAAATTCTTGCCAAAGCTGCACAAAGTGCCTTGTTTCTTTTTTCAAATATATCCATATGTGTTTATTTTTGTTTCCTAGAAATAGAAACCATTGAAGGAATATTTTAATCTTAGACAAAATAGTCTTCAAAATATAATGGTGATGTTGGCTTTGCATTATGGTGCAAAATGATTCATTTGACCTGAGTGTCAAGCTAACTGATCATCTGTCCTGGTCGCCACTGGAAGGTAACACCATATTAAAATGTGATTAAAGATTGATTTATTACTAGTGATTACAGCCTTCATTGATGTTACCTGGATGTCAACCTTTAAAGCCTCCTTCACAACAATAATTGCCTTTGCAGTCAGTGTAGGTCAAGATCAGACTGTACAAACTGTGCAGTCTGATCTTTGATCTATACTATCCGCTATGCTGAAACATTCTGGGCAAAAGCAATCATAAAATTGCACTTTGGTTTTATTTTCTAGGCTGAAAATGACAAGTGGGGTTTATTTGGTTCTCTGAGGGTTAATCTGAGGTTAAAAGTGTCCTCTGTCCAGAAGATTTTTGTAAACATTCTGATTGTTGTTTCTAACAACATTTTAGCTTCATGTATATAGTTTATTATCAATATAGTGTCACCTGGTGAAAGTCAAACCATTAGAACTTTAAGTAAAGCAGGTACAAATCATGCTTTGATAGTATGATGACAAAGCTGGTTATAACCCTTTACCACAGTTCCGAGTTTTAATGACCCCGAAGAAGAATGCTACCGGAGCCCAGCATTTTCTCTTTTCCCATAATGTCTTCTATCCTTTTGGAGACGAATTTTGTCATTTGAAACATGCTTGATGTATCGTGTAAATGCTTTCAGTTTGGACCAGTCTAAATGTTTTCGTTCATAAAGAGTTAAGCGATTACAAGAGATGACAGAGATATCCTGGAGTTACCCATGCTGCGTTTTTGTTTTCGACTTTTGTTTGTATGCAATTGACATGCGACTGCCGTTTAATATATCATGGGAGCTTTTTAGCCTTTATCAAACAATCTCATATTTTGAGAACACTGAAGAAGCAAGCTTTTGAAATGATTGTGGGAAAAGGAGAAAATGCTGGGTGTCCTTTTCCCAAAGTGTTTTCTATCCTTTGGATGACAAATCTTATCATTTGAACCTCAGTGTATTATGTTGTCTGCGAGTGGCTTCAATTCAGAGAAGTCAAAAATTTTGGTAAAGAGTGAAAGTGTAGCTATACTTGTTCTTGCCTGGAATTTCTCCAGCTCTCACAGTACTCTTCCTAAGCCAATGACAGCAGTCTCACAAAGAAATACAAAGTAAAAAGTAATATTCAGCAAGGAGAGAGGAATGAATCCTGTTGCTAATTGACTGTCAGCAGTCCTTGGTCAGCTTTTCGAACAAGCCTGGAATCCAAACTGTCAACAACTTGATTACCCACACATTGTATAAACAACCGAGCCAGTTCACTGGCTTGGCTACCAACAATTGACCTTTCTGCCAGTTTTGATTGACAGGTCCTATCAGCCAATCAAAATGCAGTATAGCGCGACATGTAAACACACGGGTCAGACAAAGTGATAGACCTTACTATTGACAATGTTATTATTTTCTTTTTGTTTAAACCATACTTCTAAGACTGGATTATACAATAATTATCTCAAAATGGATTAAAGTTGCACGTAAGAATCATGTGTTGAGGTAATTGTTAAATTATATGCCTTGAAAGGAAAACTAAATTTATCCATTCCAAAAACCTAGATCTACCTAAAATGTCGCTGGTAGATTTAACCAGGATTCCGAAAAACCAGCCACTCTACCAAACGATAGAAAAGCAGGGTTTTTTTTTTCCCAGTCTTTCAGGAAAGAAAGAATGGTTATGCCAAACTGTTTTGTTAAACTACCTGTATTGAAATCTAACTGCACGTACATCTTTCAAAGTTCAAACCAATACTCCTTGACAGCCATAATCGTTACAAACGAAATGAGCAACAGGAAGAAGGATATTTTATTGACAGCCACTCGTCACCCTGTTTCAAAAATAAGTCGACATTGCGAAAGTCATCATATGATTCTTGTAATACTTTAGAGAGCATTCATATTTTATTCTTGCTTCATAAACCCGATTGCATGTGACTGTTAATATCACTTTTGCTTGGTTCGAACAACTGTTTGTTTTCCCAATGATTGTTGCCTGATTGATAAATGCACGTCCATTCCAAATCAGTATAATCCTTACAATCACCCAAGTGACCAAATATACCCCCAATTAAAAAGTTTTTTACAATATATATCTGTTAAAAATATGACAAATCACCTAACTGATTACTTACAATAAACTTCTTGATTTTCACTCAAACAGGTGTTAGAGGTATTATTACATCTTTACCAGACAACAAAAGATTAGATTTGTCTGTTTTGAAAACATTTGCTGTCGACAAATTAAACATTGCTCCAATGATTAGATTTGTCTTTGAAAAGGTAGAAAACATCTAAGGAAAAAGAGAAAGTTCTCAAAAGTTTCCCTGTTCAAGGTTGTTAAAGCACAGGTTTGTGTGGTAAAGGGTTAAATTGTAAATCCTTTTCTCATACTGTTTACTGTCAAACGGACATGTTATATACTGACGAAATGTCTTAAAAACCTATGACCCAATTATAAGTTATGGATAATTCCGACAACAATCTACTCACAATTTATTTTTAGTTTAAATGCTGTGACCAGACATGGAATTACGAACATATATGCGCTATTTTCATTTTTCGATTTCTCATAAATATGACATTATTCAAATTATTTTTTAGCTCCACTGGCCGAAGGCCAGCGGGCTAATGTCATGGCCCGGTGTCCGTCGTGCGTCCGTCCGTCCGTCCGTCCGTCCGTTCATCCGTCCGTCCGTCCGTCCGTCCGTCCATTAACTTTTATTTCAAACATCTTCTTCTCTGAAACTACCCATCCAATTTTCATGAAACTTCACAGAAATGATCCTGCCATGGTCCTCTTCAGAATTTCTTGAAAGAATTTGATTCCTTCAAAAACTCTGGTTGCCATGGCAACAAAACTGAAAAATATGGGAAATCTTTAAAAATCTTCTTGTCGGAAACCATAAGGCATAGGGCTACCAAATTTGGCATGTGGCTTTATGTAGTAGACCTCTATCAAGTTTCTTCAAACTATAGCCCTGGGGTCAAAATTGGCTCTGCCCCAGGGGTCACAAGTTTTACATAGGCTTATATAGAGAAATCTTTAAAAATCTTCTTGTCGGAAACCATAAGGCATAGGGCTACCAAATTTGGCATGTAGCTTTATGTAGTAGACCTCTATCAAGTTTCTTCAAATTATAGCCCTGGGGTCAAAATTGGCTCTGCCCCAGGGGTCACAAGTTTTACATAGGCTTATATAGAGAAAACTTTAAAAATCTTCCTGTACCTAGCCATAAGGCCTAGAGCTACCAAATTTTGCATGTAGCTATATCTAGTGGGCCTCTACCAAGTGGGCCAAAATTTTAGCCCTGGGGTCAAAATTGGCCCCACCGCAGGGGTCACAAGTTTTACATGGGCTTACATAGTGACAACTTAAGAAATCTTCCTGTTTTGATTTTTTTTTTAAATTAGCCTTGCATCAGGGGTCTTATGTTTTACAGAGGCTTCATATGGACAAAACTTGAAAATCACCTTATTTTTATGGCTTTATCTTGTGGACCTCTACCAGGGTTCAAGTAATTAAATAGCTCTGGGATCAAAAATGGCTTTGCCCTGCGGGTCTCAACTTTCATATGGGCTTTTACAGAGAAAACTTTGTAAGTCTTCATTTTGAAACCATTTGGCTCAGCATTGAAATGTTTATTATTTATGGTTTATATTTATAAGCCAGTGGAGCGATACAGGGCCATCATGGCCCTCTTGTTCTTGTTACTTTGTCGATTTAGTCTAAACTGAAAAGAAAGTAGGGGAAAAAAGCTTTCGACACTTTAATTATAGCGAAACATAAGCTAGAATAAAACTGAAATAATGTCTCTTTCTCTATGTATTCGACACCATTTTCTGGTTTGTTTGCCAGGCCTAACGACCGAAATACCGCGTTACTAAGGTGGGCGTGCCAAACTCGTGCTTGCAGAAAGGTCAATTGGATAACAGGAAATGGCAAAACCTCTTCTTGTAAACAAAAATTGTAATTATGTATCTTATTTATTGTAATTTTCAAGATTTTTTTCTGACCAAAGTTGTATTTTTTCTAGATTTTTGTGTGTCATGTATGAGGGATTTATTTTGCATTTCATGACTGTGAAGGCTGATTTATAAACTTTTGCTCTACTGTCCGAAAGGCAAGGGAGCTTATGTTGTGGTCCACAAGGCATCTGTTAGCCTGGCATTCAGGCCCTGAATTTGAGTCATTCTAATAAACAAGGTACACAACTATTGTAAACCCTCAGGAATATATGTTGTTACTTGCTCTTTCTCTTGTTAAATCAGACCTTGAGAACATTATATGAGTCTATTTGTTCTGCTGTTTTATTTTATGATTTTTCTTTTTTAAATGAAAATGGTCTATTTAACGGACTGATACCATTCTAGGCATCTGTCAGCCAGTCCATCTACCTGTCCATGCATGCTTTGACTCTTTACCACACAACAAAATTTCCGACTTGTCCAAATGGACATTATTTGCAGATGACAAAATAAAATGACTCAGAAAATTGAAATCGAATTTAGGAAGGGTAGAAAACATTTTGGGAAAAGGAGAAAATGCTGGTTACCAGCATTTTCTCCTTTTCCCACAATGTTCAAAAGTTTTCTTTCTCAGGGTCGTTAAAATTCAGCAGTTTTTGGTAAAGGGTTAACTTTTATTTCAAACATGGTCTTCTCTCAAACTTTTGAATCAGACTTTACAGGATGGATCTTGCCAAGGTTGACTTTAGATTTGGAATTCCTGCAAAGACTTTGGTTCTACCAAGAATCTGATAACCCATGAAATATTTTTACCTGCAGTTTTCCTTTTCGCTCAATGTTTCCTACCCTTTCAAAGAAAGAAGTTCAGGTACATTTAATTCATTTTCTGCCAATTCTTTCATTATAGACTTGTCTAAAGTTGTGTAATCTAGAAATATCACTATCCGTGCCAATTTCTTGCTCAATTTTATAAAAAGACAGTGGAGCTTATATAATGCAGGACCACCATGTCCCTCTTGTTTGCCTTTTCTCATTTTAAAAACATGAACAGCTGATAAAGGTCATTCCATGAGAGCACATTATTCTTTTTGTTGCCCAGTAAATTATGCATGCAGATTTGTAGTGGGTTTTAGTGGACTTTCAGTAGTGGAGTTTATTGAAAATACAATGCAAGGGGAAAGTTTAATTATTTTTCAAGTGGCTCTACAGCCAAATGCTTTTTTCAAATAATAAAGTAATTTATGGCAGTTGGGGGACTTTATCAAGCTGGCAGTTGCCGGCAACTGGATCATGTCAGCTTTATTTTGAACCCCTTTTCTCTGCTATCAAATTTGTATGTCCTACTTGTTCATTTAACCCTTTACCGCACAATGCCACTTTTTAATGACCCTGGGAAAGAAGCCTTTTGAAAACATTGTGGGAAAAGGAGAAAATGCTGGTAACCAGCATTTTCACCTTTTCCCATATTGTTTTCTACCCTATCGAGAAAATTGCACCATTTGAGCCACATTGAAATTGTCGTCTGCAAATGCTTTCAATTTGGACAAGGCTAAAATTTTGTCTTCTGGTAAAGGGTTAATAGAAAAGTTTGGTATAGTTTTAATGTCTCATTCTAAAATATCAAAGCCTTATCATTTCCCACTTCCTAGTATACATATCTGGATTCTTTCTGTACTATATTGGATTTTTAACTGAGAGGGGGGTCCCTGGACTGAGACTAACAGACCTCCAGATAAGAGTTAGTGATAGTATTCTAAATCCATTATTTGTTATCAAAACCCTATGTTGTGGGTACTCATTAGAATCATCTTGATTAGACGATTCTAATGAGTACCCATAACATAGGATTTAGTGGACATTGATTAATATTTTCACTGTTGAAATCAAAATCACTCCCTCTATCTGGAGCTTTGCTGAGAGTATACATCTTTTGAAGGGAACGTAATAACCAATTAATCTGAAGGCTGTACAAAAAGGTATAAAAAAGTTAATAAAAGAGAACACAAGTAAAGCGTAGATTTTAAAAGAAGAAATGTTTATCTTATTGTACATGTGCTTTCTTTATTTTGTTTATAGTAGATATCTCTGGTAGAACTTTAAAAGGAGCCCTGGAAACTGAAACATGGTTTATTGCAAATGTGTTAACCCCCAACCACACAATCCTGAGTTTTGATAACCCTGAAGAAAAAGCCATTTGAAAACATTGTGGGAAAAGGAGAAAATGCTGGTAACCAGCATTTTCTCCTTTTCCCATAATTTTTTCTACCCTATCAGAGAAAAATCACATCATTTGAGCCACACTGAAAGTGTCATCTGCAAATGCCTTCAGTTTGGACGGGTCAAGAATTTTTTCCTATGGTAAAAGGTTAAATTTCACCGTTATAAGCCACCAGTAATTCTTTGTCTGCAAATAGATCAATTTAGACAAGTCTAAAACTTTGTTATTTAGCAAAGAGTTAAAACCATTTTCTTCATGCCATGTGTTCAGGTAAGTCTCTGTAAGAGAAGCTGTTCAATCATTCCTAAATGCATTCTAATGGTCTAATTCTACAAGTAGAAAGTAACACAGTTTCTGGTTGAAATGGTTTAGCCAATCAGAAATTGTGGTACATTTGAAACTTTAACTCTTTACCAAACAACAAAACTTTGGACTGTTTGAAATTGAAAGCATTTGCAGACGACAAAATAAAAGTAACTTTAAAATTGAAATTTGTTTTTGGAGGGGTAGAAAACATTGTGGAAAAAGGAGAAAATGCTGGTTACCAGCATTTTCTCCTTTTACCACAATGTTTTCAAAAGATCCCTTTGTAGGGTTGGTTAAAAGTCGGAATCGTGTGGTTTATTGCTCTTGCCGTGAAACCTTTTCCTTCATAAGCTGTAATCAGATAATTCTATGTGAAAGACATTATTGAATCACTTTGCATTACATTCTCAGTCTAGTTATATAATAACTTAAGGAAGTAAAACAATTTCCAATTGGCGAAACCATTTTGTTCAGCCAATTGGAAATCATGTTGTTTTTTTTTAAAACCTTAACTCTTTACCACACAATTCTGAATTTTAATGACCCTGAGAAAATAGCCTTTTGAAAACTTTGTGGGGAAATGAGAAAATGCTGGTAACCAGCATTTTCTCCTTTTCCGACATTGTTTTCTGCTTTATCAGAGAACTTCAGCTCCGTTGTACCAATTTCAAATTTGTTGTCTGCTGATGTCTTCAATTTGGAAGAGTCCAAAATTTGTTGTTTGGTAAAGGTTAACTCTTTACCACACAATCCCGACTTTTAACGACTTTAAAAAAGAAACCAGCATTTTCTCCTTTTCCCACAATGTTTTCTACCCATCCAATAACAGATTTCAATTTTTAAGTCGCATTTAATTTGTCATCTGTAAATGCTTTCAATTTAGACCTGTCTAAAATTTTGTTGTTTGGGAAAGAGTTCAAGAAGTTCTGGGAACTAATTACGTGGTTTATTGCTAATGCTGCAAAGCCATTTTCATATTGGGGTTCAGGTAAGTCCATGCAAGAGACAGTGCAATCATTTCAATTGCTGTCTTAGTCTAATTTTTGAGTTGCCGGAAAGTAACACAGTTTCTTATTGGATTTGGTGTAGCCAATCAGATATTATGTTACTTTTGAATTTTGAAAATTCTTGAGAATTAGAATTGATAATCAATAATTGGAGAATAAAGCCCCCAATGATTACACTGGCATAAAGCCCCCAATGATTACTTTGGCATTTTAAGCCCCCAATGATTACACTGGCATAAAGCCCCCAATGATTACTTTGGCATTTAAAGCCCCCAATGAGCACAATGGCATTAAGCCCCTAATGATTTCTCTGGCATAAAGCTCCCAATGATTACACTGGCATTAAGCCCCCAATAATTTCTCTGGCATAAAGCCCCCAATGATTACACTGGCATTAAGCCCCCAATGATAACACTGGCATAAAGCCCCCAATAATTACTGTGGCATAAAGCCCCCAATGATTACACTGGCATAAAGCCCCCAATGATTACACTGGCATTAAGCCCCCAATGATTATACTGGCATAAAGCCCCAAATCATTACTTTGGCATTTAAAGCCCCCAATGATTATGCTGGCATAAAGCCCCCAATGATTACTCTGGCATAAAGCCCCCAATGATTACACTGGCATAAAGCCCCCAAATGATTACTCTGGCATAAAGCCCCCAATGATTACACTGGCATAAAGCCCCCAATGATTACACTGGCATTAAGCCCCCAATGATTACACTGGCATAAAGCCCCTAATGATTACTTTGGCATTTAAAGCCCCCAATGATTATGCTGGCATAAAGCCCCCAATGATTACTCTGGCATAAAGCCCCCAATGATTACTCTGGCATAAAGCCCCCAATGATTACACAGGCATAAAGCCCCCAAATAATTACTCTGGCATAAAGCCCCCAATGATTACACTGGCATAAAGACCCCAATGATTACACTGGCATAAAGCCCCCAATGATTACTCAGGCATAAAGCCCCCAATGATTACACTGGCATAAAGCCCCCAAATAATTACTCTGGCATAAAACCCCAAATGATTACTCTGGCATAAAGCCTCCAATGATTATACTGGCATTTAAAGCCCCCAATGATTATGCTGGCATTTAAAGCCCCCAATGATTACACTGGCATTAAGCCCCCAATAATTACGCTGGCATTTAAAGCCCCCAATGATTACACTGGCATTAAGCCCCCAATGATTACACTGGGATAAAGCCCCAAATGATTACACTGGCATTAAGCCCCCAATGATTACACTGGCATAAAGCCCCAAATGATTACTCTGGCATAAAGCCCCCAATGATTACTATGGCATAAAGCCCGCAATGATTACACTAGCATAAAGCCCCCACTGATTACACCAGCATTAAGCCCCCGATGATTACACTGGCATAAACCCCCCAATGATTACTCTGGCATAAAGCCCCCAATGATTACTCTGGCAATGTTGGTCTTGTTGAAGTAGCCTTCAGCCACTTTCAAGCAATGTAAAGCCCCAGCCTCGTCCTAGTGAAGTCTTAGGGAAGGCAATTGAATGTGTGAGCTGATTCTGTTATATGACTGCAATATTGTTGAAAGCTGTGCAACACCCATTTTGAGCAATTCAAGAAAAGAACATAAGACATTTAACTGTTTACCAAACAACAAAATTTTAGACTGGTCCAAATTGAAAGCATTTGCAGACAACAAAATAAATGGGACTGAAAAAATGAAATTTGTCATAGTTAGGATAGAAAACATTGTGCCCATTTTGAGCAATTCAAGAAAAGAACATAAGACATTTAACTGTTTACCAAACAACAAAATTTTAGACTGGTCCAAATTGAAAGCATTTGCAGACAACAAAATAAATGGGATTGAAAAAATGAAATTTGTCATAGTTAGGATAGAAAACATTGTGGGAAAAGGAGAAAATGCTGGTTACCAGCATTTTCTCCTTTTCCCACAATGTTTTCAAAGGGCTTCTTTTATTGGGTCGTTAAAAGTCGGGATTGTGTGGTAAAGGGTTAAGCTAGGTGATGTTTTAACATGCATAAAACCTTAATTATTAGTGTTCATTTATAGTTTTACAGAAATATTTTCTGAGCTGCATGATGTAGATGTCCTAATGGCTCAATCTATGATGTTATGAGTTGAAGCCAAGTTTACCACACAGTCCCATATTTTAACGACCATTTGGGTAGAAACCTTTTGAAAATATTGTGGGAAAAGAAAATGTTGGTTACCACCATTTTTGCCTTTTCCCACAATGTTTTCAACTCCTCTCAAAGATTAAAATAGTCACTATGGCTAGTTTTATTTTATTATCTCTAAATGCTTTAATCCTTTACCACACAATCCCGAGTTTTAACGACCCTAAGAAAGCAGCCTTTTGAAAACATTGTGGGAAAAGGAGAAAACGCTGGTAACCAGCATTTTCTCATTTTCCCACAAAGTTTTCTACTCTATCAAAGACAAATTTCCTCATTTGAGTCTCATTTAAATTGTCATCTGCAAATATTTTTAATTTATACAAGTCTACATTTTTCTTGTGTGGTAAAGAGTTAAATTCAAACAGGGAAAGAAGTTTGTCCATTGGTAAAGAGTAAAGCCAACCATCAGTGAATGATTCCGCCCATTATGCAATTACAGTGAAATTTATGTTTTAAAGAGATGATTATATACAGATGTTAGATGGTTCCCATCATGTGTTAGGGGATTGGGGATTTGACAACTCATGTTATAAATACATATCAAATCCACCAGTGAAGAGTGAAGCATTCTCTCTTTACCAAGGAACACAATTTGGACTCATCTTAACCCTTTACCTCACAATCCCGACCTTTAATGACCCTGGGAAAGAGGCCTTTTTGAAAACATTGTGGGAAAAGGAGAAAATGCTGGTAACCAGCATTTTCTCCTTTTCCCACAGTGTTTTCTAACCTATCAATGACAAATTTCATCATTTAGGCCACCTTTAATTTGTCGTCTGCAAATGCTTTCAATTTAGACCAGTCTAAGATTTTGTCATTTGGTAAAGAGTTAATCAAAGATAGGTGCATACCTTAACTCGTTACCAAACAACAAAATTTTAGACTGGTCCAAATTGAAATCATTTGCATACGGCAAAATAAGTGTGATTAAAGAATTTAAATTTGTTTTTGTTTACCTCACAATCCCGACCTTTAATGACCCTGGGAAAGAGGCCTTTTTGAAAACATTGTGGGAAAAGGAGAAAATGCTGGTTACCAGCATTTTCTCCTTTTCCCACAAGGTTTTCAAAAGGCTTCTTTCACAGGCTCGTTAAAAGTCGGGATGGTGTGGTAAAAAGTTGAGCTCAGAATACGGTGTACACAAAAGTAATACTGAAGGTATTATTAGCCTAAGTTTGAAGCACTGGGATGGGGGAGTTGAAGCGGGGATTTCCAGTCTGTAAATTTTTTTTAAAAAGACAAGATCATTCGAGCATGCAGTAAGTTTTTTTTTTTTTATAATTTTCTTTTTAATGAAGTTTCTTACTTTTCATTATTTTTCTGTTTTCTTTCTTAACTCTTTACCAAAGGAAAATATTTTGGTCTAGATCAAATTCACATTTGCAGACGACAAAGTGAATGTAGCTCAAATGATGGTTTTTGTCTTTGATAGAGTAGAAAACATGTGGGAAAAGGAGAAAATGTTGGTTATCATTGTCAAGACAAATGTCATTACTGTTGTTTGCAAATGCTTTATACAAGTCTGAATTATTGTTGTCATTGATGAAGGATAAAGAAAATTGTTAATTTCATGAACAGTGGCTTTAATGGTCCGTCACAATTGTCCAAAAAATGACTGACCATTGGTTTCCCATCTGGACCCAGTGTATTTCAGTATGAGCTTCTACTAAGGTCATGGAATTCATTATGACCAAAGGTCATCAGTTTTTGGGGGTCAAGCTGAGAAGGTCAAATGTCCTAAAGTGACCAAGGGACTGAAGTATGCTAAGAAATAATGAGGAAGAATGACTGAATAACTGACCAATGGCTCTATTCAAACTTGGGTAAAGAAGTTTGGAACCTGTAATTGCACTCAACTGACAATCACCATAAAGTTTATGCTTCTGTGGTTTCACTGGAGCATGATTGGCATGGCCCAGAAATAGGGAACTAGTCAATTTAGCCCTGCAAAATAAAACAACGACTTAGTGGTGCTGTAGGAAATGGGATTTAATTCTTTACCAAACGACAAAATTTTTAATGGACCCAATGGAGAGCATTTGCAGATGGCAAAATAAATGTTGGTAAAATGATGATTTCTTTTCTTGATAGGGTAGAAAGAATTGTGGGAAAAGGAGAAAATGCTGGTTACCAGCATTTTCTCCTTTTCCCACAATGTTTTCAAATGTCTTTTCTTTCAGGGTTTTAAAAGTTGGGATTGTGTGGTAAAGGGTTAATGCATACTTGTAATACACTGTACCAAGCAAGTCTTCATATAACTTGTTCTGTTTTCTCTAAAACCAACAGAATAATGTTGTACAATGGTCCATTGACATGCAGAAAATTTACATATAGCATTAAAATGGCCCTGGTGACCAATGAGAAGGCTGACATGGGTCAATCCTTTGCACAGAGAATGACTCAAATGTTTTCTAGTGTAAACTGGAATCAGTCTATGTGTCTCAGTCTCCCCGGTGCCCGCCCACCTGCCAGCATGTCTGTCAGTCTGCAGAAATGTACATCATGAGTAGGTACTTGTATAAATTTGTAATAAACTCTGTTTTTCCTGTAGTTGTACAATCATGCACTTACCACTTTACCAAACGACAAATAAATGTAACTCAAAAACTGAAATTTGTTTTGGGAAGGTTAGAAAACATTGTGGGAAAAGGAGAAAATGCTTGTTACCAGCATTTTCTCCTTTTCCCACAATGTTTTCAAAAGGCTTCTTTTTCAGGGTCGTTAAAAGTCGGGATTGTGTGGTAAGGACATAAACCTGAAAATGTTGATATGCACAAAGTTGAGGACTCATTCTCTTATATGTCTGCTTATAAGCCTTAACCCTTTACCAGACGACAAAATTTTAGCCGTGTCCAAATTGAAAGCATTTGCAGGCGACAATTTTAATGTGGCTCAAATGGTGCAAATTTTCTTTGATAGGGTAGAAAACATTGTGGGAAGAGAAGAAAATGCTGGTTACCAGCATATTCTCCTTTTCCCGCAATGTTTTCAAGAGACTTCTTTCCCAGGGTCATTAAAAGGTGGCATTGTGCATTAAAGGGTTAAACCTTGAAATGGCCACACAATCTGGTGTTTTAATTGACCCTGAGAAAGAGTGTTGAAAAGAATGTCTAAGATTAAGGAGAAAATGCTGGTAACCAGCTTTTTCATCTTCTCCCACAATGTTTTCTACATTTTGGAAAGCCAATTCCATCATTTGAATTGTGTTTGATATGTTGTCTGCAAATGCTTTTGGTTGGTACAAGTCTAAAATTTTGTCATTTGGTTAATGTGCAGTTGGCTGAAGACACATTCTATTGATATCTGCTTATAAGCATTTTGAGACCTGTCTTCCCTTTTTCTTGATTTTTGATACTAAAACCTGACTGAGTGCAATGATCATAGGGTCATTTTCACTGAATGAAGATGTCCTTTTCATTGGGTTGGCACTGTAAGGGTGAACAGTAATTGCACAAAGTTGCAGTAGAGTGGAATGCTCCTGATATCCCAGAATAATTAATTAGCTGTCACTCAAATGGCCTCTTATGGCCAGCAAATGCTCTCCACTTGACCAACCCAAAACAATGGCTTTTGGGCCACTTTGCACAAGTACTTTGGGCATGCGTTCAAAGAAATGAATACGGCTATACTTGTGACTTTCATAAGATAAATCATGCCAAGTGTTTGCCTTCAATTTCTTTGTTCAAACAACTGACTTTCACTTTTGTCTGTAAGTTAAAATTGGCAATCTCGAATATTGGTCAGTGGCTTAGGAATGGGATTTCTTAACCCTTTCCCAAACAAGCCCTGGTTTTCACGTGTTTGCAGTACAAGTCTTTTGAAAACACTGTGGGAAAAGGAGAAATTGCTCGTAACGAGCAATTTCTCCTTTTCCCACAGTGTTTTCTACCCTTTTTGAGAACCTTCTGCCATTTTCATCAAATTTAAAATTATCGTCTGCAAACTCTTTCAGTTTGGACCAGTCCAAAATTTGTCGTTTGGGGAGGGTTAATCAGGAATTCCTTATTTGGAAGAAAATGAAAAGATAAGGTATTGTCATAGCCCTGTCATTGTGTGTTGTTGTTGTGGAAAATGTTTGACATTTTATACTATCTCTTTCATTATTGAAGATATTTACTTCCAATTATTGAGTAGATGTTAACTATGAAAAGGGGTCCCATACAACAGGAGCAGGTAACCATCAAACTATTTTTGACACAGAAATGCCGCCTTTTTTTTTACTTAAAATTTTCACTGAAAATCAATCTGTTTCTAAAAGAAAGTGCAGCGAAGCGTTGGCAACTGCAAACGGTGCTCAATGTGTTTGATTCTTGCTGGCAGTGCTGGCCATGTTCCAAGACAGTACACTACTCAGGCCAAGGACTGATGAAAACGGAGAAAGATATGATCAGAAAAGCTGTTGCTGTGATATGACAAACTTTTGTGGGAAGTGGCATGAAAATTACCATTTCATAAAGTCACCAACCATTATGAGTGTCTCTGAAACACTCTTAGTTGACCCATTCTCACATAAAACAAATTCGGAGAATATAACTTTGACACACTCTAGCTATCTTTAGCAAACAACAAAAATTTTAGATTGGACCAAACTCAAAGCATTTGAAGACAACAAATTAAACGTGGCTCCTATGACAAGAAAATATCTTTGAAATATTAGAAAGCATTGTGGGAAAAGGAGAAAATGTTTACCAGCATTTTCTCCTTTTCCCACAATGTTTTGAGAAGGCTTCCTCCCGAAGGGTTGTAAAAACATGCGATGGTTTGGTAAAGGGTCAATCACTTAGTATGACGTACTTCATTTTTCTACTCCTGAATACATCATAACTGCATTATGGAGACATTGTATCGAAAGAGAAAGAGGAATGCTTTTTTAGAGAAATTTGTCCTTTAACCATAATGATTATTACTTTTGGGCTACCAAAGAAAGGTGGCACCAGTTTGTATGGAGTAAAAAGTATGTCTAAAGATAATGTTTGTGTGTGGAAGTGATTTTGAAAAACAGAACGACCATCGCCTTTCCATGTTTCTGGTTTACCGGAACTTCTGGCGGAAACTTCCTTTCACTGTTTAACTTCTGTTTGGATTATTCTAAGCACCTCTTTTGCCTGTTCTTTATAAGTAACAATGTTTTACCATGGTGCCTCCATATGTAAAGTCTAAGTTCTATGGAAAAGGGGTAAAAAGAAGAGGGAAAATTTAACCCATAAAATGCCTGTAGCTGCCTTTGCGGTCACACTGCAGATCAAAATCAGATGGCACAAGACATGCAGTCTGACCCCTTGAGCTACAAATTGATGAGACAATCAGAACCAGTGCAACCTTGAAACTTCAAAATCATTTGGGTCTAAGTTGTCTACAGACTGAAAGTAATGATTGTTGGGACTTTGGAGGTATTGGCACTTAGACTAAAGGATTGAGAGGTACAAACAGTCAGGCCATTGTGGCTTAGGGCTAAGAATTCCATTGAAGGTGAGTTAACTCTTTACCAAACGACAAAATTTTAGACTGATCCAAATTGAAAGGATTTGCAGATGACAATTTAAATGTAGCTCAAATGATGATTTCTGTTTTGGATAGGGTAGAAAACATTGTGGGAAAAGGAGAAAATGCTGGTTACCAGCATTTTCTCCTTTTCCCACAACGTTTTCAAAAGGCTTCTTTCTTAGGGTCGTTAAAAGTCAGGATTGTGTGGTAAAGAGTTAACACTTTACCAAACAGTAAAATTTTAGACACATCTGAATTGAAAAGCATTTGCAGACGATAAATATGGCTCAAATGATGAAATTTAAACCAAAAGCTGTATCCAATTAGGCTTGATGTAAGGGACAATGCCACAGGATTCTTTCCTGGTTTAAATATATAATTTACTGAACATTTTAACTCTTTACCAAACGACAAAATTTTAGACTGGTCCAAATTGAAAGCAATTGCAGATGACAAAATAAATGTGATTCAAAAATCAAAAATTTGTTTTGGGAAGGGTAGAAAACATTGTGGGAAAAGGAGAAAATGCTGGTTACCAGCATTTTCTCCTTTTCCCACAAGGTTTTCAAAAGGTTTCTTTCACAGGGTCGTTAAAAGTCGGGACTGTGTGGTAAAGAGTTAAACAATGTCTTGGTTTTTGTTGAAAAGCTGCCAAAGGTTTTAAAAAGATTGAAAAAAAAACCGTTACACTCTGTAAGCTACCTCTCTTTTTTTGTGGCAGACAATTTTTGTGGCATTTGTCGAAGACAACGCCACTGTGAGTTCAATACGGCATTTTGAAAATCATGTATCATATTTTGTGCAAAACCGTAGTAAGTAAACCCAATTAAAATCAATTTTTCTGAGAAAAATAAGTATTTTTATTGCACTCAGACATGAAATTGAAAATGGCGTATTACAATAAATTGGATTAGGCTGACGATCGTGGAAATACTTCCTTTTTATCGAAAATAGCTTGATCCGCTATGGCCTTCTATAGTGGCGTAATGACACACACATACCATGCTTGTTCATCCCATAACCAGTTCGTTCCTGGGCTTATTCTTCCCAGGATTGTTAGCCTGGACTTGTTCGTCCCACAAGATTGCACCCTTCTCTATCGGATTTTGCATGACTATATATAGTAGATTGACTTTCAAGCGAATATTTTGAAACTGTTTCTGTTGTTTATTTTTCAAATTATTAATTCCACACAATGGCTCCCTTGACAAATGCCACACCAGCGTTTTCAACGCTTTGATTGAAGCTGTTACAATGAAACTGCTTCTAAAAAAGAAAACTTTCAGGAGGTCGGTAGCTAACAGAATGTATGAACAATAGGTCTTGGGTTTTACTATCAGTTTGCAAGGATTATAAATTCTCATAAAGTATTACAAACCCCCATGAAGGAGTACAAATTCTCACACAGGATGTAAAATTCTGTAAAAGGATTTTAAACTATCTTAACCCTTTACAGCACAATGCCGCCTTTTAACGCCTCTGGGAAAGAAGCCTTTTGAAAACATTGTGGGAAACGGAGAAAATGCTGGTAACCAGCATTTTCTCCTTTTCCCACAATGTTTTCTGTCCTATCAAAGGAAAATTGCACTATTTGAACCACATTGAAATTGTTGTCTTCAAATGCTTTCAATTTGGACAAGGCTAAAATGTTGTCGTCTGGTAAAGGGTTAACCCTTTATACACAATACCAAGTTTTAACTACACCGAAGAAAAAACAAATTGTGGCAAGTCAGGAGAAAATGCCGGTTAGCAGTATTTTCTCCCTTTCCCGAAACGCTTTCTATCCTGCCAAAGACAAATTTCAGTGTTTGGGTCACATTTAATTTGTTGTCTGCACAAGCGTTCATTTGGAAAAGTGGTAAATCGTGTCATTTGGTAAACTGTTAACTAGAATGTTTTGAAGTTATATTTCACAAGTTTGTTTCATTTGAGAATCTCAGTCAACTTGTCAGAGAATCAAGTTGGAGATATAATAATATGATGACTTTATGAAATGGTATTTTACAGCACTTTCATCAGCATTTCTGTTAAATCTCAGTGAAGGATTAACCCTTTACCACACAATCCTGACTTTAACAATCCTGAATAAGAAGCCTTTTGAAAACATTGTGAGAAAAGGAGAAAATGCTGGTAACCAGCATTTTCTCCTTTTCCCACAATGTTTTCTACCCTTCCCAAAACAAATTTCAATTTTTGAGTCAAATTTATTTTGTCGTGTGCAAATGCTTTCAATTCAGACAAATCTAAAATTTTGTCGTTTGGTAGAGTTAATCCTTTACTGCCCTGCAAAATTATAGAATCATGCATATTTAAGACATTTATAAATAGCAATTCAGACATTTTTCAAATTCTAGTATTTGGCCTTTCATCCTTTACCGTAAAAACCTGAAGGAAAAGGTCTTTTGAAAACAATGTGAGAAAAGGAGAAAATACTGCTTACCAGCATTTTCTTGTTCTCCCACAATGTTTTCTACCCTTTCAAAGAACTTTCATAACTTGTGCTACATTTGATATGTTGTCTGTCATGAATTTTGGAACTGTCTGGTAAGGGGTTAAATCATGGTATTTGGTCTTTGAAAGGATAGAAAACACTGTGAAAAAAGGAGAAAATACTGGTGAGTAGCATTTTCTCCTTTCACATTATGTTTTCAGAAGTCTTTTTTTCAGGGTCATTAAAACTAATGGGATTTACTGGTCAAGGGCTAAAGAATTACAAATTCTAGTAAGAGAAAATGATATAGAACTGTTAATTGGAAGTCTTTGAAAAGAGCCAAGATTGTTGGGTGCATAGAAGAATATACAATTGTTCTCTCACCATCTGGTTTTCAAACCTTGTAATTATTATGATTAGTAATTATCACAAAATATTCAAGGTAGAAATTTACTATGAAATTATTTCAACCCCCCCCCCCTCCCAATAACCAAGTACCTTTTCATTTCATTCATTTTCCTCTTTAATAGGAGGTACAAAACACTTGGCCCCTTATAACAAAACCTGACGAGCTACACTGAAGGCTTGATATCCAATTTCAAAGCAGCACACTTCTACTACAGTAGTAAAATATTCATATCCTTCACGCTTTAATCCCTGTTACTACAGTCTCAGCCAATCAGTTCAAACTCTGCTAGATCATGTTACCCTGATTGACATGTGATTAGCAGAGAGAAGGCGTGGTTTAGATATGCAGATTCTCATTGATGTGGAAATGAGAATACAAACTTTTCTCTCCAAAGTTTCAGTGAGTGTTTTTCTTTTATTTGGACAATAATTTTTTGACATTTTCGTGGGAATGTTTTATTGTTTTTTGTACTGTACTTCAAAACACTGAGTGAATAACAGTTCCGTCTGTTTGACTTCCCTTGTTTGGATAACGGAAATTGACTCAATTAAGGTAAGTAAACATTTTTTCTATCATATTCAATATTACATATTGTAGAGACAACAATATTGATTTTTACCTGTATTTCCTTTTGATCCAGGGATTCTGCTAAATGCGACAAAATTTCATGTTGATGTCACATGGTGTATTCAGTGGTATGGATAAAAGGAATACCGATTTAGAGTCTCAAAGAGTAATTATTACCTTTAACTCTTCACCACACAATCCTGAGTTTTAATAACCCTAAGAAAGAAGGCCGTTTGGACTCTCAGAAAGAAGGCCTTTTGAAAACATTATGGGAAAAAGAGAAAATGCTGGTAACCAGCATTTTCTCCTTTTCCGACAGTGTTTTCATTCCTTAACCCTTTCTCACACAATGATGACTTTTAACAATCCTGAGGAAAAAGTCTTTTGAAAACATTGCGGGAAAAGGAGAAAATGCTGGTAACCAGCATTTTCTCCTTTTCCCACAATGCTTTCTACCTACCTATAACTCAATTTAAAAGTTTGAGTTACATTTACTTTGTCGTCTGCAAAAGCTTTCAATTTGGACAAGTCTAAAATTTTGTTGTGTGGTAAAGAATTAAAAAAGGAATTTTCAGTTTTTGAGTCGCATTATACTTAATTGTCTACGAAATGCTTTCAATTCAGATAAGTCCACAGTTCTGTCATTTGGCAAAGGGTTAAATTCTTCATGAAAACCAATGTTGTTGGTATCCTGATACACTTTGTTATCTTCAAGAACCCATGTTGTTGGTACTTGTTCGAATTACCTCAATACATTACCTCTCTTCTTTACAAACACCTATGTGGTAGGTACTCATAAACCCTTTAGCACACAATTCCAAATTTTAACAAGCCTTCTCAAAAGGGCCTCTGAAAACATTATGGGTAAAGGAGAAAATGCTGGTAACCAGCATTTTCTCCTTTCCCCACAATGTTTTCTACCCATTCGTCCGAAAATTGCATCATTGCACTACATTTAGTTTGGCTTCTGCAAATGCTTCCAGAATAGACAGGTCTAAAATTTTGTGGTTTGGTAAAGTCAGTTGAAACACACACAACATACTGGGTTATTAGTGAATTTTCTGCATACATCACTTCCATTTGTCCTAAAAACCTATGTAGTGGATACTCATTAGAGTCATCTCAATCACCTCTCTTATTCACAAACACCTTTGTTGTTGGTACTACTTTGAAATACACACAACAGTTAGAGGATTTAGTGATTTTTCTGGATCGTTTACTTTCATTTTTGTACTAAAGCCTGTGTTGTTGGTACTGATTAGAATTGTCTTAATGACACAATTCTAGACAGTATCTACAGTGTACGTACTCATTTTAGTGAAAAATAAATTGCTTGTAGGTTTCAAATACCTTGAAGTGCTATCTTGGCTTCTGGTACATTGATCATGCAATGATGCGTGGAGGTTGATTGTATTGATTGTATGGTGTTTAATGCTGTTTTCAACATTATTTAAGTTATATCACAGCGGCTAGTGCACCTATCCATGCTTTCCTGGAGTTTCATTTACCAGTACTTGGCACAATATTCTTTTCAAGCCTCTGGCTGCTTTACCACATAACCATCGTCGAAACAATGGTCAACGGTTAGAGAGGAATGAATCCTGTCGCAATGACTATCATCAATCCTTGGAAAGAAATTGGCCAAGTCGGGGATCAATCCAGCGACCTCCTTTTCTCAAGTCCTGTACACTACCGACTGAGCTACGGGGGCTTGGCTGATGCATGGAGGAATTTCTTCCATTTCCGTCACCCCTATAAAGGCAACTCAGGGTTTCCTGATTAAAGATCCAGTGTCTTAACCCTTTACCATACAATCCTGACTTTTAACGACCCAAAGGAAGAACCCATTTGAAAACATTGTCGGAAAAGGAGAAAATGCTGGTAACCAGCATTTTCTCTTTTTCCCACAATGTTTTTCTACTCTGAACAAATTTCATTTTTTGGTTCACATTTATTTTGTCATCTGCCAAAGCTTTCAATTTGGACTGGTCTAAAATTTTGTCATTTGGTAGAGAGTTAAACTTGAGTTGAAGCTTTTAGACAGACAAATTTCTAGCTATATTCAAATCATTTGGAGAGGAGAAATTAGATGTGGCTCGAATGTTGATTTTGGTGCCTAATACATGTTGACCACATTGTGCGGGGAAAGGACAAAAGTGCTGGATACTAGCATTTTTCTGTGTTTTCTAGCCCCAGCCTGGTACACACAGAGCTTCAGATAGAGGGAGTGATGTTTATTTCAAAATAGAAAATATTAATAATTAGTCAATAAACCCTATGTTATGGGTACTCATTAGAATCGTCTCATTGAGACGATTCAAATGAGTACCCACAACATAGAGTTCAGAAGAGAAATAATGGATTTAGAATACCATCACTCCCTCTTATCTGGAGCTCTGTACATATGAAACCAAGGACAGACATGAATACATGACATTTTGTTTTCTACCCTTTCAGAGAAAAAGTCCATCATTGGAGTCTCGTCTGCAAAATGAATGCTTTGAATGTGGACAAGTCTATAAACTTTTGATGTTTGGTAAAGATTTAACTGTTTACCACACAATCCCGAGTTTTAACAACCCTCAGAAAGAGGTAGCCAGCATTTTCTCCTTTTCCCACAATGTTTTCTACCGTATCCAAAACAAATTTAAATTTTTGAGTCACATCCGAAGCGTCGTCTGCAAATGCTTTCACTTTGGACCAGCCGAAAATTTTGTCGTTTGGTAAAGAGTTAACTGTTTTCAGCCCACATTCCTCAGATCTTGCATGACTGATATGTAATTATTAGTCTTAGAAAGATTCTTTCTGATACAGACTGCTGACTATTTGCCCACAAAAGAGAATTAATTTTCAGTTTGTTTTAGTGAAATGTATTTTATATAAAAGACGGATTGAAAGTCAATTTCAGTAGATGTATTAGATCTATACATTAGAAAATAAGCTTTTATTGTTTTACCACCTTCATCAATCCAGATCTTACATGAGTGAAATGACATCTGAGCCATACTCAGGCAAAAGGGAGCTTAATGCATCTTTGTGATGCTTTGTGTCAATCAAGCCATCACATAATTATGGATCCATAATAGCTACTACTTGTAACAACCCACAGAGTCACAAGGTAGACTGGTCCTTGGACATGCAGGCAATTGACCAATAGCGAAAAGTTTCGGCCCAGGTCAGCCTGCGTGGCCTGCACATGCTGACCTGGGTCGATACTTTTTGCAAATGTATTAAGCCTCCTTTTCAGAGAGCATGGTTCATTTATATCATGCTTTTAGTAGACTTTCATATCGCTTTGATAGTTTAGAGACTGTCAGAGGGAAGATACGGACAAACTGTTACAGCCAGAAAGTTTACTCTGGTTTGGCAGTGTTTTCATTTGCTTCTTGGTGTTTGTCATAAGATCCATTTTGTGGTTGACTCCATCATGTTTTACGTTGTATTGAAAAGTTTCTCCCATTGCCACATCGTTTTGTTGACTGTTTCTTCATTTTTAGCTTGGCTGTTTTCGAAGAAAACATCAAGGTATTGTCATAGCCCTGGCATCATCTGCATCACCTCTGTTGTCTAGGAAAAACTTTGATATTTTATGATATCTCTGTTATTACTGAAGATATTTGCTTCAGACTTTGACAAGTTGTTAATTATGAAAAGGGGAACCTATATGACAAGGGCAGATAACCTTCAAAGTATTTTTGACAGAGTAATTCCCCTTTTTTGTCTTAGAATTTTCACTGAAAATCAAACATCTGCAGCCATGCGTTGGCACCCATGGGGGGTGGTCTTGTTTGACATTGAAAAGTTTTTTCCATTGCCACATTATTTTGTTGACTGTCATCTTTATTCTGTATGTGTAACTATTATTTCTAAAACAATTTGTCACATTTCTGCATCATTTTTTGATCGACAAATATTTCAAGAGTAAATCAATGTTTCGTTTTATTATTGTTACTTTCTACAAAAAACTAAAAAAACTGTAGCAAACAGCTTTAAATATGGGATTATTAAACTCAATTAACTGTTGACCACAAAACAAAATTTTAGGTTGATTCATTGATTGTATGGTGTTTAACGTTGTTTTCAACATTATATCACGGCGGCCAAAGCATTTAACCAGCATTTTCTCCTTTTCCCACAATGTTTTCTACCCTGTCAGGAAACCTTAAGTTCATTTGTACCACTTTCAGATTTGTCGTCTGCAGATGCTTTTAATTTGGAAGGTGCTATAATTTGCGGTTTGGTAAAGGGTTAAATTAGACTGCCACAAAAAAGAAATTTTGCAGAGGGTAAATGTTTGAAAGGGTAAAAAAGATATACCCCCAATTTACAGTGTCACCTATTTCTTCCAAAATTGGATAATTTATTTCAAATTATCTGTAGTTGGTGTGACTTATTGAATGACCTTTTGCTTTCCTTAAATCTTTACAACATGACAACATTTTGATTGTTATGATTGTATGGTGTTTAACGCCGTTTTCTACATTATTTCAGTTATATCATGGCCGCCAGTGCACCTATCCATGCTTTCCTGGAGTTTATTTTACCAGTACACCTCAAAATGTTACAACATTTCTAACTTGTCTAAATTAAATGCTCTTTGAGACAACAAATTAACCCTTTCCCAAACAAGCCTTGGTTTTCACGTGTCTGCAGTACAAGTCTTTTGAAAACACTGTGGGAAAAGGAGAAATTGCTCGTAACGAGCAATTTCTCCTTTTCCCACAGTGTTTTCTTCCCGTTTTGAGACCTTTCTGCCATTTTCATCAAATTTAAAATTGTCGTGTGCAAACTCTTTCAATTTGGACCAGTCCAAAATTTGTCGTTGGGAAAGGGTTAAATATACATGTAGCTTAAGTGGTGGTATTAAGGTCATTGGAAGCTAAAGGATAGAAAACATTGTGGGAAAAGGAGAATATGCTGGTTATCAGCATTTTTTCCTTTTCCCACATTGTTTTAACTCTTTCCCAAATGACAATTTTTATACCCTTTCAAATTCAAAACATCAGCAGAAGACAAATTCAGATCGATATAAACGAGCTTAAGCTCTCTGATAAGGTAGAAAACATTCTAGGAAAAGGAGAAAAAGCTGGTTACCAACATTTTCTTCTTTTCCCATGATGTTTTCTTAAGCCTTCTTCCCCAGGGTCGTGAAAACACGGAAATGTTTGGTAAAGGGTTAAAACACCTCTTCAACCGGATTGTTTAATCCAGGTTTGTTTGGTCAAGGGTTCAGTTTTTTTTTTTTTCATTTTTTCTTTAAACTAAGTTTTTACTTACTGAGAAATCATGGAAATTGAATGTATCTGTTGATGACAAATCAAAGGAGGGTAACAAAATTAATGAAATTCTGATAAGGGAGAAACCATTGTAGAGAAGGGAGAAATTGTTTGTTGTAATTCTTTTTTTTATGTTGAATATTCATGATATTTTACTGGACATTTCAAAGTTGTCTACTGCAAATTGAGTTCCTGTAGAAAATGTAAAAAATGCCTTAAGCCATTCGAAAACAATCCTGTGTTTTAAGAGCTTTTTAAAACATTGTGGGGGGGAAAAGAAGAAAGGCAGGCAACCAGCTTTTTCTTCTATTCCCACAATGTTGTTTAACCCTCTCAGAAAGAAAAAAAAAAACTTCATTTGAGCCACATTTAATATGTGGTATGCAAATTCTTCCAATATGGAGAAGTCTGAAGTTTTGTTTTTTTGTGGAAGAGGGTAAACAAATGCCCAGAGTCTCCACTGAAGTGCAAAAGACCAGGTGAAAAGTAGGGGCAATTATTTATTGATTGGGTGTTCCGTTTGTCCTTGACTTGCTTGGGTTTTGTTGATATTGACATATGGAAAATTGAAATCAGATGAGTCAAAATATGATTATATAGTTATGAAATTATTATATTCAGGGGTTTATAAAAAATCAGTAATTTAAGGTTTCTTTTTTAAGATTTTTTTGGGGGGTTACTAAAAGTACATGCAGATCCATTGCACTTTGATTGTTATGAATTATGCTTTACATTTTTTGTGTGTATCATATTGCTATTTGGTAAAAAAAAAAAGGAACATGATCTGATGGCGTCATGCCACCAGGTAAATGATGATCAAATGATGGGACTTGTCTGTAGAATTGTAGAAAACAGTAGTAATCAGCAATTCTCCTTTTCCCACAATGTTCACATTGTTAAACCCTCCTTCTTAACATCATTTAATGTAAATTTCAAGACTTAAATTCAGTGTGTGTGTGGGCAGTTTCCTATTTCACCTATGTTGTTGACCTGAGCTGTTGAGGTTTGTCATCACTTGGAACACCACTGTTTTTATGAACTTGTCACTTTTATGTCCAAATAAAATACAGAGAATTTGTTTTGTTCCTCATGCCAGTTCACTGTGTTGACAAGTCATAAAATTTTAAGCTATACCTGAAAGACCTTTAAGTCAGCTGAGCAAAGCTCACTGGATTTATGCTGGGTGCAGATCAAGATGAGACCTTATAGAATTGCTTTCATACCAGAAGTAAAGGATTTAGAGGGGGGTTTTTTTCCACCATAGTGCAGTGTTGACATGACATAAAAGTTTGGCCTACTGCCTTTTTGCAGTTTTAACCCTTTACCACACAATTCTGAGTTTTAACAACCAGGAGGAGCGAAGGCTTCTGGTAACCAGCACTTTCTCTCTTTTCCCTTCAGTGTTTTCAACCTTTTCAACAAAAAGTAACATCATTTGGAGCCACATATAATGTGTCATCTACAAATGCTTTCAATGTGGACAAGTTTAAAATTGTGGTCCTTTATGGCTCATTGACAGGACTGTGGAAGGATTAACCCTGTACCAGATGACAAAATTGTAGCCTTTTCAAAATTGAAAGCATTTGCCGACGACAGTTTCAATGTGGCTCAAATGGTGCAATTTTTCTTTGATAGGGCAGAAAACATTGTGAGAAAAGGAGAAAATGCTGGTAACCAGCATTTTCTCCTTTTCCCACAATGTTTTCAAAAGGTTTCTTTCCCAGGGTCATTAAAAGGGGGCATTGTGTGGTAAAGAGTTAAAAAACTGAAGGCACTGTCAACGGTTCAGACCTCACCGGACTGATCTTGGTTCTACACCGTTTGATATTATGCCCAGGCACCCTTGAAATTGGAGCATTTGGGCATCTTTGACAGGTTGAATACATTCCATTTCAAATATAGAATGGTCGATGGGTTGGAAATGCAGTCCGGATGCAGCAATGCATGTCTAAAATGCTATTGACAACAAGGCTAAACCACAAACAATGTCAGTGTTTCATAAATAATGTATCCGTTTCCCTTTGCCATGCCTCGAGTTCTCCATAAAGTACTACATGTATGTGGAAATGGAACAGGGAGGGAGGTGGGGGCTTCTGCATGTCTCATTGAATAAAAGGTTTTCCCAGGTTCATTCCCAACATGCAGAGCATGTGACATTGGTGTGTCCTTTGGCAAGGTACTGCAGAACTCCATTCAGTTCAAACTCTGCTGATACAAGGAAGAATATAGATTAGAGAGTTGTTGCTGTGATATATATACTGCAGTATTGTTCAAAGAAACATTATATAATCCATGTTTTTTTCTATGGATTTTGTATTCTCATGTTGAAAGAATGATCTCATATATACATGTACTTGTAACATTAGACAGAGTACTATATCTAAGATCAGTCTGCTTGATTTATGGAGTCTGGGTCCAATTATTCACCAACAGTTCTTGAAAACATTCTTTTTCTTATTGTCCAACATTTTCTAAATTTGAAAGTAACACAACTTCTGATTGGCTAGACCAAATGGTTTAGCTAGTCAGAAGTTGTGTTTGTTTCAAATGTAGAAAATCCCAGATACATGTATAAAGCCTAAGAATATTCTTAACTCTTTACCACACAATCACGGGTTTTAACGACCCTAAAGAAAAAGTCTTTTGAAAACATTATGGGAAAAGGAGAAAATGCTGGTAACCAGCATTTTCTCCTTTTCCCACAATGTTTTCTAGCCTTCCCAGAACAAGTTTCAATTTTTGAGTCAAGTTTATTTTGTTGTCTGCAAATGCTTTCAATTTGGACAAGTCTAAAATTTTGTTGTTTGGTAAAGTGTTAAGAATGGTTGGTGAATGTGGCCCCAGTGGTCTTCATGCAACTACCCACAGTACAGGTTTTCATTCACAAAGTGCTGTAGCCAGGAACCCTTAGAGCATCAAATAAAACCAACAAATATATTTTCAATCTAGACCCAATTACAGAAAGTGTCCAGAATTTCCCAGCAAAGCAGACATTGTAGATCAAGATCAGACTGCACAAAATGCTCAGTCAGGGTCTGTATTCACCATTCTGAAGAACATTTCCAGTCTCAGTCTCAGATTTTCTAAATTTGCAAGTAACATAACTTCTGATTTGCTTAACAAAATGGTAACTCTTTACCACATAATCCAGAGTTTAACAACCCTGAAAAAATAACCTTTTAAAAACATTGCAGGAATTGGAGAAAATGCTTTTTGCTATCATTTTTTTCTGTTTTCCAACAATATTTTCTACGCTATCATAGACAAACTTCATTGATTGATTGATTTATTGAATGGTGTTTTATGCCGCTTTCAACATTATTTCAGTTATATCATGGTGACAGCTCACGAATTCATGTATTTCCTGGGTTTCACCAGTACTAGGCTAGAGCTCTGAAGTGTCTTGCCCAAGGACACTCCCAAGAAAAAGCCCAGCGGATCAGGTGGGGCTCGAACCCGGGACCTCCAGGTTACGAGTCCCACACTTTATCACTGAGCCACACAGGACCCCGACAAATTTCATCATTTGAACCACATACAAATTGTCATCTGCAAACGTTTTCAGTTTGGACAAGTCTACATTTTTGTTGTTTGGTAAAAAGTTAACCCTTTACCACACAATCCCGACTTTTAATGATCCTGAGGAAGAAGCCTTTTTGAAAACATTGTGGGAAAAGAAGAAAATGTTGGTAACCAGCATTTTCTCCTTTTCCCACAATGTTTTCTACTGTATCAAGGAGAAATTTCCTCATATGGGCCAACTTTAAATTTGTTGTCTGCAAATGCTTTCAATTTGGACCAGTCTTAAATTTTGTCATTTGGTAAAGAGTTAAGCCAATCAGAAGGTACTGTAACGTGTCACTTACAAATTCAGAAAATTCTATCGAAAAAGATTAACTCTTTACCAAAAGACAAAATTTCAGACTAGTCCAGATTGAAAGCAGTTGCAGACGATAAAATAAACCTGACTGAAAAATTGAAATTTGTGTTGGGAAGCGTAGAAAACATTGTGGGAAAAGGAGAAAATGCTGGTTACCAGCATTTCTCCTTTTCCCACAATGTTTTCAAAAGCCTTATTCTCCTGGGTCATTAAAACTCGGGATTGTGTGGTAAAGGGTTAAGAACTTTCTTAAGATGATGGATGGTGAATGTGGCCCTTGATATTCTACACTGGCATCATTGTGAAAGTTGCTTCATGTAGGAATAAAGGGATAGGTCCTGTAAAATTGGTATGTTTATTTTATTCAGTGGATTAGATTTCTGATAGTTTGTCCATGAATTTTGATATATTTATTTGTATGACCATTTTATAGCCTTGAATACTACTAAACTTTTGAAACTACTAATTTGTCTCAGAAAATATGGTCAGAGTTACCCTCCATGTTTTAGAGAGAATGTTGGCTATTTCAAGTTGTGAAGATTTTCAAACCATAACCCTTTACCACCTATTCCAGGGTTATAACATCCCTTACAGAGAAGACTTTGGAAAACATTGTGGAAAAAGGGGAAAATGCTGGTAACCAGCATTTTCTCCTTTTCCCACAATGTTTTCTCTCCTTCCACTCACAGCTTTCATCATTTGAGCCACATTTAAGTTGTTGTCTGCAAATACATTTAAACTGGACAAATCCAAAATTTTGATGTTTCGTAAAGAGTGATAAAGTGCCTTTCAAGACTCTTATTTGCCTTTGCAGACACATGGTTGGCACATGTCTTGAAAATTTTCCCTTGAATTTGGAGATTGTCTTGAAAAACCCTTAAGATTACCCTGAAACCCTTAAAAAAACACCAAGAGTTCCCTTTAATTTCATAATACCAGTAAGTCAAATGTTCATCTACATAGATGCCAAACTCTGGGATCCCTGTCTTCAATGACTTAATTAAAATTGAAAGAAAAAGAGAGATGGTGCAAACACTGACCTTATTTTTATAGTGCTCCAGAAACCTGGAAAAAATCAAAGCATTGAAAACACTGGTGTGGCATTTGTCAAGGGAGCCAGTGTGTAGAATTAATAATTTGAAAAATAAACACCAGAAATAGTTTCAAAATATTTGCTTGAAAGTCAACCTACTATATAGTCATGCCAAATCCGATAGAGAAGGGTGCATTTTTATGGGACGAACAAGTCCGGGCGAACAAGCCCTGGGACGAATAAGTCAAGGAACAAACTGGTTTTGGGATGAACATACACGGTCTGTGCGTGTCATTACGCTGCTATAGAATTCCATAGCGGATACAGCAATTTTCGATAAAAAGGAAGTATTTCCACGATCGATGGCCAGATCCAGTTTATTGCAATACGCCATATTCAGTTTCATATCTGAGTGCAATCGAAACACTTATATGTCAGAGAAAAATTTATTTTAACTGGGTTTACTTCCTTCGGTTTTGCAGAAACTACGATACATGATTTTCCAAATGCTGTATTGAACTCATAGTGGCATTGTCTTCGACAAATGCCACAAAAAACTGGAATCAGGCATAGCTCAGCCCAAACTTAAGTATACAGTGAAGTAATACTAAAGGCATTTACCTGAGGCACCGAGCTTACAAAGAGATTCCCTAGGACAGTCTGGGGGCCTCCCCAAGAAAGTTCTTGAATTGTAGAAGCAATTTTGTGGCCTCTGGTGACATTTTTTGGCAAAAGTGCCTTTCTTTCCTTTTACAAATAGTATGCAACTATGTTTTTGCATATAGGCAGTTACACCCCTGGTGATATATACTGAAATACTGTTGAAACCAGTATAAATACCTTTCAGATCAGTCAAAGACACATGATATTACCCCTGTACCAAACAATCATGGGTCTTAACAACCCTAAAGAGAAAGCCTTTTGAAAACATTGTGGGAAAAGGAGAAAATGCTGGTAACCAGCATTTTCCCCTTTTCCCACAATGTTTTCTAACCTTCCCAAGACAAATTCAATTTTTTAGTCACATTTATTTTGTCGTCTGCAAATGTTTTCAATTTGGACAAGTCTAAAATTTTGCCGTTTGGTAAAGAGTTAAGTAAGCTTACAATAATCATTAGAGCTGGTTGCTCCGGCCTCTGATTAGTAAGTTATGACACTGTGTGAAGAGTTAACAATCTTGATGTCAATCTAATGTAGTGAAAATTGTGAAACTCAATCTGGACATTAAAAAAGGGCATTAAAGGTCAGATGACAGATTTCAAATCCACCTGGATCACCCATAAATCTGTACTAATCATTCCCCTGGTCCCGTCTTCTGTAAACAAACTGTTGTGGGTGGGGTTATGAGGATGCTTGTTGCTTTTACCCTTTACTGAAACATTCTAGTGTTTAACCCTTTACCACATAATCCCGAGTTTTAACGACCCTGAGAAAGAAGCCTTTTGAAAACATTGTGGGAAAAGGAGAAAATGCTGGTAACCAGCATTTTCTCCTTTTCCCACAATGTTTTCTACCCTTCCCAAAACAAATTTCAATTTTTGAGCCACATTTATTTTGACAACAGACCTTCATCTGTTGCTTGAGTTTTATTTCAAATTAGAAAGATGGTCATTACAAGTTAGAATGTCTATCATAGCCAGTATGAAAATTAGTAGACTCTTAGTAGACTCTTTAACTCTTTACCACACAATCCCGACTTTTAACGACCCTGTGAAAGAAGCCTTTTGAAACCATTGTGGGAAAAGGAGAAAATGCTGGTCATCAGCATTTTCTCCATTTCCCACAATGTTTTCTACCTTTTCCAAATCAAATTCCAATTGTTGAGCCACATGTGATTTGTCGTCTGCAAATGCTTTCAGTTTGAACCAGTCTAAAATTTTGTCGTTTGGTAAAGAGTTAACTCTTAACCAAACAACAAAGTTTTGGACTTGTCCAAATTGAAAGCATTTGCAGAGGACAAATTAGATATGGCAGACATGGTGAGATTTGTCTGTAAAGGGGCAGAAAACATTGTAGGAAAAGGAGAAAATGCTGGTTACCAGCATTTTCTCCCTTTCCACAATGTTTCCAAAAGGCTTCTTTCTCAGAATCGTTAAAAGTCGGGGACTGTGTGATAAAGGGTTAAACCAGATAATAAAAATTAAGCTCTCCCACTATGAACACAGTTTTGTAGTTGACAAATTAGAAATGCCTAAAATAATAGATTGTTAGTCTTTGAATTGATTGATTGATTGTATGGTGTTTAATGCCGTTTTCAACATTATTTCAGTTATGTCATGGCGGCCAGTGCAGCTATTCGTGCTTTCCTGGAGTTTCTTTTTACCAGTACTCCACACACTATTCTTTCCATGTCACTGGCTGCTTTCCCACATAACCATCATCGAAACGGTGGTCAGCGGTGAGAGAGGAATGAATCCTGTCGCAATGACTATCATCAACCCTCGGAAAGAAATTGGACAAGCCAGGGATCGAAGCAGTGTCAGTCTTTGAAAGGTTAAAAAATATTTCAGGAAAAGGAGAAAAATTCTGGGAACAAGTATTTTCCTCCTTTTCCAGACTGTTTTCAAAATCCTGCATCAGGGACAGAGAAATACTAAAGGGGGTGGGGGGGAAGGCAAATTTATACATTGGAAAGTAAGATGTGGGTTTTTTTTCCTGTAAAAATAATTTTCTCTGCTGCCCCACATTAATAATTGACAGGCACTGTAGTTAGAGGAATGTCTGTGAGCGACAATAACAGTTGTTTTTGTTCTGTCCTGTTTTGTCCAGATGTTTCATCAAATGAACCTGCAAGCAACAGTATAACCTTAGTCCCGTACCACTCAATTCTGAGCTTTAAAGACCCTGATGGAGAAGGCTTTTGAAGAGTAAGAGGGAAGAGAAGAAAATGCTGGTAACCAGCACTTTCTGCTTTTCCCAAAATGTTTTCTACCCTTTCTGAGACAAATTTCATGGTATGAGCCACATTTAATTTGTTACCTGCCGATGCTTTCAACACAGACCAATGTTCGATATTTTCGTCGGTTAACTCTTTACCAAGCGACAAAAATTTAGACCTGTCCAAATTTAAAGCATTTGCAGATGACAAAATAAATGTGATCCAAAAATTGAAATTTGTTTTTGGAAGGATTAAAAACATTATGGGAAAAGGAGAAAATGCTGGTTACCAGCATTTTCTCCATTTCCGACAATGTTTTCAAAAGGCCTCTTTCTCAGGGTCATTAAAACTTGGGATTGTGTGGTAAAGGGTTAAAAAATTACACGTTCCAGTTGCAGCCAATGCTAGCAGCTTTAGCAGACAGTGTAGAATAAGAGCAGGCTGCCGAGAAAGCTTGGATCTACATTGACTATCATTTTGTGCAGCGAAGATTCTACAGAAATTTCATACATTGGTAGTAAGTTGCTGTAACTGAAGACTGCAAAGGTCTGTGTTGCATGCCTATGATGAAGACCTAGGCTCTCTGGAATTTTAATGATTTTCTTTGAGGATTATTTCAATCCAAAATGCTTCAGCCATTTTAAAGGCGTATTGCTATCATAAGCTTGTGAGAATTTGAATAATAATTGTGCTTTTGACCAATCCAACTCACTGTAGGTGAAATGGCGCAAATTCAAGAACTGAAAACTGAGGCGTCTTTTACTTGGTGCCAGAAAGTACACAACACAGTCCTCATAATCCCTCTATAATGTTTACTAAAATCCACAATTTTACAATTATTCAGCAAAACTGTAGAGTCACTCTCAGACAAAAATCTTGTTTGGTTCACAAATTTCTGTGCACATAGTCCAGAAAAAATGTATTTGTGCCATAAACCAGTCTTTGTGGGGTAAATTACCTTCCTGTTGATTTGAGAATGTCCTTAAGTGCCCTAACGATGTACCACACCTGACAGTAGAGATACTTTTTAGTTATTCAATTATTTTTGTATTAAAATAATGGACTACATATGTAACAAATTAACTCAGAAACTAGTTTGCCTTTGGTAGACAGAACACAAGTGTATTAACACTGTACTTGAGGACAATATTTGAGACTTGTCTATAATTTAAAACAAGTGTTGACAACTCTAAGTAAATTTAACTGAAACAATTTGATTTGCCCTACTATGGGTAACATACATTGTGGGGGAAAAAAAGCAAAATGGTGGGTATCAGCATTTTGTCATATTCAAACAATGTTTTCTTCTTTTGAATCATAAAAATGTGGAATTGTTTGGCAATGAGTTAAGTCTTGCACCCACTGACATTTTTAACAGAATAATGAGGTAATGATATACAAATGAAGACAGAATTAACAGACAGAAAAGCATAACAATAAACCTTGGGAAGATACAACAATAACAAAGAATATGTCTTTATTACCAGTAAACCCTTTACCAAACAATTAAGGTGTTGTAATGACCCTGAGGAAACTGGCTTTTGAAACCATTGTGGGAAAAGGAGGAAATGCTGGTAACCAGCATTCTTTCAGTTTCCTAATTCTACATGTACAAAAACAAATCCCATCATAAAATTTTGAGCCACATTAAGAATGTTGTCAGTAAAAGCTTGCGATTTGGACAAGTTTGAAGTATTTGTCATCGGGGTAACAGTTAACAGTTAAACCATATTGCTGTAACCCTTTACCACACAATCCTGAGTTTTAATGACCCAGAAAAGAAGGGATTTGAAAACAATGTGGGAAAAGGAGAAAATGCTGGTAACCAGCATTTTCTCTTTTTCCCACAATGTTTTCTACACATTCAAAGACAAATCTCATCTTTTGCGCCACAATGACTTTGTCATCTGCAAATGGTTTGAATTTGGACAAGTCTAATATTTTGTCATTATGTAAATTGATATTTTCATTGTGTGCACATTTGACCTGTCCTTCCCAGACCACAAAATATTAGACCCGTTTATATTGAAAGGAATAAGTCTTGCAGTCACAATAAACAAAATGGGGGAAATGGGAAAACTGCTAGTATCCAGCATTTTCTCCTTTTCCAAGAATGCTTTTTTGAAAAGCCTTATTCCTTAGGGTAATATAACTCTTTACCAAACAACAAAATTTTAGACTGGTCCAAATTGAAAGCATGTGCAGATGATAAAGTAAATGTGACTCAAAAATTGAAATTTGTTTTGGGAAGAGTAGAAAACATTGTTGGAAAAGGAGAAAATGCTGGTTACCAGCATTTTCTCCTTTTCCCACAATGTTTTCAAAAGGCTTCTTTTTCAGGGTCGTTAAAAGTTGGGATTGTGTGGTAAAGAGTTAACACCAAAGAAACAAACAAATTTAATGTCTGCAGAAACACCTAAACCCGTTTCCACAAAATCCCGAGTTTGAATAACCCTGATAAACAAAGTTTTTTTAAAGATACTGTGGAAAACAGAGGAAATGCTCCTTTCCCCTCAATGTTTTTTAACCCTTCGCAGTCAAAATACATAATTCAAGCTATGTTTAACTCTTTACCAAACAACAAAATTTTAGACTGGTCCAAATTGAAAGCATTTGCAGACGACGAAATAAATGTGGCTGAAAAATGGAAATTTGTTTTGGGAAGGGTAGAAAACATTGTTGGAAAAGGAGAAAATGCTGGTTACCAGCATTTTCTCCTTTTCCCACAATTTTTTCAAAAGGCTTCTTTTTCAGGGTCGTTAAAAGTCGGGATTGTGTGGTAAAGAGTTAACACCAAAGAAACAAACAAATTTAATGTATGCAGAAACACCTAAACCCGTTACCACAAAATCCCGAGTTTGAACAATTAACCCTGATAAACAGTTTTTTTTAAAGATACTGTGGGAAACGGAGGAAATGCTCCTTTCCCCACAATGTTTTTTAACCCTTTACAGTCAAAATACATAATTCAAGCTATGTTTAACTCTTTACCAAACAACAAAATTTTGGACTTGTCCAAATTGAAAGCATTTGCAGACGACGAAATAAATGTGGCTAAAAAATGGAAATTTGTTTTGGGAAGGGTAGAAAACATTGTGGGAAAAGGAGAAAATGCTGGTTACCAGTATTTTCTCCTTTTTTCCACAATGTTTTCATAAGGCAAGGCTTCTTCCTCAGGGTCATTAAAAGTCGGGATTGTGTGGTAAAGAGTTAAATTGTTGTCTGCAAATACTTTCAAGTTGGCAGAGTTTGAATTTTTGTCTTTTGGTAGCATTAAGCTACCCTCTCAATTCTAGGGATTAAGTAGCAAATCAATTTCCGTGGTAATTTCCGAGGAGCCTGTCCAATAACAATTTACTGGATCACATGGTCAATTACTTTCCTGCGGTGCCCCAGGTGAGAACCTGATTGACCTCCGACCTTATTGTCCAGTTTAGCTGCAACTCCTGGTCACTTTGAAAGGATTTATGCTGTTTTCAATAATTACCCCTATAACTAAATAAATGACGATTAATTGAGCCTTGTTTCCTTGTGTTACTGTCTTTTTGCATTTCATCACACAAACACTTAACCCTTTACTGTACAATGCCACCTTTTGATGACCCTGGGAAAGAAGCCTTTTGAAAACATTGTGGGAAAAGAAGAAAATGCTGGTAATCAGCATTTACTCCTTTTCCCACAATGTTTTCTACCCTACTGAAGACAGAAATAATCAGTTAAGTTACTTTTGATTTGTCGTCTGCAAATACTTTCAATTTGGTCTGGTCCAAAATTTTGTCGTATGGTAGAGGGTTTAAAATGACAAAATGCTGGACTCGACCACATTGAAAGCATTTGCAGACGACAAAACCAGTGTAGTTCAAATGATGATTTCTATCTTTGGTAGGGTAGAAAACATTTTGGAAAAAGGAGAAAATGCTGGTAGCCAGCATTTTCTTGTTTTAGCATTTTCTCCTTTTTCCACAATGTTTTCAAAAACCTTCTTCAGGGTCATTAAAACTTGGTATTGTGTGGTAAAGGATTAACCGGTAATCAAAAACTAGCAAGAGAAAGAGATTTGGAGAAAAGCAAAAGCTTATCATTAACTCTTTAGGGCACAAGGAAAATGTAGACCAGTCCAAATTGAAGGCATTTGCAGACTACATTTTAAATGTGACTCAAATGAGGAATTTTGCCTTTTATTCTGTAGAAAAGATTGTGGGAAAAGGAGAAAATGTTGGTTACCAGCATTTTCTCCTTTTCCCACAATATTTTCTAAAGGTTTCTTCCTTGGGGTCGTTAAAAGTCTGGATTGTGTGGTAAAGAGTTAAACTTTACTGCACAATCCCAAAGTTTTAATGACCCTAAGAGAAGGCTATTGAAAACAGCGTTTTTTGGTGACCAGCATTTTCTCCTTTTTCCACGATGTCTTCTCCTTTTTTACGAGAAAATTCCATTGTTTCAGTGGCATTTGTTCTCTGCAAAATTAATGCTTTCAATTTGGACAAGTCGATTATAGAGTTAATTCTATGGAAACCACTGACAGAAAAGTAGCCATTACTTGTTTACAAATTGAGCTATGAATGCTATTTTAGAAAAGGCTGCCTGGTATAGGAAATAATGCTGGGGCCAAGGTTTCAAAAGCTGGCAGAAATTTTGGAAAATGATCCAAACAATTTCATTTTCAATGTGAAAGGTTGCACTTTGGTATTTTAATTGGATGCAAACTGACAGTTACCAGGAAATAAAAGTAAGAATTAGATTTTATTCAGTTGTAACCCCAAAATCAAGTTTGCAGCTGATTGAATGAGAAAGCATTCATGTAAATTTTTGAAAAATTGAAAAACAGTGTGGAAAAAAAAATGTGGCTAAAAGAGAGATTGCGCATCGACTCTTTACCAGACGACAAAATTTTAGACTGGTCCAAATTGAAAGTTACTAAGTTGCAGATGTCAATTCAATCATGATTCAAACAAAGGGACTCATTTTTAAAAGGGTAGAAAATATTGTGGAAAAAGGGGAAGATGCAGGTTACCACCATTTCTCCTTGTCCCACATTTTTTTCAAAAGACTGTCTTGTTCAAGATCGTTTAAACACGGGTTGTATTTGGTAAACGGTAAGGAGATTCAGTGTCAAGTGAATTTGTAGTTTTTGACACAAAGAAATTGGTAATTTTTATCAATTTTCATGTTTTCAGATCAAAGCAGATAATTCTGAGAGAGAAAAATATGAAAAAAAAAAATGTGTATAATTCATACTTCTACTTACTCCTTTGTTGTTTAGAATTAATGTATTTATTTGATGAACAATTTAATGGAAGTGTCTGCCCTTTTCAGTACTTTGATCGTAACTCAAATCAAAGGATGAAAATGTTCAGTGAAACATTGGCAATGTTCTATTAACTTTTCTACTACCGGTAACTTGTTACCAGCATTTTTTTTCCATATCCGTTAATGTTTTCCAAAGCTTTCTTCAGGATTTAAACACAGGACTGTTTGGTAGAATGTTAAGTTATCATCTGACTCAATCCCATAAGTCACTTAGATCATTCGGCACACCTCAGGACCTGGTGATCTGGTGATCAAATCCCTTGTGCTGTATCATGTAGCTTGATATGCACCTACATGGTACATTTCATCGCTGGAAGTACCCCATTTTAACAAAACTGAAATTGTAAGGCTACTCTAAAAAAAGAAAACATGAGTCACAATTTTCTGTCGATATCTTTCAGACAATATTTCCATCTGCAAACAGTTTGTGCATTCAATTTTTAGTGTGGGTCATCAATTCCGTGTGGAGCTTTCATCTACAGATCAACAGAATGATGTGAATAACTTCACTGTGGCTGTTCATGTCATTGCTAAGTAGTTTACAGGGGTGCTGCCATGTTTAAGATCCCTCGATTGGTAGTTCAAAATGGAAGCCTCCTCTATACGGACAAGGTTAGATGTAGGTACAGAATTGGCCGAGTTGTGACGAGTATCAATCGGCTGTGAATAGCATTTTATACTGATAGATGTTAATGTTTTGTTACTCTTCCATAGCATGCTCTTTGTCAATATGATTACCCCTTTCAAAAATTATTCAGTAATATATCACAGCAAATGCTTCACAGTGTAGGACCGGAAGTATGCATTGTATGTGACTTGGGATTTTGTACAGGGACAATCTGTTACTTGGTGTTGAAAATTGTGTTCACACAGTGAGTCAAGCTGGTGATTTTTCTTTTATTTTGATAGTTATTATAAAATATTCATATCCATTTACTTGTTTGCTATGTTTAGACCATATTAGGAACATGTATGTGCCCTGTGAACCTTTCTTAGAGCAATGGGGATGCCTTGATCATTTGTCCGTGCTAAAAATACAAATGATTTAGTCCCAAAACAATGGCTTTTTTCTCGATTACTCAGTGTTAAAACCCTGTTTTCTCAGCGGAAAATGTATGAACAGTTTCTTTATTCATATTTTTGTAAAAACATGTCAAAGTTTGGTAACAAAGTCAACTGCAATATTCCTTATCCTATGTTCAAAACGGCATGTTGAGTAAAGAAATCTGTACAGTCACTTGCAAATGGTTAATAGATCTCAGCTGACTGTACAACCAAAAATTTCTCAACGTGTCATTTTAAACGGCGGAAAATGAAGATTGTTACATGACATGTTTTTACAAAGATATGAATAAAGAAAGTGTTCATACATTTTCCGTTGAGAAAACATTTTTTTAGTGTTAAGTAATCGAATGAAATGGCATCGTTTTGGGACAAAATCATCTGTACTTTTAGCATGGTCAATCAATCAAGGCATGGCTATTGCTATATGGAAGATTCACAGCACCAATAACATAGGTGTTCCTGGTATGGTCTATACAAAACAAAACAAACAAATATTTCGATATCAGTATTTTATAATAACTATCAAAATAAATGAGAAATCACCAGCTTGACTCACTGTGGGAACACAATTTTTAACACCATGTGACATATCATCAATCTACAGAATCCCAAGTCACATGCAATGCATACTTCTGGTCCTACACTGTGTACTTACTTATTTATTTGTCTCCTTGGTTTCATGAGGTCAAGGTTGGGATTGTGGTGTGACTTTCCCAAACATTTTGTGTGACCACAGCTGGTAACAAGGATCAAATTAAGATCAAATTAAAATTAAAATTGTCTGATTAAAAGGCCTGAAGCCAATTGCCTTCTCATCATTCTGTCAGCCAAGCCCGACTCCCAGAAAGAAAGTAAAGCAAGTAAGGTATGCCATGTCAAAGGGTGGTTTAATGCATCACCCCAATACATTATACCAAACATATGTCATCACATAATTATGAATCCATTAACTCTTTACCACACAATCCCGACTTTTAACGACCCTGAGAAAGAAGCCTTTAGAAAACATTGTGGGAAAAGGAGAAAATGCTGGTTACCAGCATTTTCTCCTTTTCCCACAATGTTTTCTATGTTTCTGAATACAAATTTCAAATTTTCAGTCACATTTTTTTTGTCATCTGCAAATGCTTTCAATTTGGACCAGTCTAAAATTTTGTCGTTTGGTAAAGAGTAAAACCATTTTGTCCAACAACCGACTGAATCAGGAGGTACAATGGTCCTTGGACATTGAGAAAATGACCAACTAAGCAAAAAGTTTCAACCAGGTCAGGTCAACCCAGGCCGTTCACAGAGTACGGCCCAATTGGATTTGTCTTAGAAAGGTTGAAAAACATTGTGTGAAAAGTAGAAAATACTGGTTGCCAGCATTTTGAATCAGTTGTCTGCTTTTGATTTGGACAAGTGTAAGAACTTGTCTTGTGGTAAAGAGTTGGCTCTTTCCCAAGTAGCAAAATTTTGGACTCGACCAAATTGAAAGCATTTGCAGATGACGAAATAAATATAGCTCAAGTGATGATTTCCATCTTTGATAGGGTATAAAACATTGTGGGAAAAGGAGAAAATGCTGTTACCAGCATTTTCTCCTTTTCCCACAATGTTTTCAAAAGCTCTTTTCTTCAGGTTTGTAACAAAACTTCGGATTGTATGGCAAAGGGTTAAGCAAACAGTTATGCTCTCAAAAGGTAAAAAAAAAACAGTAACATCTATCAGTGTAAAATGCTCTATCCATCCAGGTGACTTATGGGACTGGGTTGGGAAGGTTACTAAGAAAATGAAGATGTATTTTGTTGTCAATACTTGATGAAGCATATCCATTAATTTTACATGTATAATGGGATCCGGTAGAATTCTTGATGTGAATTTTATTCTGCAGTCTGCCTTAAACAAGTGAGAAGGCTAGCATATTTTGTAAATTGTGGCGTATTCAAAGTTAACTATTAACTCTCTACCACACAATCCCGACTTTCTATGCCTTTCTACGACCCAGTGAGAAAGAAGCCTTTTGAAATTATTGTGGGAAAAGGAGAAAATGCTGGTAACCAGCATTTTCTCCTTTTCCCCACAATGTTTTCTAGCCTCCCCATAACAAATTTCAATTTTTGAGTTACATTCATTTCCCACAATGTTTTCTTCCCCTCCCAAGACAAATTTCAATTTTTGAGCCACATAAATTTTGTTGTCTGCAAACGCTTTCAAGTTGGATGAGTCCAAAATTTTGTCGTTTGGTAAAGAGTTAAACCCTATATCCACACAATCCCTACTTGTAACAACCCTGAGAAAAAAAAAAACTATCCAAAACTTTCTGGGAAAAGGAGAAAATGCTAAACAGCAGTATCATTTACTTTGTCTGTAACAAATGCTTTCAGTTTGGACTTAGTTTAATATTTTGTCATTTGGTAAAAAGTTAACTCTTTACCACATTAAAAATAATCTAATGACAAAGCCTTATACAACTCGAAAGCATTCTGCAACCAAAAAATTAAAAATGTCTTGCATGACAGGACTTATCTGTAAAAGGGTAGAGAACTTTGTGGATAAAGAGAAAATGCTGGTTAGCAATATTTCCTCCTTTTCCAACAGTCTTTTCAGAAGCCTTCTTTCTCGGGTTGTTTAACTCTTTACCACACAATCCGGACTTTAAACGACCCTGAGGAAGAAGCCTTTTGAAAACACTGTGGGAAAAGGAGAAAATGCTGGTAACCAGCATTTTCTCCTTTTCCCACAATGTTTTCTACCCAATCCAAGACAAATTCGATTATTTTAGTCACATTTAAATTGTCTTCTGCAAATGCTTTCAATTTGGGCAATTCTAAAATTTTGTCGTTTGGTAAAGAGTTAACCTCAGGATTGTCTATAAGGGTTTAGTCCTTTACCAAACTATCTCTTTTTTTTTAACAGTCCCAAGGAAGAAGCCATCTGAAAACACTGGGAAAAGGAGAAAATGTTGGTAAACTGCATTTTCTCCTTTCCCAACATTGTTTTCAACTGTCACAAAGACAAATCTCAACATTTGAGTTACAGCTGTTTTTTTGTCATCAGCAATTGCTTTCAGTTTGGACAAGTCTGTAAATTGTTCTTTGGTAGAGAGTTAAAATATCAAGAATTACCAGTCCTGGTGTGTGATTTAAGTATGGGCTTAGTGAATTCTAACTCATGTTTATTGCATGTAATAACAGTTCTAATTAGAATTAGTTGCTCAGAGCAGCTGAGTCAAAATTGCCAGGAATATTTTATTTTTTATTGACTCGAATTTCGAGTTACTGCACAAAAATTGAGCTGAATTTTTAAACCCTAATTCATCTTTGTGCTAATTCCAGGCTAGTTTCATGTTTGTGTTGTATTTGTTTGTATGGTGTTTAACCCTTTCCCAAACGACAAATTTTAGCCCCCTTCTAAATTGCATCTGCAGATGACAAATTTGAAAGTGGTATTCATGGACTTAAGCTTTTTTGACAGGGTAGAAAACATTGTGGGAAAAGGAGAAAATGCTGGTTACCAGCATTTTCTCCTTTTCCCACAGTGTTTTCAAAAGGCCTCTTCCTCAGGGACGTGAAAACAGGGGATGGTTTGGTAAAGGGTTAACACTGTTTTCAACACTGTTTCAGTTATATGGTGGCCAGTACACCTTTCTGTGCTTTGCTGGAGTTTCTTTAACCAGTAGTTCACACTATATATATTCCAAGCCACTGGCTGTTTTCCCACAAAACCATCATTGAAACAATGATCAGTGATGTGGGGGGAATAAATCCTGGTGCCTTATGACTAACATTGCCAAGCCCCTGTAGCTCAATCGTTGGCGTACAGGACTTGAGAAGAGGGGGGGGGTCGCTGGTTTGATCCCCAGCTTGGCCATTTTCTTTCCCAGGATTGATGATAGTCATTGCGACAGGATTCATTTCTCTCTCACCGCTGAGCATCTTTTGATGATGGTTATGTGGGAAAGCAGCCAGTGGCTTATGGAAAGAATAATTGTGCAGATTACTGGTAAAAGAAACTCCAGAAAAGCATGGATAGGTGCACTTGCTGCCGTGATATATTGGGATTGTGTTGAAAAGGGTTAAAATTACAAAATCCAATCTCTATTCTAGTAACTTGTTCATTTCATTTATTCAGACTCTTAGGATTAGGTTATCACATTTTGTATCACAGAGGTTGACCCTTCCATTGCTAAATTAACAAAATAGGTGTTCTCAGTGTAGAAAAAAAGATGCATAGAATTCAAGTTTCAAGCCAGCTTTAAACCAGAATGTCTCATCACAGCAGGCAGTGTTGATCAAAGATTAGACTGCATGTTTTGCACAGTCTGATCTTGATATACACTAGCTGCAAAATCAACTGTATCTGCGACAGGCAGTCTGCAGGTTTATGATGGCCTGGTTGGCTGTTCATTTGATGTCATGTGACACCTTATCTTAATTACTATCTATTGGCAAAACGGAGAGAATTAGTGGCAAGAATCTAATAATCTGTATTAAATAGAGTGAAAACTCTTCATTTGTCAAGCTGTTAACTCATTACCAACTGACAAAATCTTGGACTCAACCAAATTCAAAGCATTTTGCAGACTACAAAATAGATGTCGCTCAAGTGATGATTTCTGTCTTTGATAGAGTAGAAAACATTGAGGGAAAAGGAGAAAATGCTGGTTACCAGCATTTTCTCCGTAACTAGCATTTTCTCCTTTTTCCATGATGTTTTCAAAATGTTTTTAAAAGCTTTCTTTCCTTCTTAAAAGTCAGGTCAGTGTCCTTAGAACTAGGAATTGTGTGGTAAAGGATTAAATCTTTACCAAACGACAAAATTTTAGACTAGTCCAAATTGAAAGCATTTGCAGATGACAAAATAAATGATAGTAAAAAATTTGAATTTGTTTTGGGAAGGGTAGAAAACATTGTGGGAAAAGGAGAAAATGCTGGCTACCAGTATTTTCTCCTTTTCTCTCAATGTTTTCAAAAGGCTTCTTCTTCAGGGTCGTTAAAACCCGGGATTGAGTGGTAAAGAGTTAATTTCTATCCATTGGCAAAATGGAGAGAATTAGTGGTAAGAATCTAATCTGTCTTAACAGAGTGAAAATTCTTCCTTTGTCTGTCTGTTAACCAGCATTTTCTCCTTTTCCCACAATGTTTTCTAGTCCCTATCAAAGAAAAGTTGCAGCATTTGAGCCACATTGAAATTGTCGTCTGCAAATGCTTTCAATTTGGACAAGGCTAAAATTTTGTCATCTGGTAAAGTGTTAAAGATACATCCTTTATTGTACCAGCCAGTGAGAAAAAAAACACTGTTAAAACTTGATACACAGTAGAATGCTTCAGAATTTAGTCAGCACTCTAAATATAAAATACATAAGGGTAATTTATATCAGTAATCTTCAATTTAAAACCGTAAACTTCACAATTTCTTTGATGGCACACCCCACCTGTCCCCGAAAATGAAATGCATTTTCTATTGGTCGTAATCAATGCAACCTGGCAACCTAATTGGGGGCAACACTCCAGGGCATGATTGAAGATGCAAAAAAGATTATAGTTTGATAAAATAAAGATGAAATGGGTTAAAAACTGGTTGAAAACAAGTATAGATGTATCTTTACCAGTATTTTCTCCATTTAATTAACACAGTGATTTCAAAAGCCTTTTTCTCAGAATTCCTTGGTAATGGGGTTAACATTTTCTATCTCAAGAAAGTGATTATTCCTAGAAATCATGGGCTCTAAATCCCAGTGAAGCTCATCATGGAAGATGGATTTCATTTGAATGCACGTAACTGTTTCTAAACAGGAAACAATTCGGGCCTGATTGGACAGAGATTTCCTGAGAAAAACCCCATGCCTGTGTTAATATTTACAACTCTGTAGAATTCTCCGGGGATGTCTAATGTCCTTAGACGTGATCATGGATGTCTTTCATGTTTAGACAGGAATGTGATTTATCCTGTCAACTTGGGACATCCTGAAATCCCAGGACATCAGGTTTGAAATCTGGGATTTACTCTATACCAGGCTCTTTATCTGGGATTTATACTCTTTTTCTACTCTTTATCTGGGATTTTATACTCTTTATCTGGGATTTACTCTATACCAGGCCAACAAAACTTTAGACTTGTCCATATGGAGAGCATTATGATAAATTTCTTGAGATTCAAACAATCAGATTTGTCGTTCAAAGGGATGAAAACATTGTAGGAAAAGGGGAAGCTCCTGGTCATCATCATTTTCTCCTATTCCAACATTGTTTTAGGAAGTCTTCTTTCTTCGGGTCTAAAATGATTAACCCTTTCCCCCGCAATCCCAAGTTTTAACGACCCCAGGGATGAAGCCTTTTGAAAACATTGTGGGAAAAGGAGAAAATGCTGGTAATGAGCATTTTCTGCTTTTCCCACAATGTTTTCTACTCTATCCAAAACAAATTCCATCATTTGAGTCACATTTAAATTGTCGTCTGCAAATGCTTTGAATTTGGAATAGTCCAAAATTTTGTCATTTGGTAAAGGGGTAAAGATCATCTGGAAAAGGGTGAAACCTTGTCAATAGTTTGATGGACAAGAAGACATTATGCACAGATTTCCACAAGTTCTGTTTTGAACAGATTTTCAGCATCCAGTTATTGCCATAGCCTAGGCATCATTGTCATCTGTGTCGTGGTGGTGCAGAAACTTAGACATTTTGTTACAATCTCTGTTATTGCTTAACCCTTTACGAAACAATCCCGGGTTTTCACGACCCTAGGAAAGAAGGCTTTTGAAAACATTGTGGGAAAAGGAGAAAATGCTGGTAACCAGCATTTTCTCCTTTTCCCAGAATGCTTTCTGCTCTATCAGAGAGCTTAAGCCTGTTTGTCCTAAAGCTGAATTTGGCATCTGCAAATGCTTTGAAATTGGACTAGTCTAAAATGTTGTCGTGTGGTAAAGAGTTAAGATATTTACTTTAAACTTTGACAACTTCATAATTACCAAAAAGGGAACCCATACAACAGGGGCAGATAACCATCAGACTATTTTTAATACAGTTATGCCCCTTCTGGACTTATAATTTTCACTGAAAGTCAAGCACTTGCAGCCGAGCATTGGCACCCACATGCGCTGCCCTTGTTTTCACCTTTCAAGCTGTTTGCAGTTTCTAAATAGCAGACATTTTTGTAAATCACAGTAGATATTATCAAGTTAATGAGGGCTGAATAGAAAATCATCTACTGCCTTATCAGTTTTATCAAATACAAAAAAGCATTAAAAAGAGATGCAAAAAGGTTTTTTTTTATACCCCCGCAAAACGAATGTTTTCGGGGGTATACTGGAATCAGCCTGTGTGTCCGTGTGCCCATCTGTGTACAAAATACTAGCAATTTTGTGTTGCGAACTCCTCCTAGAGTTTTCCTTCAATTGCATTGAAACTGCGCACATATATTGATCATATATTGAAGATTTGCAAGACGTAATTTTCAATTGTCAACTCCCCCAGGTTAAGGAATTACCTCCCCTTGAACTTGACACTTTTTTTCTGTCAAAGGGCTGGCGGGGGTATTAAGTCACATTCAGTGACAGCTCTAGTTTTTAGTCCCTTCTGGTGAAGCCGAAGGGGACTTAAGGTTTGCACTCCGTCTGTCCGTCAGTCTGGCAATTCGGTTTTCCGGACTTTTTTTCTAAATGCTGGTACATATTGAGCTGAGTTTTGGTGTGTAAGTCACCCACCATCACTTACAGATCAAGTTTGACTTTCGTTCCGGTCCACTGGTTTTCCACGGATTTACGGGCCTTGGACTTACAAAATTTCACTGATAAATCAGTTTTCCGGACTTTTTTCCTAAATGCTGGTAGGTATTGATCTCAGATTTGCTGTGTAACTCAACCACCATGACTTACAGATCAAGTGCAACTTTCGTTCAGGTCCACTGGTTTTTCATGGATTTACGGGCCTTGGACTTACAAAATTTCACCGATAAATCAGTTTTCTGGACTTTTTTTCTAAATGCTGGTAGATATTCACCTGACTTTAGCTGTGTAAGTCAACCACCATGACTTACAGATCAAGTTCGAGTTTCGTCCCGCTCCACTGCTTTTTCATGCATTTACGGGCCTTGGACTTACAAATTTTACTGATAAAACATTTTTCCACACTTTTTTTCTAAACGCTGCTACATATAGAGCTGATTTTTGGTGTGTACATCAACCACCACGACTTACACATCAAGTTCGAGTTTCGTCCCTCTCCACTGCTTTTTGACGCATTTACGGGCCTTGGACTTACAAAATTTCACTGATAAAACATTTTTCCGCACTTTTTTTCTAAACGCTGCTACATATAGAGCTGATTTTTGGTGTGTACATCAACCACCATGACTTACACATCAAGTTCAAGTTTCGTCCCGCTCCACTGCTTTTTGACGCATTTACGGGCCTTGGACTTAAAAAATTTCACTGACATGCCAGCGATACATACGGCTGGTAGGGGACTGTGTATTGCTATGCAATACTATCAGAATGCTTGTTTATGATATTGTACATGTATATTGTTTTTCAGAAACCAATGGTTTCAAAACTGAATAAAACAATTTTATAGTTGTATGTTGTTTCCACTAGAATGTCTTCTTTGAAGTTTTACATCATTTCTGAAAAGAAAACCAAAGCTAATATGGACCTCAAGTAAACTGATAAAACTCAATCCAAGGATAGTGATTATCATAGAGAATCATGGTCTGAATTCTAAATAGTTACACTGGATCAATGCTAAAAACTAAAGAGTTTAGCCTTGTTGAAATTGAGAGCATTTGCAGAAGACAAATGTGACTCAAAACATAAAATTTGTCTATCATAGGGTAGAAAACATTGTGGGAAAAGGAGAAAATGCTGGTTACTAGCATTTTCTCTTTTTTCCACAATGTTTTCAAAAGGCCTCTTCCTCAGTGTCGTTAAAAACTCGGGATCGTGTGGTAAAGAGTTTAACAGGGACCGTAAATTAGATACAATCCTTGACTTAAAATGTCTGTTGGGTTTATTCCGCACCCCAAGGGTTAAGTCTTTACCACACAACAAAATTTTAGACCAGTCCAAATTGAAAGCATTTGCAGACAACAAAATAAATGTGGCAAAAAAAATGAAATTTGTTTTGAAAAGGTTAGAAAACATTGTGGGAAAAGGACAAAATTCTGGTTACCACCATTTTCTCCTATTCCCACAATGTTTTCCAAGGGCTTCTTTCACAGGGTCGTTAAAAGTCGGGATTGTGTGTTAAAGAGTTAATTGAGTCATACTTTTCCATTCATATATCTGAGATTAGATGATAAATAATTGATTTAAGCCTTAACATTTTCAGGTGTAAACTTCAGGTAAACACATGCCAACTGAACAGATTGAGGCGCAAGATCAGTCACATCCTAATCCTGGCCTTCCCTGATTTTTTTTTGGTCACTTTTTGGTTGGGGGGGTGGGGGGGCATGATTCTCATTTTCTCTTTTTGTCACAGTGATTTTGAAAGTGGTCACAAATGTCAAAATATCGCCTGCATGTGGTAACATAATATGAAAGTGAGATTTTTCAACCTTTTCTTTATTATAGTGACAGATGGCTACAAAAACATCTTTACGTGGTAAAGCACCAAAAGGCTTCTTTCTCAGGGTCGTTAAAAGTAGGGATTGTGTGGTAAAGGGCTAAAGGAAGGAGACGAATTAAATGTTAAGAAAGAGAGGAATTAACTTCCGATTTTTTCTCCTCTTCCCATGAACTTTTGTGTTTTGTAATTAATTATAGATGGGAGTAGGGATCTAAGATGTTGTCTTAATTATCCCAAATGTTCATTATTATAGCTAGTTGTCCTATTGATTTTGTGATGAGTGCACAACTTTTACAAGGGCACATCTCAATAACCCTTTACAAAACAACAAAATCTTAGACTTGTCCAAATTGAATGCATAATTGCAGATGACAAAATAAATGTATGTAAGAATTTGAAATTTGTTTTTGGAAGGATAGAAAACATTGTTGGAAAAAGAAAAAAAATGCTGGTAAGCAGCACTTTCTCCTTTTCCCACAATATTTCCAAAAACTTTCTTTCTCAGGGTCGTTAATACTCGGGATTATGTGGCATAGGGGTTAATCTTTTACAAAACAATAATGTGCTTTAACAACCTTTTTAAGGAAAAAAGCTTTAGAAAACATTGTGGTAAAAGGAGAAAATGCTGGTAACCAGCATTTTCTCCTTTACCCACAATGTTTTCTATCCCACAATTTGAGCCATAATTATTCACTTGACCATCTGCAAATTCTTAAAAGGTTTTTGGACAAATTCGAAACTTTGTTGTTTGAAAATGAGTCAACAGATTGCCCATGTCCAATCTTTTTAGTAAAAAGGGATTTTAGAAACGGAATATAATTTGAGAAATGGAAAGTTGGTCACATGGAGCAGTCTGATCTTGGATCGTCTTTACATTATTTGTGTTGGTGGAGATCTACATAGACATAAATGTTTCTAATAATGTCCTGCAGGTTAAATATCAGCCGTGATTGCTTTGTTCATTTATATATCACTGCTACCATGAATGTGTCTGTACAAAACAAAAGAGAGGAATTTGGCATCCTAAGGAATATATGTATTGATCTGTAATAAACTGCACTGTACCGAAAAAAAAAAAGCTGGATGATACATACCATGTTTATATATAGACAGTAAGATCACATGACAAGGTTGACCAATCAAATTTTGTATCAGATTTTTACCTATTCTGTCATTTAACAACCCTTTATTCAAAAACTCTGAATTTTAGAGAAACCTGAGGAAGATCAAGGCTTTAAAACCATTGTAGGAAAGGGACAAAATGTATTTACTCCTCTCACTTACAGTCTTTTCAACACTCTCTCATAAAATCTCTCACTTGAGCCCATACTGAAATTGTCGTATGCAAATAAAAGTTATTGCTTTCAAAATGGATGAGTCAAACATTTTGTCCTGTGATAAAGAGTCTAACATTTTGTCCTGTGATAAAAAACTAAAACCACAGACGCCCTGGAAAGACAAAAACCACAGAACAACAGACAATATTTCACAATTCCTCTCAAAGACGTTTTTTTTTTATTCTCCTTTTTAGTTAAATCTGAAAAATCCTAAGACTTGCCCCAAGCTGATTGAGGTAGAATTAATTAGTTCTTTCATGATTTTGTCTTCGAAATCTCTCCTTAATTCCCTGATTGAAGCACTGATGGGGATCATTGTGTGTCTTTGTTAATAAGCCTTTACAAGACAGTGCCAACTTTTAACGCCCCCAAGAAAGATCTACTTTTTTGAAAACATTGTGGGAATAGGAGAAAATGCTGGTAACCAGCATTTTCTCCTTTTCCGACAATATTTTCTACCTTTCCCAAATCAAATTTTGACTTTTCAGTCACTTTTATTTTGTCATCTGCAAATGCTTTCAAATGTATCCATCTGAAATTTTGTCATTTGTTAAAGACATAGACTGTGAGGCTTTTAAAATCAGGTTAACCCAGTATTATTATAAGAAACCAATATTGTACGCCCCTTTCAGTTGATCACTTTTTAAATTATGGCAGAAAAGGAGCAATTGAGTCACTTATATTATTACCACCTACATAAAACCTTTGCCTCATTTTACTCATACTACATACATGCTTTCAAAGTCCTATAGGCAGCAAAAAATATGGAGGAACAGGGTACTGGTAATATCAGGGTAGTAAACATTTATAATTGCAAATGGAAAATTGATTGAACAGTGTGTAAGGCTACTTTCAACATTATATCAGTTATATTATGGCAACAGCTGACATATTCATGTATGTTGTGGGTTTTACCAGTACTTTAGGCTAGAGCTTTGAATTGCCTTGTCCAAGGCCACTCCCACGTAAAGCCCAGTGTGTCCAGTACAGCTGGAAGGTACGAGTCCTAAGCTTTATTACTGAGCCATGCAGGACCCAGCAAATGGAGAAACTCTGCTTTATAAAGAACTTTTTCTCCATGTGTAGAGATATTTTATAAATTCAAATACTGCAAGCATTGCTACAATGAACGAAAGGGTCCCCAACAATAAATTATTCACAATTCTGAGTGTGAAACATGGAGACTTTAGGGCGGAATTCTGTCAGCCCACAATCTAACAAAATTTCTTCCAAATTGACAGAAATGTGTCTCACTTGTCTAACAATTGAAATTTAATGTTTACATTCATCAAATTAACCCTTTTCCAAACAAAGCGACATTTTGAAGTAAAATGTAGAAAACATTTTGGGAAAAGGAGAAAATGCTGGTAACCAGCATTTTCTCCTTTTCCCAGAATGTTTTCCTCTGTTTCAGTGACAGATCCTATCATTTTGAGCCTTATTTACTCATTGTGCTTCCAACTTAGATCAGTCGAAAATTTCTTTGGTCTGGTGAAAAGCTGCAACTCCCTATTTTAATTAGCTTTCTTTTGAGAAATCTTGGAAATGAAATTTCATCACCATTTCCAGTCTGTTCTCTGAGAAATGCTTAGAAGCAAAATCATTGTTTGAACTTTTTAACAGATGTCCAGTTTTGAGTGGATGTATTGTTTTGACTCTTTACCAAAAAATCCTGTGCAACTTTTGACTGCCCTGAGGAAGAAGCCTTTTGAAAACATTGTGGGAAAAGGAAAAAATGCTGGTTATCAGCATTTTCTCTTTTTTCCACAATGTTTTCTATCGAACCAAAGACAGTCTTAACATCTGATAATGCTGGTAACCAGCTTTTTCTCCTTCCACCATGTTTTCTATCCAACCAAAAACAATCTTAACATCTGATAATGCTGGTAACCAGCTTTTTCTCCTTCTTCCACAATGTGTTCTGTCCAACCAAAGACAATCTTAACATCTGAGCAATACATGTATTTAATTCAACTGCAATAACGCTTCTGATTTTGGCCAATCTAAAATTGTGTCTTTGGTAAAGGGTTAACCCTTTACCACACAATCCCGACTTTTAACGACCCTGAGAAAGAAGCCTTTTGAAAACATTGTGGGAAATGGAGAAAATGCTGGTTACCAGCATTTTCTCCTTTTCCCACAATGTTTTCTACCCTCCCCGAAAGAAACTTCAATTTTTTGATAACATTTATTTTGTCGTCTGCAAATGCTTCTCCAATTTGGACCAGTGTAACATTTTGTCATTTGGTAAAGGGTTAACCAAGTGCTGTATTTTCAACTCAACAAAAAAATTAGATTCTACTGTATTGAAAGCATTTTGCAGAGGAAAAATTGAAATAACAGGGTAGTGATGCAGTATGCCAAGCAAGTTGTATACCAAGCAAGTCGCCACACAAATAACCCTATACATGTACCACACAATCCCGACTTTTAACGACCCTGAGAAAGAAGCCTTTAGAAAAAATTGTGGGAAAAGGAGAAAATGCTGGTGACCAGCATTTTTTCCCTTTCCCACAATGTTTTCTACACTTCCCAAAACAAATTTCAGTTTTTGAGCCACATTTATTTTGTCGTCTGCAAATGCTTTCAATTTGGACTGGTCTAGAATATTGTCGTTTGGTAAAGGGATAATGGCCCATGAAAACCATTTTTTTCTAACAACCAACTGGATCATGAAGTAGAATGTTACTTGGACATACAGGAAAGGGACAAAATAGCAAAAAGCTTTGACCCATGTCAGCCTTCACTGTATACAGGCTGAGATGGGTCGATATTTTGCAGATGCATTAAGCCCCGTTGTCACAGGGCATGACTCATATGTTTTTTGGAAGTTGATTTACTAAGCTGACATTTTAACTTTCATACGTGCATTTCTTCAAACACTGAATCAATCGAAGTTGACCTTTCTAAACCATTATTGAGAAAAATATCACAGCTAAAGGTGAAATTTTTAGGACATGAATGTCACAAACCGTTCCAATATTTTTTTTGGAGGTCAAGAAGTCAGAACAAACTGATGTATTAGCTTTTTTATTTCTTCAGACATAGTGTATTGATGGCAGCCATTTCTATGCCATTATAGAGAAAATTATTGGGGCAAAGGAGAAATTATGAGTAACAATTTGACTTGCCACAGATACAAGAAGTTGGACAAAAATGACATAATATATTAGCTTTCTAAATAAATATATTCCTTCAGACACATTCAGTCCCGGGCAGCCATCTCTAGCCCTTTCAGATGGTTATGTGGTAAAGCAGCCAGTGGCTTGGAAAAAATATTGTGCGGAGTACCAGGTAAATAAACTCCAGGAAAGCATGCATAGGTGCACTGGCGGCCAAGATATAACTGAAATAATGTTGAAAATGGCATTAAACACCATCCAATCAATCAATCAAACACCTTTGATGAGAAAGGTGTCATGGCAAAAGGAGAAATTTTTAGGAAATGAATGTCGCAGACACTTCCAGTATTGTTTGGAGGGCATGTGACAACCGCACCAAGCTAACATATTTAACCAAGTGACTTTACCACACAGTCCCAAGTTTTAACGACACTATAAGGAAGAAGGCTCTGAAAACATTGTCGGAAAAGGAGAAAATGCTGGTAACCAGCATTTTCTCCTTTTCCCACAATGTTTTGTACACTTCCAAAGAGAATTTTCAGTTTTTCAGTCACATTCAATTTGTCGTCTGCAAATGCTTTCAATTTGGACCTATCTCAGATTTTGTTGTTTGGTAAAGGGTTAAGCTTTCTTATTCCTTCAGACACAGTCAGTCAAGCCTTAGCCATCTCTACACTATAAATGAGAAAAATATTGCTGCAAAAGGAGAAATGATTGGGAAATGAATGCCACAGACACTTCCAATATTTTTTAGAGGGGCAAGTAGTGGGACCAAACTGACATATTAGCTTTCTTATTTTTTCAGACACAATCAATCAAGGGCAGCCATCTCTAACCCATTGTGTCTGCTAAGAGACACATTTTCTCCCAAAAATCATTATTTTAGCACTTTTATTGACAGTATATGACTGAACCCTTTAGTTTTTCCAGACCTAACAAAAGGTTTTTGAAATAAACAAAGGGCAAAGACTACTTAAAAGAAGGGAAAATTTCTTTTTTAACCCTTTACCAAACAACAAAATTTTAGACTGGTCCAAATTGAAAGCTGTTGCAGACGACAAAATAAATATGACTGAAAAATTGAAATTTGTTTTAGGAAGGGTACAAAACATTGTGGGAAAAGGAGAAAATGCTGGTTAACAGCATTTTCTCCTTTTCCCACAATGTTACCAAAAGCCATCTTTCTCAGAGTCGTTAAAAGTCGGGTTTGTGTGGTAAAAGGTTAAGTGTGAGAAAAACATTGTGGGAAAAAAGCGTTATTGCTTGTCGCAATCAACTCTTTACCAAACAACAAAATTTGAGGCATGTCAGAATTGATTTTTTGGCATTTTCAGACAACAAATAAAATGTTGCTTATGAAATGAGGTTCCTCTTTGAAAGGATAGAATACATAGGGGGAAAAGGAGAAAATGCTGGTTTTCTTTTGGGTCATTAAAACTCGGGATTGTGTAGTAAAGGGTAACTCTTTACCACACAATCCAAACTTTTAACGACTCTGAGGAAGAAGGCTTTTGGAAACATTGCGGGAAAAGGAGAAAATGCTGGTAACCAGCATTTTCTCCTTTTTCCACAATATTTTCTACCCTTCCTAAAACAAATTTCAGTTTTTCAGTCACATTTATGTTGTTGTCTGCAAATGCTTTGAATTTGGACAAGTCTAAAATTTTGTCGTTTGGTAAAGAGTTAAATACTGCTTGTCCCACAGTGTATTAACTCTTTACCAAACGACAAAATTTTAGACTTGTCCAAATTCAAAGCATTTGCAGACGACAAAATAAATTTGACTCAAAAATTGAATTTCGTTTTGGAAGGGTAGAAAACATTGTGGGTAAAGAAGAAAATGCTGGTTACCAGCATTTTCTCCTTTTCCCACAATGTTTTCAAGAGACTTCTTACTCAGGGTCGTTAAAAGTCGTGACTGTGTGGTAAAAAGTTGAAAATATTAGACAGTAAAATTTACTGTATCCTTTGAATAGAATCCTTTAAAAAAAAAATTTCAGTGTTTAAAAAAAAAAATGTCACAATTTCAGGACATTTTTGTTTTCCAACACTTTCCCACACAATCCCTGAGAAAGAGGCCTTTTGAAAAAAAATTGTGGGAAAAGGCGGCAGTGCTGGTAACCAGCATTTTCTCCTTTTTCAGCAATGTTTCATACCTTGTTAGCGATTTCAGATCATTTGTACAGATTTAACTGTGTTTGCAACAGATGTTTTGAATTTGGAAGAATCAAAAACTAAAAATACTGTGTGTTGGAAAGGGTGAGCAGAATATCTCAAATGCTGGTCACCAACATATTCTCCTCTTTCCTTAAAGACCTTCTATCTCAGATGTTTAAAGACATTCGATTGTTTTGTGAAGGGTTAAGGGATTTTAACATCATCATCTTGTGCTTGACAACTGGAGCCAGAAAAAATCATTACCTTGTCATTATGACAATGATTGCCTAATGATTGTTTACCTCCCTTAGGGTAGGTCAGAAAGTGGTAGAAAGGTCACCTTAGATAACCTTGACTTTCAGGATGCTTACAGCAGCTTAACCTTTAAAGTTTATCACACACCAAAAATTTAGATTCTTCCATAATGAAAGCACTTTTAGTCCACAAATTTAATTTAGCTCTAAAGATAATTTCTGTCTTTGACCCTTCACCAGAAGACAAAATTTTAGCCTTGACCAAATCGAAATCATTTGCTGACAACAATTTCATTGTGGCTCAAATGGTGCAATTTTTCTTTCAAAGGGTAGAAAACATTGTGGGAAAAGGAGAAAATGCTGGTTACCAGCAATTTCTCCTTTTCCCACAATGTTTTCATAAGGCTTCTTTCCCAGGGATGATAATAGGTGGCATTTTGCGGTAAAGGATTAAAGTGGTGGAAAACTTTGTGGGAAGAGGAGAAAACGCTGGTTACCAGCATTTTCTCCTCAATGTGTTTTAAAAGTCCTAATTCTTCTATAGGGTCTTTATAACCCTTTCCCAAACAATGAATTTTAGACTGGTCCAAATTCAAAAAGTTTGCAGACGACAATTTTAAATTTGATGAAAATGGCAGAAAGTTATCAAAAAGGGTAGAAAACACTGTGGGAAAAGGAAAAATTGCTCGTTACGAGCAATTTCTCCTTTTCCCACAGTGTTTTCAAAAGACTTGTACTGCAGACACGTGAAAACCAGGGCTTGTTTGGGAAAGGGTTAAAGTCGGGATTATGTGGTAAAGGGTTATCTACACTCTCCAACTTTTAATGACCCTTGGAAAAAAAGCATGTGAAGGGATTGTTTTCCCACCAAGTTTTCCATCTTATGAAAGAAATTTCGTGTTTTGTGTAACATTTAAAGTTACAGTAGCTGCCAAAAGTAAACAAAGCAGGTGTTAAAATGCATTAAAATTGAATATCATTTAAAAGTATGGAAATTATTATGAAGATGACCAGTCTGCTATTGTGTGGTCGGGTCCAATTATTTACCGCTGGGAAAGAAATTAATTTCAAAAGTAGGTTGAAACTTGCCAGGTCACTCTGTCTTTTGTTTACTTTTTGCCTAATTTTAAAATTTGGGTTTTTTTTGCTATTGACTAAGGCTTGGACCCACTATACAATAACAGACTGTGTCAGAATATTTTCCATACTTTTGTATGGTATGATTTAAATTTAACTCTACCAAATGACAATATTAATTTTAGACTGCTCCAAATTAAAAGCATTTGCAGGCAACAATTTAAATGTTACACAAATGACTGGATTTGTTTCTGAAAGGTAAGAAAACATTGTGGGAAAAGGAGAAAATGCTGGTTACCAGCATTTTCTCCTTTTCCCACAATGTTTTCAAAAGACTTCTTCCCCAGGGTCATTAAAAGTCGGGATTGTGTGGTAAAGCGTTAAATGCATTGTATTAAATGTATTGTCTTTTTGGCTGCTATTGGGCCTTTAACCCTTTACCATATTGAATGCCGCCTTTTAATGACCTTGGGAAAGAAGCCTTTTGAAAACATTGTGAGAAAAGGAGAAAATACTGGTAACCAAGAATATAATGCAAGAATGCAGTGAAAACAATGTTGCAAAATTGGAAATGGCTCATTAACAAGCATTATTTTTGTATTGCCAAAATATTTTAAAAAAATTGTTGTGCAAAACATATTAACCCTTTACCACACAATCCCGACTTTTAACAAGAAGCCTTTTGGAAACATTGTGGGAAAAGGAGAAAATGCTGGGTAACCAGCATTTTCTTCTTATCCCACAATGTTTTCTACTCTTCTACAAACAAATTCAATTTTTGATTCCCATTTATTTTGTCGTCTGCAAATGCTTTGAATTTGGACTAGTCTAAAATTTTGTCATTTGGTAAAGAGTTAACCCTTTCCCAAACAAGTCCTGGTTTTCACGTGTCTGCAGTACAAGTCTTTTGAAAACACTGTGGGAAAAGGAGAAATTGCTCGTAATGAGCAATTTCTCCTTTTCCCACAGTGTTTTCTACCCTTTTTGATAACTTTCTGCCATTTTCATCAAATTTAAAATTGTCGTCTGCAAACTCTTTCAATTTGGACCAGTCTAAAATTTGTCGTTTGGGAAAGAGTTAAGTCTTACAAGAGTAATATCTGATACTTACCACAGAAAAACAACAATAGATGATCAGTTTTCAGTGTTGAAATTTCCTGTCATTGTCAAGTTGTCATGGTAACCAAACAGACTTGTGATCACAATGGCACCATGTCACTGTCGCTTTCCATCAGACAAAACACCTTGTTACCTGTGTATTGATTGATTATACTGTTATGAGGTGGAGACATGCAGGTAACATGCAGTGTGCAGGAATTTACTTGCATCTTGTAAGTATACCCCCCACCTAAGTAGCAGTGTAGGGTATACTGGTTTCACCATGTCTCTCTGTATGTTTGTTCGTCCATCTGTCCATCCGTCAATCCGTCCATCCATCCATCTTTTCATTTCCTTGCTCTAACTCAGAAGCCATTTGATCTAGAACCCTGAAACTTTATGCAAGTGTTCCCCAAGACCCAAGGAGGTGCCCCATTGTTTTTGGGTCACATAGGTCAAAGGTCAAGGTCACAGGTGAACATTGTTTTCTCTAATTGTGCTGCTTCAGTAACAAGGTGCCGGTGGGGGGTATTTGTCAGCTTTGGGACAGTTCTAGTTGTATTTAACCCTTAACATCACAATTCTGTGTTTTAACGACCCTGAGAAAACTTCCCTATAAAAAGCATTGTAGGAAAAGGGAGAAATGCAGGTAACTAGCATTTTTCCTCTTCCTCAATGTTTTTCTACCCTTTCTAATTATGACAAATTTGATCATTTGCGACATTTTGTTTGTCATCTGCAAATGACTTCATTTTGGGCACTTCTAACATCTTACTGTCTTAGTAATTTGAGTCGAAATATTATTAGTGAAGACGAAAGTTCCTTGATTTTCATCGGACAATGATCAATTTTGCCGTAAAATCATTTTAACCCTTTACCAAACAATCCCGGGTTTTCATGACCCTAAGAAGGAAGCCTTTTGAAAACATTGTGGGAAAAGGAGAAAATGCTGGTAACCAGCATTTTCTCCTTTTCCCACAATGTTCTCTGACCTATCCAGTATATAAATCACCATTTAAGCTACATTTTATTTGTTGTCTGCAAATGCTTTGAATTTGGTCCAGTCCAAAATTTTGTTGTTTGGTAAAGAGTTAACTGAAGGGCCTATTGTCAGATGAATAGTTCTAAATTTGTACCGTTTTTCAAAAGACGTCAATTACTTCTGAAGTACATGAGCGTGCAGGCAAGTGGGTACTTTTCTGTGCAAGAACTCAATAATCCTTTACTAAATATTCCAGTGTTTTATCACCAAGCAGAAGAAAGAAAGCTCTTGAAAACATTGTGGAAAAAGGACAAAATGCTGGCTTACCAGCATTTTGTCCTTTTCCAACAATGTTTTCCTCTTCCTTTTTAGAAGACAAATACCATATTAAAGTCAGTTTTTATCCCTTAAAGCGCCATATAGACTTTGACAAACTTTCTTCTAAAACAAACTTTCAATCTAGAAATAAGACCTTAAGAAATGCCATTTAACTCTTTACCACACAATCCCAACTTTTAACAACCCCGAGAAAGAAGCCTATCGAAAACATTGTGGGAAAAGGAGAAACTGCTGGTAACCAGCATTTTCTCCTTTTCCCACAATGTTTTCCAGCCAGAATTTTTGAGGGAAACGGACAAATTGGATCAAAGATCAGACTGCATGTTTTATGCAGGCTTATATTGATCTACACAGTCCCCCAAAGGGAGCCAAAGTTGCAAAAGGCATTTTAAGGTTTTTTTTTTTAATCAGCTGCAAAATGCTTGCAGTATGGATGTGTATAACATTTTGTAGTCTAGTAAAGAGTTGAATGGATGCTTTTCCATGTCGGAATACTATAATTGTCCACTTTGCGTGTCACTTGTTATTCGGAAGAAAAGCGATGGAGGATTTTCTCAGAGATTTCTGTATGGAAATGAGGAATTCGAGTAATTATGGATCACAATACATCAATCAGTTCTCATTATGCACTGACTAAATATTGACCATTGTGCTGGCCATTTTGACTCTTTTAAGCAGACGAGAAAATTTTGGGACTTGTCCAAAATCAAAGCATCTGCAGACAACAAATGCAAAGTTGATAGAAATAAAGTTCAGTTCTCAAATAGGGTAGAAAACTCTGTGGGAAACAGAGAAATTGCTTTTTTCAAGCAGTTACTCCTTTTCTTGTAATAATTTTCCAAAGGTTTGCTTTGTAGGCATGTTTAAATCTTTACCACACAATCCCGACTTTTAACGACCTTGAAAAAGAAGACTTCTGAAAACCTTGTGGGAAAAGGAGAAAATGCTGTAACCAGCATTTTCTCCTTTTCTCACAATGTTTTCTACCCTATCAAAGACAACTTCCACAGTTTGAGTCTCATTTAATGTGTGACCTGCAAATGCTTTGGGTTTGGAAAAGTTTAAAATCTTGTAGTGTGGTACAGGGTTAAACACTAGATTAGTAGAGAGGTTATTGCAGACAAGAAAGTTTCAGACTTGCCTACATTGAAAGCATTAATTTTTCAAGCAGCCAATTTAGTGTGGCTCAAATGATAGGATCAGTAGGAAAACATTGTGGGAAAAGGAGTATATACTGGTTACCGGAAGTTTCTCCTTTTCTCCACTTTTTTTTTTTTTCAAAGTCCTTCTTCCAGAGGTTGGTAAAAGGACAGAATCATCAGGGAAAAGGCTAACTGACCAAGACAGGAAGGGGTCAGTGTGATTAGATTAACAGGTTATTTCCCTTGGTATGGGTTAGAAATTAATGGCAATGGGATGTAGCCCTGTTCACCCTTTGGTCAGCTTGACAATTATAAGCAGTTGACTCTGCTTTAATTTTGCCTTGGAAAACACTGAAACAAAATGAAGTAATGTTTAAAAAAGTGAATAATTTCTCCATTTTCCACAGTGTTTTCATGTTCAGTTTTCTGTTTAACACTTAACCAAACAATCCCATGTTTTAATGACCCTGAGGATGAAGGCCTTTGAAAACATTGTGGGAAAAAGAGAAAATGTGGTTACCAGCATTTTCGCCCGTTTCCACAATGTTTTCAAAAGCCTTCATTTTCAGGGTCATTAAAATTCTGGGTTGAGTGGTAAAGGGTTAACCAAACAATAAGAATGAACCCTGTATTTTAACCCTTTCCCACACAATCCCGATTTTTTACCACCCTGAGAAAGAGGCCTTTTGAAAGCATTTTGGGAAAAGGAGAAAATGCTGGCAACCAACATTTTCTCCTTTTCCCACAATGTTTTCTACCCTTCGCAAAACAAATTTCAATTTTTGAGCCACATTTATTTTTTTGTCTGCAAATGCTTTGAATTTGGATTAGTCTAAAATTGTGTTGATTTGTAATGAGTTAATGAGCCTGAAAAAAAAAATGAAAAACTGTAGGAAAAGGAAGGAATGCCAGTAACCAGCATTTTCTCCTTTTCTCACAATGTTTTCTGCTCTTTAACTCTTTACCAAATGACAAAATTTTTGGCTGGTCCAAGGTGAAAGCATCTGCAGATGACAAATCAGATATGACTCAAAATTTGAAATTTGTTTTGGGAAGAGTAGAAAACATTGTGGGAAAAGGAGAAAATGCTGGCTACCAGCATTTTCTCCTTTTCTGACAATGGTTTCAAAAGTTTAAGAATCTCTCTCAGGGTTGTTAAAAGTTGGGATTGTGTGGTAAAGGGTTAAAAGACAGATCCACTATTTTAGCTACCTTTATTTTGTTGTCTGCTAATGCTATTGGACTTTAGCATGTCCAATATTTTGTTGGTTTGGAAAGAGATAGCTCACAATTATTTTGTAAGAGATCTCACAACATTTCAAGATCAAGTTATAGTATCTGTACATTCTGATCATGATCTATGTCCCTTAACCCTTTACCTCACAAGCCCGAGTCTTAATGATCTTGAAGAAGAAGGCTTTTGAAAACATTGTGGGAAAAGGAGAAAATGCTGGTAACCAGCATTTGCTCCTTTCCCCAAATTGTTTTCTACTCTTTAAAAGGAAGAGATCAATCTTTGAATTACATTTTAATTTGTCATCTGAAAAATGTTTAACTCTTTACCACGCAATCCCAAGTCTTAACGACCCTGTGAAAGAAGCCTTTTGAAAACATTGTTGGAAAAGGAGACCAGCATTTTCTCCTTTTCCCACAATGTTTTCTACCATTTCTAAAACACATTCCAATTTTTCAATCACACTTATTTTGTTGTCTGCAAATGCTTTCAATTTGGACTGGTCTAAAATTTTATCGTTTGGTAAAGAGTTAGTCTTTTTTGTCAAGTCAAGTATTTTGTTGCCCGTGAAAGAGTTTAAATAACTAAGGCATGTTTGGTGCAAGATAAATAATGGATCACAGACAACATAATTCATTTTGACAATGTCTTCTCAAAATTTGACACAAAAATTGGCTCATTTTAGTGATTACCTTGTCATGTTATGATAATAAAACCCCATCTTCCATTTTTAGTGCTCTTGTTGTTAAATCTGTATTCTGATGCACAACAGGATTAACTGGAAAGTCACATGACAGAACTCGACTAGCTGAGATTTTTCTTGATTTGAAATAATAACTTCTATACCGAAACCCATGTTGTGGGTATTCATATGGATTTTCTAAATGAAAGAAAAAAAAATACAGGGCATGGCATCAGCTTTGTCTATGTGGGAAAGCAGCCAATAGCTCAACTTATTTCCAAATGACAAATTTTTCACTCTTGCAAAATAAATGCATTCAGCAGATGACATTTAGATGTGCCTCAAACTGGGATTTGTCATGGTTACAACTGGTGGAAAACATTGTGGGGAAAGAAGAGTATGCTAGTTACCAGCATGTTTTTTTCTTATTCCACAATGTTTTCAATTACCCTCTTCCTTGGGTGAAATTGTTTGGTACAGGAATAACCTAGTAGGTTGATTGGGTAGTATTCATGGAACTAAGGAATCACTAGAATGTGGGAAGCATTACAAATTGTGTATTCTTGATTGGTTTTAGCTTGGCTGTTTTCAGAGAAAACATCAAGGTATTGTCATAGTCCTTACATGTCGTCTGTGGCATCATGCGAAAACTAACATTCTTTGATATCTCTGTTATTACTGAAGATATTTGCTTCAAACTTGGACAAGTTGTCAATTATCAAAAGGGGATTCACCTATTTAAAAAGGACAGGTAACTATCAAAGTATTTTTTACAGAGTTATGCCCCTTTCTCAGATTAGAATTAAAATTGAAAATCAAGGAACGGCAGCCACGTGTAACTGGCACTCATATGCGGTGCTCTTGTTTTTTTCAGTTAATAAAAAAAGAATAGAAGCACTTCATAAGGCATGATAAAGACTTGTTACACTTCAGTCACACCTGGAAGAACATAATGACTTACAATGACATTGTGTGTAATCAGTTGCAGATATACTATACATCAAGACAGAAAATTGGACTTACTGTAATTTTGTAATAATTTTCTTTTAGATTATCATCTATTTCATAAGCTTTCTTTATCCCTTAACCCTTTACCACACAATCCAACTTTTAACGACCGTTAGAAAGGAAGCATTTGAAAACATTGCGGGAAAAGGAGAAAATGCTGGTAACCAGCATTTTCTCCTTTTCCCACAATGTTTTCTACCCTGTCAAAGAACTTCAGTTTATTTGTATCACTTTGAGAGTTGTTGCCTGCAGATGCTCTGAATTGAAGTGAGTCTAGAATTTGTTTGGAAATTTGTCACTTGGGAAGGGTGAAGTGTCTCTCAAAGTTCCTACTCAACAGATAAACCTGTAACTCTGTACCAGGCAACAAAAATTTATACTTACCCAAACTGGAAATATTTGCAGAGGATAGATGAGTCTCAAATGATGGGATTTTTGTTTGAAAGTGTAGGAAAACATTGTGGGTAAAGAAGAAAACGCTGGGTACCAGCATGTTCTCCTTTCCAAAAATTTTTTTCAAAAGCCCTCCTTTCAGCGGTTGGAAATACTTTTTTTTTAAATATATTGGACAGTGTAAATCAATGATCAGCCTGCATGTTCTGTGTAGTCTGATCTTGATATTAGTTATAAGTCAGTCTGCAAAGTGCACTTAGCTCAAGAAGGAATATGCTATTTCGTAGTGTATGATTCACCTAATAGGAAAATGCAAGGAAGCAAATTGAAGGAAAAAGAGTTGGTATTTAAAAAATTATAAAAAACATTGTGGTAAAAGGCACAATTGATGATTTTGAGTCAGTGGAATGGCTGTATAACACAGAGATTTAGCTGTAAAAGGTAAAATGTAATAGAACAATGGATTAAACCCATACCACACATTATGCCAACATTTAACAACCCTGAGGAAGAAGCCTTTTGAAAACATTGTGGGAAAAGGAAAAAAATGCTGGTAACCAGCATTTTCTCCTTTTCCCGCAATGTTTCCTACCCTATCAAAGAAAAACCACATTATTTGAGCCACACTGATATTGTTGTTTGCTATCAATTTGGATGGGTCTAAAACTTTGCCCTGTGGTAAAGGGTTAACTCTTTACCAAATGACAAAATTTTAGACTTGTCCAAATTGAAAGCATTTGCAGACGACAATCTAGGTGTGGCTCAAATGATGAAATTTGGCTTGGATAGCATAGAAAACATTGTGGGAAAAGGAGAAAATGCTGGTTACCAGCATTTTCTCCTTTTCCCACCATGTTTTCAAAAGGCTTCTTCCTCAGAGTCGTCAAAACTCGGGATTGTGTGGTAAAGGGTTAAATTGAAAATGAATGGAGAGCTTTGACCGTGATGAATGTTTCTATTGCTGCCATTATAACAATCATGAGAATGAAATTATTGTCTTTTTCTGACCTTTTACCACACACAATCTTGGATTTTACTGACCCTAAGGAGGAGGGCTTGAGAAATCATGGTGGGAAAAGGACGAAATGCTGGTACTGTACCAGCATTTATTCCCTTTCCCACAATGTTTTCTACAAAATCAAATACAGAAAACAATTTGAGCTACATAATGTCATCGGCAAATGCTTTGAGTTTGGTTGAGTCAAAAATTTTGTTGTTTGGTAAAGAGTTAAAAAGAAAGATATACATAATGATTGTGTACTTGAATAATAAATGATTATGTCAAAAGTGAGTAGAAAGTGAGTAGAGAGAGCCAACATTATAGGCTTCCATACTTCCTTTATGACAATTGTGGGAAAATAATAGAATTTATACAAAAGAGCAGAGTAGATTTAGCCTTTTTTTTTACATTCATTTATTTTCTATTCCTCATATGATGTTTTTCTGCAAAAAAAAAAATCATGGCAACTGAGGAAATTTTTCATTTCTCCAGAATATCTCACGAAAGATCATACTGAATGTGAGCAGAGATTAGAGCTTTTGAAAGTTTAGGCCTATGAAAACACCTTGGGAAAAAGAGAAAATGTGTGTCACTTGCATTTTCTCCTTCTCCCACAATGTTTTCAACCCTATCAAAGACAAGATTCCTTCAAATTGAACCAGACACAGTTGTCCACAAATGCTTTCAAATTATACCAGTCAAAAATGTTGTCATTTGGGGAAAAGTAAAATGTGGCCCACTTGATTTGATCTGTCATTTAAAAGGAAGGAAACATTGTGGGAAAAGGAGAAAATGCTGGTAACCAGCATTTTCTCCTTTTCCCGCAATGTTTTCAAAAGTATTCTTTGTCAGGGTCTAAGTCACAATAATAATGTGTGGGAAAGAGTTATATGTAAACAGAAGAACTTGATGCTCATTCAGACACTGTCAAATATGTTTAGTTTTCAATATTCTTTTTCATGACCAAATTGCATACTCAAGTTCACACTAGAATGCAAATTTTGTCATCCTATTAATTAAAACTATTTATCTGTAAGAAGTTCATTTAGTGCTTTGAAAATTCAATTATGCCATATTCAATTATGGTTAGTCTGAGATGTAATATTTTGTCAAATTATTCTTTCCAACACTGCTATGGAACTGAAAAAGTTTGGCTGTCTTTCAACTTTGAACCAAAGGACAAAACGTTTAACCAAACGACAAATTTTTGGACTCTGAACCAAATTGAAAGCATTAAATGTAGCTTAAATGACAATTTCCTTCTTTGATTGGGTAGAAAACATTCAGGGCAAAGGAGAAAATGCTGGTTACTCTAAGTTCTTTGTTTTTAGCTCCACTGGCCGAAGGCCAGCGAGCTATTGTCATGGCGTTGTGTCCGTCGTGCGTCCGTCCGTCCGTTCGTCCGTGCGTGCGTCCGTAAACTTTTTCTTTAAAAAACTTCTCCTCAGAAACTATTGACTGGATTTTTACCAAATTTCACAGGAATGTTCCTTTGGTGGTCCTCTTTCAAATTCCTTCAAATAATTGTGTTCCATGAAGAATTCTGGTTGCCATGGCAACCAAAGTAAAAAACCTTTAAAAATCTTCTCCTCCCAAACTGCTATTTGGATAGCATTATTATTTTGCAGGAATGTTCCTTAGATACAGGTTTACAGAATTCCTTTAAAAAAAAATAATCTGTCAAAAAACATGGCTTTTATGGGAGACTCATTTTCCTTTTATGGTATAAAGTAAAATCTTTGTAAAATTTCTTCTCTAAAACTATTCATTGGATTTCATTGTTGTTTTGCAGGTAAGTTCCTATGGTGGTTGTCTGCCAAATTGTTTCTATGGTGGTTGTATACCAAATTCCTTTTAAAAAAATGATACACCTAAAAACACATTTTTTTATAGACAAGGCTTATATTTCAAAAAAATGTTCTTCTCCAAAACTATTTATTGTGTTAGTTTTATCGACTAACAAAGAAAAAGGAAGAAAATTGGATTGACTTGACCCAGTCAGGGCTGTCCTATTTAAGCCCACACATTTTCCTTGGTATTAAGATCACAATTTACTCCAATGATATGCTATTAGTTAGTACTAGTAATAAAATATCACTGGCCATAAATAAGATAAAAGCTTGAGCACTTTTCACAACTTGAGCTTTTCAATTTTGCCTTATTACTAAGCCTGAGTAACCATGCCAAGATAAAAAAGAAAAAGTATTTTAATAACAAAACCCCCATGTTGTAGGTACTTTATAGTCCTTTTGATATAGAACAAGAGAACCTCTGCACTTTTATTAGTTCTAGTAAAGGTTTGTTGACCTACTAATGAGTAAATGCAGAGTGGACAGAAGGGGTGTAAATCCTGGTATTGATGTAAGTTGATCTATATTGCTATAACATTCATTCATTTGCCCTCCTAGCTGTTCTTTTAGATTACCCCTTTACCACACAATCACAACTTTTAACGACCCTGAGAAAGACATATTTTCTATATTTTGATGTTTCCCCACCCAAAATGGTTTGTGAAAGGACCTGTTGCAGACAACATATCTTCAAATTAGTAAGACATATATATATAAAAAAGGATAGAAATTATTGTGGGAAACTAAGAAAATGCTGGTTACCATTTTTTTCTTCTTTTCTCACAAGTTTTTTCCATACCTTTTTTCTTCAGTGAGCTAAAATGCAGGATTGAATGGTAATTGTTAAAAACTTCTTTTCGCCATTATAGAAATATCAGGCCTGTGGAGCGATACAGGCGCTCAAGCGCCTCTAGTTCCTTTTTCCCACAATGTTTTCAAGAATTCCCTTTCAGGGTTTTTAAAACTCAGGATGGTGTGGTGAAGTTTTAAGTCTTTATGAGGGGACGAATTTTTTACTTGACCAAATTGAAAGGATCTGCAGAGGAAAACTATTATTGTTGCTTATATCATGGGCTTTTGTCTTTTAAAGGATAGAAGAAATTGTGGGAACAGGAGAAAATAAAAGTAAAAAATAGTGATTTCTTGTTGCAATCAATAGCACCTTTTTTCATAATGTTTTCTAAAGCTTTGACCTGAAAATGTTCAAACAGTTTCATTTTCACGTAATTAAGTTAAAACATAAAAAGGGGATTTAACCAATGTTTTTAGCACAGTTGTTTGTGAAGCAAAAAAAAACCAATTATGCATTGTTGCCATTTAAGCCCTGTTGTCATTTGCATCAGCCTTTAGTAGAATCTTTGACATTTTCTGAAATCTCTATCATTACTTAACCCTTTACCAAACGACAAAATTTTAGACTGGTCGAAATATTGACAGCATCTGCAGACTACAAAGAAATTTTTACCGAAAAATGGAAGTTTGTATTGGGAAGGACAGAAAACATTGTGGGAAAAGGAGAAAATGCTGGTTATCAGCATTTTCTCCTTTTTCCACAATGTTTTCAAAAGGCTTCTTTGTCAGGGTCGTTAAAAGTCGGGATTGTGTGTTAAAGAGTTAAAAAAATTTACTTCAAGCTAGTTTTTAGCTATCAAAAGGGAAAACCCATATCACAGGCGCAGGTAATTCTCAGTATATTTGTTACATAATTATGCCCCAATGTTCGCTGTTATATACCTACACTCACATTGTTACTGTATTTTTGTTTGTTAGTTTTATCATTGTTTTTATTGTTCTATTTTCAGTGAAACTCTCACAGTATACGGGCCCACTGTATGTGCAGCTTATGCCGCATGTCTGTTGACAAGGGAGTGTAATAGAAAAGCCTTCAGCAAGAACCGCCGTTCCATGACCACCTCCGATATGGTGGAACGCATCCAAGAATCCTTTGAATTTCTCTTTGAATAAGCTCAATTTTAGTGTGTCTGTGTGTTTTAGGTAAGGTATTTAATATTTTCCAGAATGTATTTTCACAACCCAGAGCTGCAACAAATGCATAATTTACTACTATACCATATGATCCCATATTGTTCCCACTCTGAAGAAGAATGTACATGTATCTTTTAAAAAAAAATGTGGGAAATTTGAGAAAATGCAGGTAACAGCATGACTTCTCCTTTTACCCACAATGTTTCGTACCTTGCCCATCCAGATCTCATTCATTGACATGTAGAATTAGTTTTATACACTTGAATTATGTTGTCTTGTGAAGATTTTTAATTCTGTACCAGACAGCATTGTTAGACTGATCCAAATTGAAAGCATTAAAGACTACAAATTAAATGCAGCTCAAATGGTAGAAATTGTCCATGAAAGGGTAGAAAACATTGTGGGAAAAGGAGAAAATGATGGCTACCAGCATTTTCTCCTTTTCCCACATTTTTTTCAAAAACCTACCACACTCAGACATCAGTAAATCTAAGGATTGTTAGGTAAAGTGCTAAAAGAATGTACACATGCTGCCTTTTTACATAGTAAAAACCATTCATTTTGGTCATTTAGTTGTAGACTGGAATTATTAAGGCATGTAATGCAGTTTGACAAGTTTATTAACATGGTGATCAATCAATTTTCTGTGGTCCTGACCTTTAACCTGGAAGTGATTAAAACAACCAATCAAATTGACCACACACAAGGGCTGTAGGTTTCATGGATGAATTTGACATGTTTTAGCTTGGCTGTTTTAGAAGAAAACATCATTGTCATAGCCCTGATGTCGTCATTGTGCAAAAACTTGGACATTTTAAAAAACTTGAACATTTTATAATATCTCTGTATACTGAAGATGCTTAGGTACTACAAATTTGTACAAGTTGTTCACTATCAAAAAGGGAACCCATAAAATATGGGTGGGTAATCATCAAGTAAATTTGACACAGTTATGCCCCTTTTTTGACTTTAACTTTTCACTAAAAATCAAGCAACTGCAGCAGAGCATTGGCACCCACATGAAGTGCTCTTGTTTGCTCATTTCTGACTTTGAAAAGTATTGTTGATATTTGAATGGTTTGATATTGTCTTCTTGAAGTGTACACCATTACTTCTTTGTTCTTGTAGCAAACATTATTCAAAATGCACATATCTTGGCAAAAGGAGAAACAAACATGTTTTTTCCTTTTGTTACAATGTTTCTAGCTAAATTAATGCTTATCATCTGTATTTTAAATCGACATTTTCAAAATTGTCTACTACAACCTGCTTTCAGGCAATTAACTGTGATGTGAAGACAGCAGTATGAAGCAACAGAAAAGGATGCATTTCTTTTATGACAAAAGAAATTTAGACTCAGACAGTATATTGAAGCAACTGGAGAAAACAAGTTGAATTTGGCTCAAATGATGGGAATTTTTCCTTTATAAGGGTAGAAAAGATTGTAGGGTAAAAAGAAAAATACTGGTTACCAGCAGTTTTTTTCCTTTCACTACAATGTTTCAAAAGCCTCCTTCTGCAGGGTTGCAAAAACACAGTGTTTGGTCTGTGGTCAACCCAATTTTTGTGGCATTTGTCGAAGACAATGCCACTATGAGTTCAATACGGCATTTTGATAATCATGTATCGCAGTTTGTGCAAAACCAAAGGAAGTAAACCCAATTAAACTAAATTTTTCAAAGACAAATAAGTGTTTCGTTTGCACTCAGATATGAAATTGAAAACGCCGTATAAAAATAAATTTGATGAGGCCATCGATAGTGAAAATACTTCTTTTTTATCGAAAAAAAAAAAGCCTGATGCGCAATTGTCTTCTATTGGCGTAATGATACACACAATCTTTGTCTCAAGACCGCCCGATTCTGTGCTTGTTCGCCCCAAAACGAGTTCGTTCTTGGGCTTATTCGTCCCTGGGCTTGTTCGCCCTGACTTGATCGTTCCACAAGATTGCACACTACTCTATCGGATTGTATATGACTATATAGTAAGTTGACTTTTAAGCGAATATTTTGAACTATTTCTATTGTTTATTTTTCAAATTACTAATTCCACACAACAACAACACCCCCACCCCCACCACCCCCACCCCTTTTGACAAATGCCACACCAGTGCTTTCAACGCTTTGATTGAGTATGAAATGATTTCCAATCTAATGTTGAACATGGTGTTAGCTCATTTCCAGACTGATCTTTTTGGCTAATGTAGACAAAATTTGAACGTATAAAACACAGTCCTGAGTTTTAATGATTCTGAAAAAAACAAACTTTTGAAAACATTGTGGGAAAAGAAGAAAATTCTGGTACCCAGCATTCCCTTCTTTTCCCACAATATTTTCTACCCTTTCAGAGACAGATTCCTTCATTTGTGTGACCTTTTAATTGTCGTCTGCACTTGCTTTCCTTTGTCCTTGGGTAAAAAGTTTGTGCTTTGTTTGTATGGTTTTTAATGCCATACTGAACATGCTTTATTATATTGTGCTGGTTAGTGCACCTATCAATGCTTTCTTGAAGTTTCTTTTGCCAGTATGCCACACAATATTCTATCTATCTATTCTTTCCTGGAGTTTCTTTTACCAGTACTTTGCTCAATACTCTTCCCAAGCCACCCACAGCTTTCCCACATAACCATTGGCAAAACAAGTACATGTATTAGCCCATAGAGAGGAATGAATTCTATCGCGTTGACAATCATCAATTCTCAGAAAGAATTTGCCGAGCTGAGGATTCAAATCAGCGAACACCCCCCCCCCCCCCCCCCACACACACACACATACTACTGACTGCACTTTCAGCTCAAATATTATCTTCACTTTACCTTCATGAATTTTGTGCCAAGCCTGGTTGCCCAGTTGACAATATGCAGGTCTTGAAATCAGGGGTTGCTGATTTGATTCCCGATCTCGGTCAATTTCTGTCCGTAAATTGATGAGGGTCATTGAGACAGCGTTTGTTCGTCTTTCACTGTGGAACGTTGTTTCGATGATGGTTATGTGGGAAAGCAGCCAGTTGCTTGGAGAAAAATAATTGTGTAACCACTGGTAAAAGCAACAGCAGGAAAGCATGGATAACTTCACTGACCCCCACAATATGGCTAAAATGATGCTGAAAAGGGTGTAAACCATTTACCACACAATCCCGACTTTTAACGACCCTGAGAAAGAAAGCTTTTGAAAGCAATGTGGGAAAAGGAGAAAATGCTGGTAACCAGCATTTTCTCCTTTTTCCACAATGTTTTCTACCCTCCCCAAAACAAAGTTTCATTTTTGAGTCACATTTATTTTGTGGTCATCATATCCTCTCAATTTGGATGGGTATAAAATTTTGTCATGTGGTAAAGGGTGTTAAACACCATGGGAACAAACAAGCAAGTAATTTTTGTTGTAAGAATAAACCTTTACCGCACAGTGCTGCCTTTTAATGACTCTGTGGAAAAAGCCTTTTGAAAACATGCGGGAAACGGAGAAAATGCTGGTTACCAGCATTTTCTCCTGTTCCCAAAATGTTTTCTGCCCTATCAAAGAAAGAAATAATTTTTTGCACCACATTTAATTTTTTGTTTGCAAATGCTTTCAATTTGGTCCAGTCCAAAATTTTGTCATTTTGTAAGATTTAAGCCATAGAATGCTGAATTTATAAAATAAATCTTTTCAGTAATGAAAAACATCCGAAATATGGTCATTTCAAGGTAGTTTTAGCCATAAGATGAAATGAAGTAGGAGACAGTGTAAATCAAAGATCAGACTGTGTGTTCTGTGCAGTCTGATCTTGATCTATGTTGTTAGCAAAAACACTTTAATATGGTTCCAACACTTTAACCCTTTACCACACAATCCCGAGTTTTAACGACCCTGAGAAGGAAGCCTTTTGAAAACATTGTGGGTAAAGGAGAAAATGCTGGTAACCAGCATTTCCTCCTTTTCCCACAATGTTTTCTACTCAATCAGTGACAAATTACATCATTTGAGCTACATTTAAATTGTCGTCTGCAAATGCTTTCAATTTGGACACGTGTAAATTTTTGTTATGTGGTAAAGAGTTAACGCTTTCACTAATAGTGACGACTTGATTACCGTTGGTGGACAGCATAGATCAAGATCAGACTGCACAGAATATGCAGTCTGATCTTGATCTACACTGTCCGCTACTCTGTTTTTAAACCATGACGAAAGTCATTTTCAATAGAAGTGGAAATCTATTTTTAGAGCTCGGAAAAAAAGGGGAATTTCCGGAGTAAGTAATGAAAGAGTTAAGGGTTAAGACAATTTGAACCGTAAAAAGAAGAGAGAAGTTAGAATAGAAAGTGTTTTAGGCCCCTGCCATATTTGTTCTCAGTTTTTATCTTGTGATGATCTGGATGATAAGGGGGCCACTGTACAGTTGATTTATATGTTGACAGCCCTTTTTTGGGATCAAAGGCCTATGCATTTGGGATCTGTGTCAGGGTGGCGGGAGAAATCAAAAGTTATCTAATTACCTTGTGACCATAAAAATATTCATTTTGGAAACCTTTAACTCTTTACCACACAATCCTGACTTCGTTTTAACGACCCTGGGGAAGAAACCTCTTGAAAACATTGTGGGAAAAGGAGAAAATGCCCGTAACCAGCATTTTCTCCTTTTTCCACAATGTTTTCTACCATGTCAAATGCAAAAGTCCTCATTTGAATTACATTTAAATTGTCGTCTGCAAATGCTTTCAATTTGGACCAGTCTAAAATTTTGTCGTTTGGTAAAGGGTCAACTCTTTTACCAAATGCCACACAAATTTTTGGATTGCCCGCCCAAATTGAAAGCATTTGTAGATGACAAATTTGGTGTAGCTCAAATGGTGATTTCTGTATTTTATAGGATAGAAAACATTGTGAGGAAAGGAGAAAATGCTGGTTACCAGCATTTTCTCCTTTTTCCACAATGTTTTTGAAAGCCATCTCTGTCGTGGTGATTTAAACTTGATTGTGTGGTAAAGGGTTAACCCTTTCCCAAACATGCTCTGGTTTTCACGTGTCTGCAGTACAAGTCTTTTGAAAACACTGTGGGAAAAGGAGAAATTGCTCATAATGAGCAATTTCTCCTTTTCCCACAGTGTTTTCTACCCTTTTTGGGAACTTTCTGCCATTTTCATCAAATTTAAAATTGTCGTCTGCAAACTCTTTCAATTTGGACCAGTCCAAAATTTACCGTTTGGGAAAGAGTTGAGTGTGCCTGATTGGTTGGGTAGGGCAGATGTCCTGTACTACAACTCCTTTTCCCTAAAAATGTTGAAATATTATGAAAAATGTTTAATAATGTCTGTTGACTCTTCTTTTTTGTCAAAAGAATACCTATGTGCTGTTACAGACATAAAATCTGTTTTCTCTTCTTTGAATATGGTAAGCTGATGCAAGCAAGCTTATTTCATTTCGTCCTGAATCAAATTGTGGCTAGCATCTTAAAAGTGTATTGTAAAAGAAAGTTACCAACATTAATAAAACTTTCATATCCATCAACACACACCATTGGAAACATTGGGGCAAAAGTTAATAAGAAGTCACTTTTTTACGATCTATTCCTACTTTTGCAACAATGTTTTCAGAAGTGTCCTTCTGCAAGATAATGTTTTAATATCTAACAATAACATTGAAAATGTGTGGCAAAGGTAGAAATTGCATTTTTCAAGCAATTTCTCCTTTTGCAACAGTGTTTCAGAAGCTTTGTAGCGGAGTTTTACATCGTTTTAACAGCTTGCATCATATCAAAGTGATCAGTGCACCTATGCATGTGTTTCCTGGCTTTCTAACACTAGTACTGACACAACTTTCTTTCCAAGCCACTGACTAATTTTCTCACATGCATCAGAGGTGAGAGGCAAAAAAATCGATGGAAAGAAAGTTTGTCTCAACAGGGTATCAAACTCGCAACCACCAGGTCACGTTTCAGATACAGTAACCACTGAGCTACCAGGCCGGGATGTTTCTGGAAGCATTCTGTGGGATAATAAAAAATCATCTGACCAACATGTTGTCCTTGTCTCAATCTTTCGAAAGACAAACCCCCCCCCCCCCCCCCCACCATTGAGTCAGCCATTTGATTTGTTGTCAGCAAATGCTCTCAATTTTGAGAGATGTAAATTTTCTCCCCTGGTGAAGAGTCAGCCCAATAGACAACTAAATAACTCTTTACCAAACAACAAAATTTTAGACTGGTCCAAATTGAAAGCATTTGCAGACGACAAAGTAAAGGTGGTCCAAATGATGAAACTTGTCATTGATTGATTAGAAAATATTGTGGGAAAAGGAGAAAATGCTGGTTACCAGCATTTTCTCCTTTTCCCACAATGTTTTCAAAAGGCCTCTTTCTCAGGGTCGTTAAAAGTCGGGATTGTGTGTTAAAGGGATAAATGACAAAAGAGATACAAACAAATATAGACAAAAGGAGCAATATTATATGGAAACCTTTTATTTTTATGTCATCAAAAGAGATAAATTGAATTTTGGTAATTAACATCTCCTTTCATCCTTTGCTGGTGTGACATAACATTGCACATTTTATACCATTTCACAAAAAGCACCTAAAACAAAAGTCAATAATGAAAGGAGTCATAAAACTGTCCTCTTCTTCAAAAACTTCAAAGAAAAGATTTAAATGCTTGGGGAGGGATTATAATATTTTTCCAATAACTTTTCAAAGGTCATAAATCAAGACCTGCCCAGGGCACAAGGGCAATAAACTGACCATTACTTGGATCTGTATTGTGGTGAACTATCAAAGACAAATTTATGACTTGAACTACTTGCCTTACAGTGTTCAGCAGAAACTTATTACAACCCTTAACCCTTTAACTTTTTACCAAACGACTAAATTTTAGACCAGTCCAAATTGAAAGCATTTGCAGACGACAAAATAAATGTGACTGAAAATTGAATTTTTTGGAGGGGTAGGGTTGAAATCATTGTGGGAAAAGGAGAAAATGCTAGTAACCAGCATTTTCTCCTTTTCCAACAGTGTTTTCGAAAGGCTTCTTCCTCAGGATCGTTAAAAGTTGGGATTGTGTTGTAAAGGGTTATCACACTGCACAATCTTAGACTAGTTCAAATTACAAACATTAAATTTTTGCAGACATCAATTTCAATATGGCTCAAATGATGGGATTTTTCTTTGATAGGGTGAAAAACATTGTGGGACAAGGAGAAAATGCTGGTTACCACCATTTACTCCTTTTCCCTTAATGATTTCAAAATGCTTCTTCCACAGGGTCATTAAAAGTCAGCAATGTGTGGTAAAGGGTTATCCCTGGTCCAATTTACAAGCGTCTGTAGATGACATTGAATATAAAGTGGTTAAAATGGTGAAATTTGTCTACTGATGGCAAGAAAACATTGTGGGAAAATGAGAAAATACCTGCATTTTCTCCTGTACTGTCAATAATTTCATAAGCCTTCCTCCTCAAGGTCCTTAACTCTTTCACTACTAGTGAAGACTTGATTACCTTTTGCGGACAGCATAGATCAAGATCAGACTGCACAGAAAGTGCAGTCTGATCTTGATCTACGCTGTCCGCTACTCTGTTTTTAAACTATGATGGAAGTCATTTTCAATCGAAGTGAAAATCTATTTTTAGAGCTCGGGAAAAAAAGGGGAATTTCCGGAGTTAGTAATGAAAGAGTTAAAACTTGTGATTGTTTGGTGAACACTTTTCACAAAGACTGGATTGTATTTAACCCTTCACCACACAACCCTGACCTTCAACAACCCTGCGAAAGATGTCGTCTGAAAACATTGTGGGAAAAGGAGAAAATGCTGGTAACTACTATTTCTCCTTTTCCCAAATTTTTTTTTACCCTATCAAAGACAAATTTCAACATTTGAGTCACATTTAAAATTATTGTCTGCAAATGCTTTCAATTTGGACAAGTCTATGTTTTTTGTCACTTGGTAAAGAGTTCAAACTAATAGCCCAAAAAGCTGATTGCTTGCGTTACAGTTAATTCCAGGGATGGAAGGAAGCCACATACTGTGCCAAAAACGGAAGTAAATACATTGCCAGGAAATAGTCTAAATGAAAAACTTATCCCTTTTACCAAACTGTCCCTATTTTAACTCTCTGCCATACAGGAAAAATGTAGACTTGTCCAGATTTAAAGCATTTGCAGACGACAAATTCAGTGTGGCAAAAATGATAGAATTTGTCTTTGATAGAGTAGAAAACATTGTGTGAATTGGTGAAAATGCTGGTTTTCAAATGAGACTTTGCTTCAGGGTCATGAAATGTCGGGATTGTCTGGTGAAGGGTTAATGCCCCTGATGAAAAGCACTTTTGGAAACATTGTCCCTTTATAAGATAAATTCCATCACAATGCCCAGGCCATATTGCTGTTAGATCTTGATATGCACTATCTGTAAAAAATGATGTTTAGTTTGTTCTTGGCATCCCATACAATACAATATGAGGGTGGAATGGTGGTGCAGTGATAAAACGCTGGACAATCAATCCTTAGGTCTGAGGTTCAATATCTGGCCTGGCCAGGACTTTTCTGAGACACTTCGTGTTTCCCACCCAACTAGAGGTGAACTGGTTTGAAAGCTAGAGGTAGCCTTGCGAGTATCAGTGCTTTATTCCGGATATTTTAAAAACCAAGGAGGTCTGTTTGAAGAAGAGCTAGGGGCTTGTACCCAGATCTCCTTGTATCCGATTCTTCCTCTCTAATGGTCCATACCATATATGCCTAGAGGACAGAGGGACCTTAATCCTACAAAGTCATCATCAATACAGTATAATACACAGCATTTATAGCATGAAACATCAAAATGTACATTTTTATAGCAAAATGAAAAACACAAGAAAACAGAAAGCATGGAATTGCTGAAGAGCATAGCATTACAAGAACATCCATAGAAAATACCAAATTCTTCAAAGAGAATAACAATAGATTAATCCAACAGATGAACTAGGGATGTGAAGCTCAACAGATAATGGTAATTTCAGTCATGAGTGGGTCCTTTTGGGTCCATTTGATGATTTCTTGGACTGGTTTAATGACTCAGAAAATCGTGTGAATACAAAATGAAATGATAGGGATGACAGTCTGTTTCAGGAATATTGCCTACAGGACAAGAAAGCATGGTTTGTATAAAACATAAGTCCAACTTTTTGACAAGGCCTGTGACAAAGATTAATTATGTTGATTCTAAGAAAAGTGATTTATGATTCTGAGGAACAGAAAGCTATTTTGTCTTACTGAATAGTCAGAATAACTTGAATATTTTAGAAATTCAACCACATAGGGTGTGCATACTAGATTTTATTTCAATGCTCCTTAACCCTTTACCACACAGTCCCGACTTTTAATGACCCTGAGGAAGAAGACTTTTGAAAACCGTTATGGGAAAAGGAGAAAATGCTGGTAACCAGCATTTACTCCTTTTCCCACAATATTTTCTACCCTATCAAAGACAACCTCCATCATTTGAGTCGCGTTTCAATTGTTGTGTGCAAAAGCTTTTGGTTTCGACAAGTCTAAATTTTTGCCATTTGGTAACTAAAGAGTTAAAGAATTTAAGGTAGAGTGTAATAGCCACGGCATTGTTTGTCCAATTTTGACTGTCTGTCCACCATTTTGTTTCTGCAGACAAAACTGACACCATGGGGGCGCATCTGGGTTACTGATATCAATGTGAAACATTTCACTCTTGCAAACTTTATGAGAAAAAGATTCAATTTTAATAAAAAGTAATCTATCCCTTTGCCACATTGTTCTAACATTTAATCATGTGTTGAATCTTATTTACCAGTAACCCTTCTTTGAATGTTGAAGTATTCTTACTTGCCCGTATTGCAGGCAGCTGCACACGGACAAGAAATTTGGTATTGCAAAAATTATGGTAAAATGCATTTTTCCTAAAAAGTGTAGAAAAAGTTTGCTATAATTTTCTCCTTTTGCCACAATTTTTTCAAAAGGGTACTTCTTCTGGGTTATTAAAACTTATGATTGTATAGTGGAGGTTTGAATGTTTTAGAAAAAAATGTATGGAAAAGCAGCAGAATAATTTGGAATATCAGCCATAACAATTACTCCTTTTCTCAAAACACTTTCAAACACACAACAGCAGTGCAGTAGAGTGTTGTATATTCACCAGCTACGTGGAGGGAAACACAATTTCTTAATCGTTTTTTCATAAAACATCATAAAAATACCAGGGAAACTGCAATATTTGGAACATTTTATATTAAATCCATAAAACATTTCTGATTGGAAGCAGCTGACAGTTTGTGGATCAGATTCTTGCAGAAATAATTGACTCATTGGGGATCAAATTTGTATCCTTGGATTAAGTCTTTCCCAAACAAGCCCTGGTTTTCACGAGTCTGCAGTACAAGTCTTTTGAAAACACTGTGGGAAAAGGAGAAATTGCTCGTGTAACGAGCAATTTCTCCTTTTCCCACAGTGTTTTCTACCCTTTTTGAGACCTTTCTGCCATTTTCATCAAATTTAAAATTGTCGTCTGCAAACTCTTTCAATTTGGACCAGTCCAAAATTTGTTGTTTGGGAAAGGGTTAAGTCTTAGCCTTGAGACTCTTAACCCTTTACCACACAACAGAAATTTATACCAGTCCAAACTGAAAGCATTTGCAGACGACAATTTCAGTGTGGTTCAAATGATGTGATTTTTGTTTGATTGGGTACAAAATATTGTGGGAAAAAGGAGAAAATGCTGGTTACCAGCATTTTCTCCTTTTCCCATAATGTTTTCAAAAGGCTTCTTTATCAAGGGTGTTAAAAGTTGGGATTGTGTGGTAAAGGGTTAACTCTTTAGCCCTTTACCACACAATCACAAGTTTTAACGACCCTGGGGGACAGGCTTTTTGAAAACATTGTGGAAAAAGAAGAAAATGCTATTAACCAGCATTTTCTTCTTTTGCCACAGTGTTTTCTAACCTTTCATAGAAAAATCAAGTCATTTGAACAACATATTATTTGTCATCTGCAGTTGCTCTCTATTTGGATGAGCTTTAAATTTTGTCATTTGGTGAAGAGTGATCAAATGACAAAATGTTAGCCTTGTCCTAATTGAAAGCATAAGTATAAGCAGACAACAATATAACTCTTTGCCACACAACAAAAGTGTAGACTTGTCCAAATTCAAAGCATTTGCAGACGACAATTTAAATGTCACTCAAATGATAGAGTTTGCCTTTGATTGGGTAGAAAACATTGTGGGAAAAGGTGAAAATGCTGGTTACCAGCATTTTCTCCTTTTCCCACTTTATTTTCGAAAGGCTTCTTTCTGAGGGTCGATAAAAGGTGGCATTGTGTGGTAAAGGGTTAAATATCACTCAAATGATGGAATTCGTCTTGGACAGAGTAGAAAACATTGCGGGAGAAGTAGAAAATACTGGATAGCAGCATTTCCTAGTTTTCCCACAATGTTTTCAAAATGTTTCTTCTTCGGGGGTCTTAAAAACTTGGGACCGTGTGGTACAGGGTTAATTTACCCAACAAAAAATTCTAGACATGTCCATATATTGAAAGATGAAATACTGCTATTCATCTTTGAAAAGGTTTGAAACAATTTATTATGGGAAAAGGAGAACACATCGATAACCGGCAGCATTTCTGCACAAATTCTTGAATACACTGGAATTTGTGCATTATTGGGTCCCTTTGATTTCCAGAAGTGGCTGGATTTGCAATAGGATTAAACAGGAATCCCGTTATAAACATGATAATCTTGTCTTTGATTAAGTAATCAGATTATCCCTCTGTAACTCTTAAATCCATGTAAATATAATTATTAATGAGCCACAGTCTGTAAAAAGGGGGCTTAATGCATCTGCAAAAAAATATCAACTCGGGCCAGCCTCAGACCTTGGCCAAAACTTTTTTGCTTTTGGTCAATTTTCCGCATGTCCAAGGACCATTCTACCTCAAGATTAAGTTGGTTGTTAGATTAACCCTTTCCCAAACAAGCCCTGGTTTTCAAGTGTCTGCAGTACAAGTCTTTTAAAAAACACTGTGGGAAAAGGAGAAATTGCTCATAACGAGCAATTTCTCCTTTTCCCACAGTGTTTTCTAACCTTTTCGAGAACTTCCTGCCATTTTAATCAAATTTAAAATTGTCGTCTGCAAACTCTTTCAATTTGGACCAGTCCAAAATTTGTTGTTTGGGAAAGGGATAAAATGGATTTTCTGCATCCACAATTATATGATGACTTGCTTAGTATCATGGAGATGCATTAAGCCCCGTCTTGCCAGAACATGGCTTTATTTGTCTGTCATGCATTTCTTTAACCCTAAATTACCACACAATCTTGAGTTTTAACAACCCTTATGGAAAAGCATTGTGGGAAAAGGAGAAAATGCTGGTGAACAGCATTTTCTCCTTTTTTCCACAATGTTTTCTACCTTTTCCCAATCAAATTTCGATTTTTGAGTCACATTCATTTGTCTGCAAATTCTTTCAGTTTGGACAAGTCTAAAATTTTGTCATTTGGTACAGAGTTCAATGTTGTGAAGGGGTAATCCATTTAGCTCTTATTACAGAGGCATTCTCATTTCAATTTCCCCGCCTTCCCCGTAATCCCTTAAAGCCCTGGTATCAGTCAAAGGAGGCTTAAAACCCGAGACATCAGTCTCCAGAAATGTCAGACATTCACAAGTTTGTGTTTTGTGACTCAAACCGTATTAGCTCCTATCCTGTGTTTCACAAGAAATAAGCTGGCTGCATGGAGCTGTGGTCAGTAACATTCCCTTGCCCAAGGGCACCCCTGTATGAGTAGCACTATCAGCCGGGTTTGAACCAGGGTTTTTAGCTGGGCTGTTTCTGCAGAAAATATGTTGGTATTGTCATAGACCTGTACTTGTGTGTATGTCTTTATACTTGTCATGGGAAAATTTTGACATTTTCTCATAATGATCTCTGTCATTACTGAATATGTTTACTTCAAACTTGGACTTGTTGTTTACTATGAATTTGGGGCAACCTAGTATATCAGAGGAGCATGAATTGTAACCCAGAAAATATGTTGATACAGTTATGTCCCTTTTTTTGTCATAGAATTTTCACATGCAGTGCTCTCATAAGCACTTACATAGAGGACTTATTATATGAGGCAATTATGGGGTTTGTGCATAAAAGGGATTAACCCTTTCCCAAACGACAAATTTTGGACTGGTCCAAGTTGAAAGAGTTTGCAGACGACAATTTTGAATTTGATGAAAATGGCAGAAAGTTATCAAAAAGGGTAGAAAACACTGTGGGAAAAGGAGAAATTGCTCGTTACGAGCAATTTCTCCTTTTCCCACAGTGTTTTCAAAAGACTTGTACTGCAGACACGTGAAAACCAGGGCTTGTTTGGGAAAGGGTTAAAGAATTGTGGGAAAATGAAAAAAAAAAGTTTTATCTTATTCCCACAGTCTGTTTTATATAAATTCTTCTTCAGGGTGGTAAAAAATAAAGGATTGGTTGGTAAAGGGTTAACCTTTAACCAAACAATCCTGATCTTTAATGACCCTGAGAGAGATGCCTTTTTAGACCATTCAAAAGCTTTTCTCCCTAGGGTTATGAAAACTCGGAATTGTGTGGTAAAGGGTGAACAATTAACTCTGTACCACTTGACAACGTCCAGATTAAAAGCACTTGCAAACAACAAAGTAACTTTGACTCAAAAAATTGAAAGTTGTTTTTGGAAAGGTAGAAAACATTGTGGGAAACATTGCTGGTTACCAGCATTTTCTCCTTTTCCCGCAAGGTTTTTAAAGGCTTCTTTTTTAGGGTCTTTAAAAAGTCGTGATTGTGCAGTAAAGGGTAAAGGCTCTTTACCACATAATCCTGACTTTTAACGACTCTGATGTTGAAGCCTTCTGAAAACATTGTGGGAAAAGGAGAAAATGCTGGTAACCAGCATTTTCTCCTTTTCCCACAATATGTTTTCTACCTATCAAAGACAAATAGCATCATTTGAGTCACACTGAAATAGTTGTCTGCAAATGCTTTCAATTTGGACAAATCTAAAATTTTGTCGTGTGGTAAAGAGTTAATGGCTACTGGTACTATTGGACTAAGAGCTCAAAAAAAAATAGTACTTATCTTATCAAAGTTATAAGTGACTAATATCACATAATATTGCACCAGAAGGAGTCAGTGAAAGAACCTACCTTAAAAGCTTCAATTATGCATCAAGAAGCCTTTTCGTTTAGAAGTGCAGTGAATATAATGTGACAGAAACTCTTGTATTATGTAGAATAATTCTGGCATGAATTTGTTGACGCTTTAGATCAGTTTGGTTTTTCAACCAGTTAACTCTTCCCCAAACGACAAATTTTGGACAGGTCCAAATTCAAAGAGTTTGCAGACGACAATTTTAAATTTGATGAAAATGGCAGAAAGATCTCAAAAAGGGTAGAAAACACTGTGGGAAAAAGAGAAATTGCTTGTACCAAGCAATTTCTCCTTTTCCCACAGTGTTTTCAAAAGACTTGTACTGCAGACACGTGAAAACCAGGGCTTGTTTGGGAAAGGGTTAACCCTTCAAGCACCTTTCACAACTTTCGATGCCTTTCTGGCTAGCAGTCTGATCTTTGATCCACACTGTCTGCTTTGCTAAGACATCTTGGACAAAAGTGACCTTAAAACTGCTCATTCTTAGCTTCTTAATCTAGATTGAAATTGTAAGTAGTACATGGCTCTACAACCCTTAGAACGCCGAATTAACCCAACTGACACTTCCATTTGAAGAAAAAAGCATTTAACCCTGTACCGCACAATGACGCCTTTTAATGAACCAGGGAAAGAAGCCTTTTGAAAACATTGTGGGAAAAGGAGAAAATGCTGGTAACCAGCATTTTCTCCTTTTTCTACAATGTTTTCTACCCATTCCAAAACAAATGTCAATTTTTGAGTCACATTTATTTTGTCGTCTGCAAATGCTTTCCAATTGGACAAGTCTTTAATTTTGTTGTTTGGTAAAGAGTTAATTGCTCTCCTTGTAGATAAGATTATGACTTTGTCCTAAGGTAAGGTTACATTAAACCCATTAGCAAACAATACAGAGTTCTTATAATCTGGAGGAAGTTGGTGTTTGAAAATATTGTAGGCAAGAGAGTAAAAGCTGGTGGCTGCCAGCAATTTTTCCCTTTTACACAATGTTTTTTACCCTTCCGTAGAAATACCCTGTCATTTTAGATGTACCGGTAGTTCAGTTCTCCATAATTTTTGGCTCTTTTCTTGTGTCTTTTTAATTTAACCCTTTACCACACAGACCAAGGCTTTAGAGACCCTGAAAAAGATGGCTTCTGAAAACATGGTGGGAAAAGGAGAAAATGCTAGTGACCAGCATTTTTTCCTTTTTGACTCTTCCAAAGACACATTTTACCATCTGAGCCATATATATTTCATTGTCCGACAAAGCTTTCAATCTGAGTCCGGAATTTTTTTGTTTGGTAGAGAGTAAAATGGAGCCCCTTGGTAAAGTACAACTTGCTGATTGTAAACAAGATTAATTTGGATTATTCTTTCACTACTCTAATGTTGCATAATCTGTATAGAAAAATGGTTAACTTAACTCTTTACCACACAATCCCGACTTTTAACAACCCTGAGAAAAAGGCCTTTTGAAAAAATTGTGGGAAAAGGAGAAAATGCTGGTAACCAGCATTTTCTCCTTTTCCCACAATGTTTTCCATCCTTCCCAAAACAAGTTTTAATTTTTCATTCGCATTTATTTTGTTGTCTGCAAACACTTTCAATTTGGACCAGTCTAAAATGTGGTCTTGTGGTAAAGAGTTAAGAAAAACTTTACCAGAAGTATGTACCGAATTTGGTAATATTAGATCTACCATTTGAAAACAATGTAATTGTAATTCTGTTTGTGTACATGTTCAGTCTTGTGCAGTTACTGTCTTTTGATTCATATAAGAATGTATGCTAAGGGCAACATAAGGTGATGTCACCATACAATGTAGATCAACATTAGAAAACATTGTAGGAAAACTTTTGATTATGCGTTATTATACGTGAAATATAAAATTTTATTTCATGCTTTCCGGTAGGATATCGAGAAATAGCGGTGAAAATATTTTTCGATATTACACGGGTACGACCAGTGAGAATACCGATTTGTACTGATTTTGATGGAAATCTCGACAAAAAAAGGCGTTAGAAGCATGAAATAAATAGAATATTTGGGTTTTTTTGTGAAAGATCAAAATTTATTTCATCGAGTGAACATCATCGGTAATATTTTCACTCGTGAAAATATTACCGATGATGTTCACTCGATGAAATAAATTTTGATCTTTCACTGAAAAAAAAGATATCCTCTATGTCTGTTTTGCTCATACAAACTTGATTAACCCTCTACCACACACTCCCGACTTTTAACAACCAAGGAGAAGAAGTCTTTTAAGAACATTGTTGGAAAAGGAGAAAATGCTGGTAACCAGCATTTTCTCCTTTCCCAACAATGTTTTGTACTCTATGAAAGACAAATCTCATGCTTTGAGTAGTATTTAATTTGTTGTCTGCAAATGCTTTCAATTTGGACACGGCTCAAAGTTTGTCGTTTGGTAAAGGGTTAACAAATAGGTTACAGTCAAGTGAATGGAAAAGAAACAGCCAAGGGTACAAGGGACAGAATATCTCAGGATTATAAGCAGCCTATAATGCAGATAAAGGGGCTTTTAAATTTAAATTGGAAGAAATTTTGGCAAGATGTAGAAATGCGTATTAAACTTTTCCAAACAATTCCAAGTTTTAAAAACCCATGGAAGAGGGCTTTTGAAAACGTTGTGGGAAAAGTAGAAAATGCTGGTAGCTAGCATTTTCTCACTTGTGCAAAATATTTTCTATCCTTTTTAAAGACAGTTTCTTGCTAAAATGCATTCATTGTCTGCAAAAGCTTGGAAATGAAATTCTGTTGTGTAGTAAAGAGTCAAGAAGCATTGTGGGAAACTCTATAAGCAAGCAATTTCTACAATTGTCCAGCAAAAAACAAATTGGATGTAAGGCCAGGTTCTGTATTCACCAACGATTTGTAAGAATATTCTTTGTCTAATTCTCAAGAATTTTCTAGATTTGAAAGGAACACAACTTCAGATTGGCTAAACCAAGTGGTTTAGCCAATCAGAAGTTGTGTTACTTTCAAACTTTGAAAATTCTGGAGAATTAGACTAATAATGTTCTTAGCCCTTTACCACACAATCCTGACTTTAAACGACCCTGAGAAAGAAGGTTTTTGAAAACCTTTTGAAAAAAGGAGAAAATGCTGGTAACCAGCATTTTCTTCTTTTCCCACAATGTTTTCTACCCTTCCCAAAACAAATTTCAATTTTTGAGTCACATTTATTTTGTCATCTGCAAATGCTTTCAATTTGGACAAGTCTAAAATTTTGTTGTTTGGTAAAGAGTTAAGAATGGCTGACGAATACAGGCCTAAGGTTCTTAAATGTCTAATATTCTTTGTCTAGTTCTCAAGAATTTTCTAGATTTGAAAGTAACACAACTTCTGATTGGCTAAACCAAATGGTTTAGCCAATCAGAAGTTGTGTTAATTTCAAATATAGAAATTTTTTTAGCATAAGACTAAGAATATTCTTAAGAAAGCTTGGTAAATATGGACGCAGACTGCACATTCTGATCTACTTGTCTTGATCTACATGGTTTTTAAAAAAAAAAAAAGTCACATAATTATTGTCGTCTTAGTCGTGTTAAAAGTGTGCAACCCATTATCTTTAGAGTAAAGAATTGTAATTATCGGTTTTGTCGCGACCTTCTTGTTCCTTTATGATTGTTCGACCACCAGATAACTAACACTCTGTCATTGTCGTCACTTTTTTGCTATAATCAAGTGGCCGCTAATATTATTAACTCTTTCCTCAGACAATACGTATTTGGGGATTTTTACTGGCTCATGAGGAGGAACAGTTTAACTCTTTATCATACAATCCCGAGTTTTAACAACCCTGAAGGAGAATGCTTTTGAAAACATTGTGCAAAAAGGAGAAAATGCTGGTAACCAGCATTTTCTCCTTTTCCCACAATATTTTCTACCCCATCAAAAACCAAAATCATCATTTCAGCCACATTTATTTTGTACTCTGTAAATGCTTTCAATGTGGTCTAGTCCAATTTTTTTTTGTTTGGTGAATTGTTAAGTTCTATGTGTAGACCAGTGTTGTGGGTACTCATTTGTTGAAACTGTCTTGTCATAAGGTTATAAGGAAATAATTCAACTTCCATGATACATTGTGTAGACCTATGTAGAGGGTAGTCAAAGCAATTGTAATGACGGCCAACAGCATAAGTTTTTGTTGAGAAACAATATGGAGATTGTATGTTTCATCTCATCAAAATCTCTTTTTATAGGATATTGGTATTTGCTGCAACTTGGATGACAAAAAAAAAGTCTTTTTTTTCATGATTTATTTTGGTGAAAGGGCACAGATGAGTCACTAACTTAACTTTCTACCAAACACCACAATTTTAGACCGTCTTGTTCACACTGAAAGCATTTGCAGACAACAAAATAGATGTGACTCAGAAATTAAAGTTTGTTTTTGAAAGGGTAGAAAACATTGTCGGAAAAGAAGAAAATGCTGGTTACCAGCATTTTCTCCGTTTCCCACAATATTTTCAAAAGGCTTCTTCTTTAACATTGTTCAAAGTCAGGATTGTGCAGTTAAGGGTTAACACTTTAGCCGCAACCTGTGTGTACTTCAGTGCATGTGTAGGTAGATAGCATGGAGTTAGATCAGCCCCCACTGCACAATGTGCAGAGAATGAACATGAGATCTAAACTGTTTAGTATAACAGGAGAATTTCTGGCCAAAAGCTTTGTGTAATTGCTACAATATTACATGTATATTTCTTTTTGCCCATGTGAATATACTCGTTTCATTTATTTTGCTCCATAAGGTTCAAAGTTTCAAAGAATTTGAAAAAAAATGAATTTCCACCAAAAGCCAAAATCATAAACATGTCTGTTTTGGTGGGAGTTTGCGGACAACAAATTAACTCATTACCAAACAACAAAATTTAGACTGGTTCAAGTTGAAAGCATTTGCAGATGACATTTTTAATGTTACCCAAAACATTAAATTTGTCTCTCAGAGGATTACCCGCATTTTCTTTTCCCACAATGTTTTCAAAAGCCTTCTTCCTGAGGGTTGTTAAAAGTCAGGTTTGTTTGGTAAAGGGTTAAATCTTGCTCAAATGATGGAATTTTTCTAAGAAAGGTTAGAAAACATTGTGGGTATAGGAGAAAATGCTGGTTACCAGCATTTTCTCCTTTTCCCAAGATGTTTTCAGAAGCCTTTTTCTCAGGATTGCTATAACTCTGGACTGTAGGGTAAAGAGTTAACCGTTTACCACACAATCCCGACTGTTAATGACCCTGAAAGACAAGGCTTTTGAAAACATTGTGGGAAAAGGAGAAAATGCTGGTTACCAGCATTTTCTCCCTTTCCCACAATATTTTCTACCCTATCAAATCCAGAATTTGCCATTAATAAGCAACATTTAATTTGTCGTCTGCAAATGCTTTCAATATTTGTCATTTAGTAGAGTTAAAGATTAGATTTGGCAACTTTGCACCCATATGATAATGGCAAGTCACTAATGACTAAGGTAATGATAGTAATTTCACCATAATTTATCTAATTAGCATAATTCAAATAGGTATTACTTGGATTTTTTTCAATGAAAGGTTTGACCCAGGTTGTGACTTTGTGATGATTCAAACTTAAATAGTTACATATCAGGAATCAGGAATCAGAATATTTTATTGACTTAAACTACAGAGTTTTTCGTCATCAACCACAAAAATTGACATAAATCTTATTTCGGTATAGGTCAGTGTCACATATAGAGACTTTTAGTGTAAACAACATTGCTGCTCTAGACATTTTTACAATGTTAGAAGAGAAGGAAAAAAGAAAAAAATGAATACATGGTGAAATGTAAGGTAAAGACATGGGAAAAAGTAGGGTAAAGCCAACAGAAATGTGTAAATAGGCCAGGCTGCTTTTGTTGGAATATGATCATAGGCACTGTGACTGAATGCCTTGTGGAGAGGAAGCTGTCATAAATATATCAATGCTTTACCAGAACATCCCAGTTTTACAATGACTGTCTGAAAGAATGCTAAATTACAAAACATTGTGGGGAAAAGAAGAAAATGTGGATAATCAGCATTTCTTCTTTTTTCACAATGTTTTCTATTCTTTCAGACAAATCCCACCATTTGACTCACATGGAATTTTTAGTATTGCAAATGCTGTCAGTTTTTGTGCAAAACAGATAAAGATGATTTAACCCTTTACCGCACAATGCCACCTTTTAACGACCCTGTGGAAAAAGCCTTTTGAAAACATTGTGGGAAAAGGGGAAAATGCTGGTAACCAGCATTTTCTCGTTTTCCCACAATGTTTTCTACCCTATTGAAGACAGATATGTCATTTGAGCCTCATTTAATTTGACGTCTGAAAATGCTTTCAATTTGGTCCAGTCCAAAATTTTGTCATTTGGTAAAGAGTTAAAGAGGCCGTTCCAAAAGCTTTTACAAGTACATTGCACATACAAGACTTTATTTAGAAATTATCAGTATCACACGTATTCATTTTCCTCTTCTCCCACAATGTTTTCCAAAAATGTCCATCTTATCAAAGCATTTGCAGACAACAAATTAAATATAGATTAAATGGTAAGATTTGTCTGTGATAGGACAGAAAACATGGTGGGAAAAGGACAAAATGCTGGTTACCAGCATTTCCCGCTTTTCCCACAATGTTTTCAAAAGGCTTTTTCCTCAGGGTCGTTTAAACCCAGATTGTGTGGTGAAGAGATAACAAGTGTATGTGCTGCCGGTTAAAGACATTGAAAATGCAATTAGTAGTTGACGCCAGCATAACGGTAAAACAAGAAGGTTGACAGCGGACAATAGCCCACATTTTCTCCTTGACTGCAGAAGTTTGCGGACAAGAGTCTTTATTTACATTCATACCCACTCATTTATAAAAAACAATAAGTTCACTGTAAATTGATCACTTTCCACTCTTTTTTCTTATTTTTTATTGAAGCGGGAGGACTTGCAAAGGATGACTCATTGCTCTAACTTTTTACCAGATGAGAAAATTTCTGACTTTCACCCTATTGAAAACCAATTTGCCAAGGAAAAATTACAGGTGGCTCAAATCATTTTCTTTTTTCTTTGCAAGGCTAGCAAACAATGTTGGAAAAGGAAGAAATATCAGCATTTTCTCCTTTTTCCCCCAATCTTTCAATTGCATTTTTCCACATGGTAAATGTTTAACCCCCACCAGACAATCCCTGGTTTTAACAACAATACATGAGAAAGTTTTGGAAAACATCGTGAGGACAAGGAGAGAATGCTGGTAACCAGCATTTTCTCCTTTTCCTACAATGCTTTGTACCTATCAGAGAACTTGCGCTCATTTGTACCAATTTCTTGCTTTTCATCGAAGGATTTTTGAAACTGGAAGTCTAAAATTGGTCATTCGGGAAGGGGATAAAAGAGCGAGTCATTTTGTGAAGGAATAACAAAGAATTTGTGTACAAGGTCTATCGATGATTGGTTTTTGGGACTGTATTCCAAAGTCGCGCCAATTATCTTAATGACTGACTTTCCTTTGGTCTTTTGAACAAATAAAAGAGAAAAAAACGATCCAAAAATGTTAAAAGGGCAAAAATGCTAAAGTCTTGTGCATTAAAAACAGTTTAAAAATGCCTTGAATGGAGCCAAGAAACTTTTTAAGTAACCAAAGGAATTGTTTATAATGAAAAGGAAGTGAAATTATTTTCTAACTAATTACATTCGAAATACAAATGAGAAATTGAATTGAAGGAATTTGAGGAATAATTATGTTAGAAGACTTTCTTCTTTTGACGAGCTATTTTTAATGGATTATTTCATAAGATGAGATGTACAAGGGGTTTTAGGTGGACTTTTCTTATCAAGGTAAGATTTCATAATCATAATATTTGATGCTGTTTTACTGTTTTTAGATAGCTCAATTTGTCTGATTATCCTATTGTCTCTTTAACCAACGGCAAAATTTTGGACTGGACCATATTGAAAGCATAATTGCAGACAACAAATTAAATATTGGTAAAATGATTATTTCTCTCTTAGATAGGGTAGAAAACATTGTGGGGGAAAGGAGAAAATGCTGGTTACCAGCATTTTCTCCTTTTCCCACAATGTTTTCAAAAGCCTTCTTCCTCAAGGTCGTTAAAAGTTGGGATTGTGCAGTAAAGGATTATTATGTTAGATTTTGGTTTATTGATTCTCTGCAGTCTGATACAAGTTCGCTGTATACAGTATTAACAACATCAAGTCCAAGCATTTGTATACAACAATATAATTGTCACTGAAAAATTGAAATTTGTTTTGGGACGGGAAGAAAACATTGTGGGAAAAGGAGAAAATGCTGGATACCACAATGTTTTCAAAAGGCTTCTAGTTCAGGGTCATTAAAAGTCGGGATTGTATGGTAAGGGGAAAATATCCCATTTCCTGATGATAAATTTTTAGACATGTCCAAATTTGAAAGCCTTTGCAGACAGCAAATTCTTTGTGGTTCAAATGATGGTATTTTGTCTCTAAAAGTGTAGAAAACATTGTGAGAAAATGCTGTTTACCAGTATTTTTTCCTTTTCTCACATTGTTTTCAAATGCCTACATCCTCAAGGTGGTTAAAAATTGGAATTGTTTGGTAGAGGGTTAACCCTTTACCAAACGACAAAATTTTAGCCTTCCCAAATTGAAAGCATTTGCAGACGACAAATCAAATTGCTCAAATGGTGGAATTTGTTTGTAATTAAATAGAAAACATTGTGGGAAAAGGAGAAAATGCTGGTTACAAGCATTTCTCCTTTTCTGACAATGTTTTCAAAAGGCCTCTACCCCACGGTCATTAAAACCTGGGATTATGTGGTAAAGGGTTAAACAAACAGGTTTGGTATCTGGATGGAGAGAGATGGATAAGAAAGTAACTGAGGCAGTGGTTTAACCATTCATCACACAATCCCAACTTTTAATGACCTGGGAGAAGATTAGGCTCTTGAAAACATTGGTGGAAAAGGAGAAAATGCTGTTTTCTCCTTTTTGCACAATGTTTTCAACTCCTTCAAAAACAATTCCTATCATTTGACCTACTGAGTACATTGAAAATTTGTCATATGCATCCAATTTGAGCAAGTCTAAAATTTTGTTTTTGGTAAAAGAGTTAACTCTTTACCACGCAATCCCGACTTTTAACACCCTTGAGAAAGAAGCATTTTGAAAACATTATGGGAAAAGGAGAAAATGCTGGTAACCAGCATTTTCTCCTTTTCCCACAATGTTTTGTACCGTATCAAACAAAAATCACATCATTTGAACCACATTGAAATTGTCGTTTACAAATGCTTTCAATTTGGACTGGTATAAATTTTTGTTGTGTGGTAAAGGGTTAAAGCCTTTACAGAACAATTCCAAGTTCACCAGTTTTTTGGTGTCCGTGGTTGTGATGTTGAGCTTCTGCCTTGTAACTGTAAGGTCCTGAGTTTGATTCATGGGAGCTGGTGTGAACTTTAGGACTGTTCATTGGCCCACACATTAGGCGCGAGTACTCACTGGTCTGTATTCACCAACCATTCTTAAGAATATTCTTAGTCTTGTTTGCCAAGATGTTCTAGATTTGGAAGTAACACAACTTCTGATTGGCTAAACCATTTGGTTTAGCCAATCAGAAGTTTTGTTACTTTCAAATGTAGAAAATTTTGGAGAACAAGACTAAGAATATTCTTAAGAATAGTTGGTGAATACGGACGCTGGTGTTACTGTTTCCAGAAACAGAATTGAGAGAGACTTGTTGCAAGAACTTGTTTCTCAATCCATGTACAATAAATATGTTAAAACAAAGTTTCCCACAGTGTTTTAACTCTTTACCACACAGTCCCGAGTTTTAACGACCCTGACAGAAGAGACAATTAAAAAACATTGTGGGAAAAGGAGAAAATGCTGGTAACCTTTCAGAGACAAATTCCATTATTTGACCCACATCTAATTTGTCGTCTGCAAATTAATGCTTTCAATTTGGACCATTCAAAAAAATTGTCATTTGGTAAAGAGTTAACCCTTTACCACACAATCCTGACTTTTAACGAGCCCGAGGAAGAATCCTTTTGAAAGCATTGTGGGAAAAGGAGAAAATGCTGGTAACCAGCATTTTCTCCTTTTCCCACAATGTTTTCTACCCTATCGAAAATTCCATCATTTGAGCAAAATTCAAATTGTCGTCTGCAAATGCTTACAATTTGGACTGGTCTAAAATTTTGGCGTGTGGTAAAGAGTTAAACAGCCATCTTTGTGCGGCTGTTGCAAAACAGGATTGTGTGGTAAAGGGTTAAGATAGATGATGATAATGATCATAAACTGAAATCAAACGGCATTAGTCATCAGATGAGATTGATCTCAGTTTTATTGTAGTCATACCTTGCATCTCCAATATTTCTTTTTGCCTCAATGTTTTTAAAAAGTAGTTGCTGAAAAATAAAAAAAAAGTTTGTAGGAGGGATTATGATCAGATAGTTGATGATGATGATGTAGCTGTCATACATCATGTAGGTCATTTGTCACATTCAGAGACGATTGATCTTTTGAGTTTTGTAGTCATACCTTACCTTTGTCGTACAGTGAAAAAATTGGATAGATATCGCAAATATTGCTATATACAGCAATATTTCTCAATATTTGTTTTGCAGAAATATGAAGAAAATCGTAATTACAGGTATATGTAGGTTGGATATTTTAAGCCTTTAGAGCACTGCATAAACCCAAAGAGCAATTTCAATCTCACAAATAAGACTCTTATAGGAGCAATGCCAAGACCGTTGTAGCACAGATTGTCTCAACAAAGTGTACATTATAGATCAAAGATCAGACTGCACATTTTACCTCACCCTATGTAATGCCATGAAAAAGTATTGCCTCCATGTTGCAACAAGCTGTTTTGTGCACAGGGGGTCAAAACTTTACATTTATTGGGTTTCAACAAGACTAGCTTTTCTCTCATTACTATTCCCTTTTTTTCGCAATCCCTTTTCTCTGATTTCAAGGCATTATGAATAAATAGGATGTGAAGGAACAAAACTTACTAGTAAATAATTTCTCCATCCCCAACAATGTTTTCAAGAGCCTTTCGCTAGAGAATGAGTCAGATGACAAAGTCTTGTAAGTTTCTCTTTTCCACATAACACAATTTTTGACTTGTCCATCTTGAAAGCATCAAGTTTTGCAGAAATCAAATGAAATTTGGCTCAAATTGATGGGAATTGTCTTTGAAAAGCTTGACAAAATGGTGTCAAAGAGAGCAAATGCTGTTTATCAACATTTTCTCCCTTTCCCATAATGTTTTCAAATGTCTTCTTACTCAGAATTGCAAAATTGCAGAGAATGGTTTGTTTACCCTTTACCAAATGACAAAATTTTAGGCTGGCCCAAATTGAAACCATTTGCAGACTGCAAATTCAATGCTGCATAAATTATGAAATATGGCTTTTATACAGTGGAAAACATTTTTGGAAAAGGAGAAAATGCTGGTTACCAGCATTTGCTCCTTTTCCCACAATGTTTTCAAAAGGCTTCTTCCTCAGGGTTGTTAGAACCCGGGATTGTATGGTAAAGGTTTCAAAGGTTGATATTTTAATCTTTTACGAAACAGTCCAAAGTTTCAACAACCCTGAAAAGAGAAGGCTTTTTACAACTTTTTGCGAAAAGGAGAAATTGCTGGTTACCAGCATTTTCCCCTTTTTCCACAATGTCTTCTAGCCTTTACAAGACAAATTTCATGCTTTCAGCAACATTTAATGGGTTGTCTGCAAATGATGTCAGTTGGTTTGTCGTCTGGTAAAGGGTTAACATTTTATCATAGACAAATTCTGGACTGGACCAAATTGAAAGCATTTGCAGACGACAAATGTTACTAAAATGATGATTCTCTCATTGATAGGGTAAAAAACTTTGTGGGAAATGGAAAAAATGATGGTTACCAGCATTTTCTTCTTTTCCCACAATGTTTTCAAAAGCCTTCTACTGTATGGTTGTTAAAGGTCGGGATTGTGTGGTAAAGGGTAACTGGCCACAGGGGACAAGAGAGTAATGAATATCAATAATGTTCCTGTCAAAGGTTAGATAGATAACGAACAATTAATTTTTTACTTGATTGAGTAAACACATGTAACTTACATTTTGTTTTGTCTGCACATAGACATCATGCTTAACTCTTTACCAAACGACAAAAATTTAGACTGGTCCAATTTGAAAGCATTTGCAGACGACAAATTAAAGGTGGCCCAAACGATGAAATTTGTCATTGATAGGTTTGAAAACATTGTGGGAAAAGGAGAAAATGCTGGTTACCAGCATTTTCTCCTTTTCCCACAATGTTTTCAAAAGGCTTTTTCTTCAGGGTCGTTAAAAGTTGGGATTGTGTGGTAAAGGGTTAAATGTGTGTGATGCAATTAACCAGGGTCCAATTGTTTACCAACCTTTGTTAAGAATGTTCTTATTCTTATTATCCAGAATTTTCTAAATTTGAAAGTAACACAACTTCTGATAGGCTAAACCATTTGGTTAATAGCCAATCAGAAGTTGTGTTACTTTTGATTTACAAAATCTTGAAGAGTAAGACTAAGAAAAATATTTCATAAAAATTTCTAGTAAGATTTAATAAGGACCCAGATGTCCTGCAACTTTTTCCCAGAAAAAGAGAGTACGTGAGTTCTTGAAACATACAGGCAAAAGGAGGTTTTGTCACATTGTGTCGAATATTCATATTTTGAAAGGATGCTTTTGGAACCATTGTTTAAATTGACCCTTCATTAAACAACAAAATTTTAGACTTATCCAGTTAAAAAGTACTTGCAGACAACAAATAAATGGCAAGTGAAATAACGCTGCATGTCTTTGAAAGGGAAGAAAACATTGCAGGAAAAGGAGAAAATTATTTTCTTTCCCCGCATTGTTTTTTAAAAGCTCACAGTATGTCAGGGTTGTTAATTTCTGGGACTGTGTGGTAAATGGTGAACCATATACCAAATTATCACAGGTTTGAACCACTCATACAAAGTAAGCATTTAAAAACTGTGTGAGAAAAGCAGAAACTGAATTCTGATAACCACCAGTTTCTGCTTTTTAAGCAGTATTTATCATCCCTTCAAGACAGATTTCATCATTTGAGTCACATTGAATGAAAATCGTGTCATCTGCCATGATTTACAAGTCCAAATTTTGTTATCTGGCACTTAACAGTTAACCCATTACCACACAATTCCAAATTTTAACGACCCCAGGGAAAAGGACTTTTGAAAACATTTTTGGAAAAGTAGAAAATGCTGGTAACCAGCATTTTCTCCTTTTCCCACAATGCTTTCTACCTTTCCCAAAACAAATTTCAAACTTTTTTGAGTCACATTTAATATGTTGTCTGCAATTGCTTCCAGTCTTAACCAGTCTAAAATTTGTCGTTTGGTAAAGAGTTAAGAGGAGAAAATGCTGGTTACCAATTTAACATTTTCTACTTTGGGCACAATGTTTTCAAATGCCAAATTGACAGGGTTGTCAACACAAACGATTGTTTGGTAAAGCATTAAAATGGCAGGTTCTTTATTATTGGACTAAAAGAAGCCATGTATCTTGATAAGATGGAAGATTTAATTTCTTTTCCACATGGAAAACACATCAAAGCAAAATTTGAATAAATCATAATTCCCTGGGCTGACAGTTTCGAGATGGGATTTGACAGATTTGAGAAATAATTGACCAATCAGAGTGGACCTGGTTTTTGCCTCGGCACACATCAAATGAGGTAGAAATGCTAATAATGGATTGTTTTGTCAGTGTTTGAATTTATTGTTATCTGAAATCAAACTTGTGTGCATTTTTGGTTTTTTTAAAATAAAAAAATCTGTTTCTGACCCTTTACAAAACATAACCAAGTTTTAACAACCCTGAAAAAGAAGGGCTCTGAAATGTTGTGGGAAAAGGAGAAAATGCAAAGCCAACATTTTTTTCCTTTTCTGATATTGTTCCATGGTCTTCAAAAGACAAAATTTAATTTTTGATTCCTGTTTATTTTGTGGCCTGCAAATTCTTTCCATATGGACTTGTCTAAAATTTGTTGTCTGATAGTGTTTGGCATATGGACAAATTTTTCTGTCATTATGCTGACAAAGAGAACTTGACAAAAATTGAGATGTTGCCTGTTTTGGTATGCCAGACAAACTTATTTGGTCAGATTTTTTCACCTTTTACAAAACAACCCTACTCTTTTATGACCCAAAGGAAAAAGGCTTTTGGAAACCTTATGGGAAAAGGAGAACATGCAATCATATTTCAAAAAGCCTTCTTCAAGTATGGGTCATAAAATGATGGGATTGCCTGGCTCCTTAGAGTGCCAAATAAACCTATTGGACACTTTCATCCTAGGAATGTGACCCAAATAATTGCAATTTCATGTTTGCTTTCGACTATAATAGTGTTTCAGCAAAGTGGGCAGTGTAGATCAAATATCAGGCCCCACATTTTGTGCAGACTGATCTTGATCTATATTGGCCGCAAAGGCAACAGTTACTATAGTTGTGAAAGGTGCTTAATTAACCCTTTACCGCACGATGCCGCCTTTTAACGGCCCTGGGAAGGAAGCCTTTTGAAAACATTGCGGGAAAAGGAGAAAATGCCGGTAACCGGCATTTTTCTCCATTTCCCACTATGTTTTCTTCCCTAGCAAGAGAAAATTGATTGCACCATTTGAGCCACACTGAAATTGTCGTCTTCAAATGCTTTCAATTTGGACAAGGTTAAAATTTTGTCGTCTGGTAAAGGGTTAGGGGTTAAAAGGGTTGAATTCAAAATTAATGACATAAAAAGTTAAATAATTATGAGAAACTGAAATATTGCACATTCTCAGATATACTGTTTACCAGATACTAGTAGTCCGAAATTGTTTTCATAACCCTGAGGAACGCTTTTAGAGAGATCATGGTAAAAGGAGCAAAATTTTTAATGCTTGTAACCAACATTTTTTTGTCTTTTCCCCTACATTGTTACCAACCTTTTATTGAAAAATTCCATCATTTTTAGCAATATTTGATTGATCTTCTGCAAATGTTTGTCAATTCTATAATACTTTGTTGTCGACTGTAAGAGGTAAGAAGATGTACCCCACTAGCTTTTGGATAGAGACCTTCAAACAAAGGAAAGTTAAAAAAAGGAACATGTAGAAAACAGTCATTAACTCTTAACCACATGAAAAAATTTTAGATTGGTCCAAATTTAGAGCATTTGCAGACGACAAAATAAATGTGACTAAAAAGCTAAAATTTGTTTTGGGAAGGGTAGAAAACATTGTGGGAAAAGGAGAAAATGCTGGTTACCAGCATTTTCTCCTTTTCCCACAATGTTTTCAAAAGGCTTCTTTCACAGGGTCATTAAAAATTGGGATTGTGTGGTAAAATCTTAATAGATCTACCCAAAATAAATATGCAGATAATAAGAAGAAAAATTTTGACTTAGTCAGAGAAACTGCTTAATTCTAGAAATATTTCTGTTACTTTGTCTCAATATTCATAATGCTTTACTTTTTACCAAACGACAAAATTTTAGACGAGTCCAAATTGAAAGCATTTGCAGACGAGAAATTAAATGTGGCTTAAAAATTGAAATTTGTTATGGTCAGGCAGAAAACATTGTGGGAAAAGGAGAAAATGCTGGTTACCAGCCTTTTCTCCTTTTCCCACAATGTTTTCAATAAGTTTCCTTTTTAGGATCGTTGAAAGTCAGGATTGTGTGGTAAAGTGTTAACTATTACCATAAGGGCAAAAAAGAGCCTACATTTTCGAAAGAGTTTAGCAATATTTTATACATACCTAAAAGATGTGAAAATAAAATCTTGCACTGTCATTCAATTAGACTTTAAAAAAACTGAAAATAATCACAGTTAATTTTGTTTATATCCTAATTACTGCAATAAAACTTTTGCTTAATCCATTACTGTGCAAATACAACTTTTAAAATATGAACTGTATAAATTTTATTCTGCTCTGTTCTTCTCTGAACATTGTGAAGAATGAAGCAATTGACACTTACAAGCAATGGCCTCTGTACACTTCATTTCAAATAATTGTCTCCAAAGCTATTTGCTGTAATACAAGAGAGTAAAAACTTAACATAATTAAATATAATATGTGTGGTAAAGATGGCTGAGGGTAGACATGAAAATTTAGTGTTAGAAAAAATTTTGAATCCTTTTAAATCTGAATTTTTTTGTACCTAATTGTAGAAGTCTTACATCAGCCACTATCAAAATATTTGTTTCACATTTAAATGCCTAACTGTAATAAATAATTTATTGAACTATATAATAAGGCATTTTTTTTTTTTTTGTCTTTTAACCTGTTTTCAACCATAGTATACGTTTTAATATTATTTCTTGTAAACAATTTATGCGGTAGACAGTTGTAGAAAACAATGGGCAAAAATAGGCAATTCTACTATATTGGTAATATAAAGATCTTATGATTGCAATGTACATTGGTAATATAAAGAGCTTATGATTGCAAACTACATGTACATTGGTGATATAAATAGCTGCCATCTACATGTACATTGGTAATATAAATAGCTTATGATAGCAAGGATTAAGATCGAGGAACATATTCACCAACTTTTCCATTTCATTCTTATTGTATTTCTCTCTCAAGATTTTTCTAAATTTCAAAGTAACATGATTTCTGATTGGATAAACTAAATCTAAACCATTTCGTTTAGCCAGTCAGAAATTGTGTAATTTTCTCAAATTGTAATAAGTCTTTACCAAAGGAGAAAATTTTGGACTGAATGAAATTGAAAGCATTTGCAGATGACAAATTTATTGTACCTGAAATGATTATTTCTTTATTTGATAGGGTAGAAAAAATTGCGGGAAAAGGAGAAAATGCTGGTTACCAGCATTTTCTCCTTTTCTCACAATGTTTTCAAAAGCCTTCCCTTTCACAGTCGTTAAAACTGACAGGACTGTGTGGTAAAGAGTTAAAGCTGTTAATGGGCTATAAAACAACATTCATTCATTTTCTTTCTAAATATAAAGATAGACCAGGAATGCAATGAAGAATGGTTAGTGAGTATTTTTCGCCCGGGCTGTGCCCAGAATATGCTGTCTGATCTCGGATCTACACTGCATGCTATCTGATTCTGTGAAATTTATGTAAGTAAACATCCCAGTCATGTAGTGTGGAATTGTACTTTAAGTTCGAATTTATGGATCAGTGACTAAATTTAATTCACAGGGAAAAAAGTTTAGGGAAAAAAACTGAGACCTTAGGGGCATAAGGTTGAAGACATTAAGTTGTAACTTCTGATATCTCAATTAAATTTGACATTAACATCTATCTCATTTATCACCATAGAAAACTTGCTGCGATAAAATTGAACAGTTTTGCTATACGAGAAAAAAATTGATCATATTGTAAATCTTTTTTAGCTGCTTTTTACATAGATATATTAACTGTTTAACCCTTTACCAAACAACAAGTTTAGTACTTGACCAAATTGAAAGCATTTGCAGACGACAAAATAAATTTATCTCAAGTGATGTCTGTATTTGATAGGGTAGAAAACATTGTGGGAAAAGGAGAAAATGCTGGTTACCAGCATTTTCCCCTTTTCCCACAATGTTTTCCAAAGGCTTCTTCTTCAGGAATGTTAAAATCCGGGATTGTGTGGTAAAAATCTAAACCCTTCAACAATCTTGTGTTGTAATGGACCCTTGGGAAGAAGCCTTTTGAAAACATTGTTGGAAAAGGAGAAAATGCTGGTTACCAGCATTTTCTCCTTTTCCCACAATGTTTTCAGAAGGCTGCTCTGTCAGGGTCATTAAAAGTCGGGATTGTGTGGTAAGGAGTTAAACAAGTTTTTGGGTGTTTTTTCCTGATTGGAAATTTATTTTTTGTAAATTTGGTGCTCTGAGGAATGATAATCAGAAAAAAGTAAGATAAAACCTGATCATAAAGATAATTATTTCACTTTTTGAAAATTTGGTATGTTGAAAGTGAATATATCATGTGGTAACATCAACAAAGATTCAGTGATAGGATGTCTCAATTGTTGTTATACAAAACATAAGGCAACAGCTTGAGTATTGTTATCTGATAAATTTGGGGGATGAACATGTCCTCACCAATAAGCCCGCCATAATTATCATCCTTCTTAACCCTTTACCAAACAACAAGAATGTAGACCTTTTCAGATTGAAATCAATTGCAGACAACAAATTTTATGCAACTCAAATGTGTAATTTGTTTTTGAAAGGGTAGAAAAGTTCGTGGGAAAAGGAGAAAATGCTTCTTACCAACATTTTCTCCTTTTCCCACAATGTTTTCAAAAGCTGTCTTCCTCGGGGTTGTTAAAAGTAGGATCATATGGTAAAGGGTTAACTGTCAACTAAACAGTTCCCAGATGAATAAGGCTTTAGAAAGCATTGTGGAAAAAGGAGAAAATGCTGGTAACCCACATTTCATCCATTTCCCCCATTGTTTTTTACTCCTTAGTATTTGAATTCCATCATTTGAGCCAAACAAAAACTTTTTAGACTTGCAAAAATTGAAAGCATTTGCAGATGACAAACTTAAGTTTGGCTCAAATGATTAGATTTGTCTTTGAAAGAGTCAGCAAACATTGTGGAAAAAAAAGAAAATGCTAGTTACCAGCATTTGCTCCTTTTCCTACAATCTTTAAAAAGGCTTCCTTTTTCAGGATCGTTGAAACTCAGGATTTTTTGATTGAGGATTATCTCTTTACCACACAATCCCAAGTTTTTTGACCTTGAGAAAATATTCTTTTGAAAACCTTGTGGGTGAAGAAGAAAAATGGTGGTAACAAGCATCTTCTCCTTTTCCGTATGGTTTCCTTGCAGAGACAATTACCATCATTTCAGCTACATTTGTCATCTGCATATGCTTTCAATTTGGACCAGTCTAAAAATTCAATTGTTTCATGAAGACTTAACTCTTTACCACATAACAATGTTTTAGACCAGTCCAAAGCAAAAACATTTGCAGATGACAAATATAATGGGGCACAAACAATGTTATGTGCATTTTCTTCTTTTCCCACAATGTTTTCAAAAGGCCTCTTTTGCAGGGTCTTTAAAATCAGGATTGTGTGGTAAAAAGGTTAAGACATTATTTGTCAGTAATAGGTTCAGCCATTGAGTTTGTTCCATCCTTACGTAAGTTGTGTTGGTCCTGTCCATGGACAAGCCTCTTCAGATACCCAGACAATGATAAGAGTAATGTTTTAATAACATTTAAACATAATGGCAACAGCTTGAGTAGCAGATAAAACTTGTGGATGAACATCATTAGTCAACCCCAAAATTCAGCCATCTTTGATCCTTTACGACACAATCTCAAATTTTAACGACCCTGGGAAAGCAGGTTTTTGAAAGCATTATGGGAAAGGTGAAAATGCTGGTAACCAGCATTTTGTCCTTTTCCTACAGTATTTTTATCCTTTTAAGGACAAATTCAGCCTTTTGAATTACATTTAGAGTGTTGTCTGCAGATGCTTTGAATTTTGACAGGCCTACATTTTTGGCGTTCGGCAGTGTTGATTCAATGACTATGATTTTATTCCTTTAACCCTTTACCACACAGTCCCGACTTTTAACGACCCTGAGAATAAAAGCTTTTGAAAACATTGTGGGAAAAGGAGAAAATGCTGGTATCCAGCATTTTCTCCTTTTCCCACAATGTTTTCTGCCCTTTCCAAAACAAATTTGAATTCGTAAGTTGCATTTAATTTGTTGTCTGCAAATGCTTTCAATTTGGACTGGTCTAAAATTTTGTCGTGTGGTAAAGAGGTAACTCTTTATCAAACGACAATTTTAGACCATTCCAAATTCAAAGCTTTTGCAGACGACAAATTTAATGTGACTCAAAAATTGAAATTTGTTTTGGGAAGAGTTGAAAACATTGTGGGTAAAGGAGAAAATGCTGGTTACCAGCATTTTCTCCTTTTCCCACAATGTTTTCAAAAGGCTTTTTTTACAGGGTCGTTAAAGCCCGTGATTGTATGGTAAAGGGTTAACTCTTTACCCAGTGCCAGAATTTTTGTACAGACAGCAATTCAAATGTTTTTCAAATAATAGTATTTGTCCTTGAATAGGAAGAAAACATTGTAGGAAAAGGAGAAAATGCTGGTTACCAGCACTTTCTCCTTTTCCCACATTGTTTTCAAAAGCATTCTTTCCCAGGGTTGTTATCATACTTGGAATTGTGTGGTAAAGGGTTAACATTGCTAAAGAAGTGAAAATACAGGTAGACATTTGAGGGGATGGAAAAAGTCCTACTCTTGCCCCATCAACTCTTTACCAAACAACAAAATATTAGATTGACCCTGAGATTGAAGGCATTTGCAGACGACAAATTAAAAGTAACCTAAAACCTGAGGGGTTTTTTCTTCTGCAAAGGGTAGAAAATATTGTGGAAAAAGGAGAAAATGCTGGTTACCAGCATTTTCTCCTTTTTCCACAATGTTTTCGAAGGGCTTTTCCTCAGGGTCGATCAAACTCAGGATTATTTGGTTACGAGTTAAGACTGCAAATAAGTCTGATGATGTTAGAATGAGTCTAATGAAAATGTACAGTCTTGTTCTTGGCAATTTAACAACCAAAAATTTCAGCAAAATTTTCAGCTGCTCCCAATCCTGTACACGTGCAAAGATAAATTGCATTTAGAGCATAAACATCAGATTTCAACCAGGAAATTTGATTTGAAGCACTGTACCATCCTTTAATATGCTTCTTTTCACGGTTGTCAAAAAAAAAAAATGGGCCATGCTCTGGCAAAAGGGGTTTAACTCTTTACCAAACGACAAAATTTTAGACTTGTCCAAATTGAAAGGATTTGTAGACAACAAATTAAATGTGGCTAAAATGATTAAAAATGTCTTTTATAGATTAGAAAACATGTAGGAAAAGGAGAAAATGCTGGTTACCAGCATTTTCTCCTTTTCCTGCAATGTTTTCTAAAGGCTCCATCTTTAGAGTCGTTAAAACTCGGGATTGTGTGGTAAAGGGTTAACCCTTTCCCAAACAAGCCCTGGTTTTCATGTGTCTGCAGTACAAGTCTTTTGAAAACACTGTGGGAAAAGGAGAAATTGCTCGTAACGAGCAATTTCTCCTTTTCCCACAGTGTTTTCTACACTTTTTGAGAGCTTTCTGCCATTTTCATCAAATTTAAAATTGTCGTCTGCAAACTCTTTCAATTTGGACCAGTCTAAAATTTATCATTTGGGAAAGGGTTAATGTATCTCTGTGATGCACTATACCAAGCAAGCCATCCCATAAATATGGATCCATAAAATCCATTTGTCTAACAGCCTGCTGAATCCCAAGATACACATAGAATGGTCCTTGGACATGCAGAAAATTGACTTTTTTTCAAATGCTTAAAACCTTGTTTTCTTACAGCAATTGGTTCAAATTGTGAGGAGAGGTGTATTCACCAACCACTCTTATTCTCAAGGCTATCCTGATGTTTTAACCCTTTCCCAAACAACAAATTTTGGACTGGTCCAAATTGAAAGAGTTTGCAGACGACAATTTTAAATTTGATGAAAATGGCAGAAAGTTATCAAAAAGGGTGGAAAACACTGTGGGAAAAGGAGAAATTGCTCGTTACGAGCAATTTCTCCTTTTCCCACAGTGTTTTCAAAAGACTTGTACTGCAGACACGTGAAAACCAGGGCTTGTTTGGGAAAGGGTTAAGTAACATAATTTCTGATTGGCTTGAGTGAATGCCCAAGCCAATCAGATAATGTGTTATTTTCTAAATTTAGGATAAGACTAAGGATGCTATTTGTAAAGGTTTATAAATAGCAAGAGTGACAATGGCTCAGTTTTATTCAAACTACATTTTTCACAAAGCTTAAAGGTACTTTATTGTACTGGTATAATATTATGTATTTTTTGTCCCATGAAACAGTTGGCAGCAGATGGCTCTGAAAACATCGATGTAAAATACGAGTATGAATTATCATCAAAATTGCTTTTACAAGTAGTTTGCTGCAGTTGCAACAAAAGTTGACTCCCAAAAGGTAACAAGTAAGAGTCTCCAATGGGTCTGACCACTTGTCACAGCTAAAAGTTGTGTATTGGTCAGTTTTGGACAGTGAAGGTTACCATGGTGACAAAGATGTCACCAAGGTGAAAAAAAGACAAATCAGAGGCCATTGTCTTGTCTCCCAACGTTGTCAAGGTCGGCTGTCATGGACAAGTGATTATGCAGTAAGAATGTCTATGTAATGATTACCTTTTGTTTCTGCTATGCTGTCTGCAAAAGCCATTTAAGTTGTAATAGGCTAGGATAAAGTTAACTATTAGGATGCTAAACTGCATCATTTTGTTTCTGTATCTTGTGACACTGATCAATGCAATTGCTCACTTATTCATGTCTGTCATACAGTGCCTTGCCAAAATACTTCAATGCAGTGAAAGCCACCAGTGGAGAATCAGACAAATTATACTGTACTTCAGGTTCTTCCTTAGACAAGACCCTGCAAAATCTGTTAACCTTTTACCAAACGACAAAACTCAGACCAGTCCAAATTCCAACCATTTGCAGATGACAAATGTGACTCAAAAATTGAAAATGGTTTTGGGAAGGGTAGAAAACATTGTGGGAAAAGGAGAAAATGCTGGTTACCAACATTTTCTCCTTTTCCCACAATGTTTTCTAAAGGCTTCTCTCTTAGGGTCGGTAAAACTTGTCATTGAGTGGTAAAGGGTTAACCCCAAGAGTACTTAGAACTCTTAGACAATATAAATCAAGATCAGACTGCCTGTTGCAGACAATAAATCAAGACCAGACTGCACGGAACTTGTAGTCTTATCTTAGTTCTGTATTGTCCACTATTTTGTGAAATACTCTGGTAAACATACCCTTTAAATTTGATGATTTGGATTTATTTTTGCCTGATTGATAAATTTCATTTTATTTATTTAACCATTTGCTAGATGACAAAATTTCAGACTTTCCCAATTTGAAAGCATTTGCAGAAGACAAAATGAATGAACATCAAATGATGGGCTTTGTCCTAAAAAGGGTAGAACGCATTGTGAGAAAAGGAGGAAATGTTGGTTACTAGCATTTTCCCCTTTTCCCACAATTTATTCAAAAGTCTTCTTCCTTAAGGTCATTAAAACTTGGGATTGGGTGGTAAAGGTTTATGGGTCGCAAACAGAAAATTTCAGTCTGGAAAAAAGGCTATGAATTGTTCGTTGGATAATTGAAATTAAGTTTGAAAGCATAACAAACAACAGAAAACCAGGGACAAGCGCAAAGCATGACAAAAATTATCACATTTTGACCCATGTATTAACATAAAAAGAAAAGCCAAGGCAGTGTGCAGGGTAATCATAAACTTAACCAACATTTATGATACCTTTGGTGCAGAATTTACTGGAACCAGCTCCATGCAAGGCATAATTTTGACAAGTTTTTCTGTAATGTCTGACTACACTAGCACACAGGGGACCAATAATTAACCACCTAATAAGATCACGTGACCTTACATTGGGGACCAGCTGTTATATTATCTGATTGAATATAACAACAATCATGTTACAATATTAGCCATGCCTGTAAGATGAACTTTATTGTTGCCCTAAAAGTGATTTGTCATCTATTTTCTGAAATTTTCATAACTTTCAGAAATTTTCTGGTCTTTGTCTCAATCAGATTTGATTATGAAAGCATTTTTTATCTTTACCTTTTGATTTATTCAGAGTGCTATAGAAGGAATCTTAATTTTTTTTTTATTGTTTTGCAAATGATGACACTGGGTGCCGCATTCTTGTTGTTCTAGCCTTTTACCAAACAACCCCTTTGAAAAGTTGCAGTAAACGGAAAAGAAGTTGCAATCTTTGTCCTGTCATCAGCACCTCCAGTTCTCCAGGACATAATGAAAAGCTTTGTTTAACCCTTTACCACACAATCCTGAGTTTTAACCACACTGAGGGGATCAGGGTTTTGAAAACATTGCACTGCATAATCTCATAATTGAGACTATCATACTTTAACTCTTTACCAAACGACAAGATTTTACACCAGTCCAAAATGGAAGCATTTGCAGAGAACAAAATAAATGCAAATCAAAAACTGAAATGTGTTTTGGCAAGAGTAGAAAACACTGTGGGAAAAGGAGAAAATGCTGGTTACCAGCATTTTCTCCTTTTTCCACAGTGTTTTCAAAAGCTTTCTTTCTCAGGGTCGTTAAAAGCCGGGATTGTGTGGTAAAGGGTTAATGCACATTAGAAATATAACACAACACATTGCATAGGCCAGAGCAGCTGATTACTTAACTCTGACTTTAGCGGTGAATCTAGATTGAATTCAAGATTATGCAGACAGTATAGACTAAGATCAGACTGCACAGAATGTGCAGTATGATCTTAGAATTTGACAGCGTCCACTTTTTTGCCAGATGTTTTGACAGATTTTTGCAGTAGCTTTGAAATTGAAATATCTGCATTGTTTGTACTGACATAGAATGTCTTATTTCATTCATCATTAGCAGCACAAGGGTTAACTCTTTACCAAACGACAAAACTTTAAACTCATCAAAATTGAAAGCATTTGCAGACAACAAATCATTATTGGCTAAAATCAGAAATTTGTTGTTAATAAGGTAGAAAACATTGTGGGAAAAGGAGAAAATGCTGGTTACCAGCATTTCCTCCTTTTCCCACAATGTTTTCAAAGGCATGCATCCCCAAGGTTGTTAAAGTTGGGATGGTGTGGTAAAGGGTTAACATTAAGAGTTAGAGCAGATTTATCTAGATTGCTTGGCTGGTTCAGCTTTCATATTGGACAATCCTGCTTTAATTTGAGATTAATTATTTACAGTTCACAAGTTATGGTGTTCCAGGCCGCCCCTGACTCCATTACTTATTGATGGCCTATACTGGGAAGATAATTACGATTTCCAAGGCTAAAGTTTTTCCCAAGCATAACTAATATTTCTTACTTCGTGTGTTGAAATTTGGTCCTGTTAATATGATGTCATTCCAATACATTGTGACCAAAACACAAATAACTTTGTATGCATGCTCCTAAGCAGCTTTATTTCTGGGATTAATTTAAATCTGCATATTTTATGTTCTGAGCAGCCCATGACTCCATCACTTATTGATGGCCTATACTGGGAAGGTAATTATGATATCCAAAGCCGAAGCATTAACAATACATAGCTAAGATGTATTGCTTCATATGATATTTGTTTCTGTTACCACATGCCAACCCTCGGTTACCAACATTTTCTTCTTTTCCCACAATGTTTTCAAAAGTCATGTCCCTCAGGGTCTTTAAAACTCGGGAATGAGTGTTGCAAAGTTAACTAATGGTTAGTATGAATTCACTTTCTGTTCAGAAGTTTAGCCACTCCAGGCAGCCCTTGACAGCATTACTTATTGATGACCTGTACTAGGTAAGGCTGAAGCTTTGCTCAAGCATAACTAATGTTTTTTACTTAATATGATGGTATTTGGTCTGAAGTATGGTAACATTGTGACCAAAACAAATGATTTTATAATCTGTTCTACACTCCTTTGATTCGAGATAAATTTTTAACAGTTCGAACTGGTTTGCTTATTTACAGATGACCATACAGGGAAAGTTTATGATTTCTATGGCTGAAGCATTGCGCAAGCATAATGAATGTTTCTTAATGTGATGGTAAGAACATTTTCTCTGCTTCCAATAATGTTTTGGAAAGCTGTCTGTCTCAATGCTGTTCAAACACAGTATTGTTTAGTAATGGCATTTTTTTTCCCAAGCAAGACTTAATTGGTCATTTTCTTCAAATCAGCAAGTAATAGCTGTATAAAGAAAATATAAAAGCACAATGGCAATGGGGAATTTGCTTGTATAGAAAAAAAAAAATTCTTTACTGCAGAGTTCCAAATAGATGGAGTTATTTTAATTTCAAAATTGAAAATATTACTTATCCTCCACTATAAACCCGAAGTTATGGATGGGTACTCATTAGAATCGTCTCATCAAGACGATTCTAATGAGTACCCACAACATAGGGTTTGGAAGAGAAATAATGGATTTAGAATGCTTTCTCTTATCTGGAGCTCTGTTTCCTGTATTGGTGATTATCCATCACCCTGAAATGCATCATCAGATGTTACCATGATAGAACATTGTAACCAATTACCGCAAGTCATTCCAAGTTCTTAAGGACCTGGAGGAAGAAGAGTTTTGAAAACATTGTGCACAAAGCAGGAAATGCTGGTGACCAGCTTGTTCTCCTTTGCCCACTATGTTTTCTACAATTTCCAAGACAAATCCCACCACTTAAGCTGTAGTTTATTTGACATCGGCAAAAGCTAAGAAGATAAATTGGACCAGTCTATAATTTTCTTGTGTGGTAAAGAGTTATACTGTATGATCATGAAGTATGAAAATTGGGATCTCTTTTAATCCCCCTTGATGGCATAGGGGCAACATTAGTTCCTTTGGCAAACAGTGTAGATCAAAATCAGAATCAGCTTAGTCTGTACAGTCAGGTCTTAGATCTACATATTTATTTTAGATATTTTAGATTTTTCTAGCTGTAGCAGAAACAGCCTTGAAATTCCATTAGTTATAATGTTTCTCACTGAAATTGACCTGTTCATTTAGCTTAACAATCAAAGGGTACATATGTGATAGCAGGTTCAACCAAATCAAATTCCCATTTACTCTTTTTCAGTATACAATATTTTAGACTGGTCCAAAGTGAAAGCATTTTCAGATAAAATTCAAAATAAAATTGACTGAAGAGAAAAAACTGTTTTTAGAAATACATTGAGGAGAGTAGAATACATTGATGGAAAAGCAGAAAATGATGGTTACCAACATTTTCTCCTTTTCCCACAATGTTTTCAAAAAGGCTTCTTCCTCTAGGTTGGTAAAGTTTGAGATATCCTGTGGTATAAAGTTTACCCTTTACCATATGATTCAGTGTTTTAAGGACCCCAATTAGAAAGCTTTTGAAAACATTTTGGATAAAGGAGAAAATCCTGGTGCCCCTCTTTCTACTTTTTGAAAGGAGTCTCTCACAATCGGAGCCATATCAAACTAACTGTTTACAAGATTACCAAGTTCTTTAACGCTTTACCGCAAAGTCCCAACTTTTAATGACCCTGAGAAAGAAGCCTTTTGAAAATGTTGTGGGAAAAGGAGAAAATGCTGGTAACTCCTTTTCCCAAAATGTTTTCCACCACATTGAAGACGAATTCAATCATTCAAGCCAAAATTAAATTGTCTTCTGCAAATACATTCAGTTTGGACATGTCTACATTTTTCTGTGTGGTAAAGATTTAAATTTTTTCAAAAATTTTTGTTGTTTGGTAAAGAGCAGACTTGAAGGGTTTACCTGTATTTACACAAATTATTCTGTATTAACTCTTTACCAAACAACAAAATTTTGGACTCGTCCAAATTGAAAGGATTTGCAGACGACAAAATAAATGTGACTGAAAAATTGAAATTTGTTTTAGGAAGGGTAGAAAACATTGTGGGAAAAGGAGAAAATGCTGGTGGTTACCAGCATTTTCTCCTTTTCCCACATTGTTTTCAAAAGGCTTCTTCCCCAGGGTCGTTAAAACCCGGGATTGTGTGGTAAAGAGTTAAAGTTGGATAAATTTGTATGGTATAATTTGATGGGAAAATAACCACATTTGATAAAAAAAGGAAGATTTTCATATTACTGTCATTGCAACTCTCTCATCCAAACAAGGTGGGGGTGGAAGAGTTTCATGAGTGGCTCATAATGGTGATGGGCAAGGATCCATAATCTTGTGGTCAAAGGTTTCAATCTTCACCTTCAGTGCCAGGTTTCTGATTGGAGTGTCTTTGGACATGGCACTTCAGAATCTTGGTACTGTACTGTTCAAACCAGAGACACATACATGTATAAGTAAGTGAGCTGTTCTCATGATAAGCACTTTCATGCTGGCCATGTATATACATGTATTGCTCGTGCACATGGGTTTCATCTTTTCTATTATACTAGCTAGGCCCTTATGTTCAACATGATTATATCCTTTCAGTGCTATATTATGATAAGAGAAATGTGCCCATGAGTTTAATTGTTTACCACACAATCCTGACTTTTAACAACCCTGAGAAAGAAGTCTTTTGAAAACATTGTGGGAAAGGAGAAAATGCTGGTAACCAGCATTTTCTCCTTTTCCCACAAAGTTTTCTACCTTTCCAGAAACAAATTTCAAATTTTCAGTCATATTTATTTTGTCGTCTGCAAATGCTTTCAATTTGGACTAGTCAAAAATCTAGTACAGAGTTCAATACTGATTTTTATGAATAAGCCAATAAGTAATCAGCCATTGATACAGATTTTCTATTCTGGAAAGCAAGCCTCTGTATGACAAAGACTTTTCGGATCATTTTCATATTTTTCATATTTTTCTCACTAACTCATACAATAATTTCACAGATGTTGTAGAAATATATTAAAAGTTATTAAAGATAATCTTCAGGTTTGAAGTACATCATATTGTGGGTATATTAATCAAAATGGGAACACCTGGGATTGGGATTTAACCCTTCACCACACAATTCCCAAGCTTTGACTCGTAACCCTTTGGAAGATGCCTTTTGAGAACATTTAGGGAAGGGGAGAAAATGTGGGAGGATATCATTTTGGCCATTTCCCACAGTGTTTTCAACCGTTTCTAAGGCAAATTCATCACTTAACCCTTTGCCATACAATCCTGAGTTTTAATGACCCTGAGAAAGATGCCTTTTGAAAACATTGTGGGTAAAAGAGAAAATGCTGGTAACCAGCATTTTCTCCTTTTCCTACAATGTTTTCATCATTTTAGCCACTTTGAAACTGTCGTCTGCAAATGCTTTCAATTAGGACTGGTCTAAAATTTTGTCGTGTAGTAAAGGGTTAAGCTATATTTTGTTCAGTCAAAAAACTTATTACAAATTAAAAAGTTTGTTTGGTCCTTTGATGAAGAAGTGAAGTCCTTTCAGTGATGTAGATCTAGACTTGGATATATCTGAGTGCAGCAGATGACCATTTTGAGATTATAATTTGTAGGCTATGTAGCTCCAAGGATTTTTTCCCAATGTTGCATTTTACTACGTTTCTCTCTTAACCCTTTCCCAAACGACAAATTTTGGACTGGTGCAAATTGAAAGAGTTTGCAGACGACAATTTTAAATTTGATGAAAATGGCAGAAAGGTCTCAAAAAGAGTAGAAAACACTGTGGGAAAAGGAGAAATTGCTCGTTACGAGCAATTTCTCCTTTTCCAACAGGGTTTTCAAAAGACTTGTACTGCAGACACATGAAAACCAGAGCTCGTTTGGGAAAGGGTTAATTCTTTACCAAAGGACAAAATTTTAGACTGGTCCAGATTGAAAGCACTTGCAGAGGACACAATAAATGTGATTGAAAAACTGAAATTTGTTTTAGGAAGGATAGAAAACATTGCGGGAAATGGAGAAAATGCTGGTTACCAGCATTTTCTTCTTTTTCCCACAAGGTTTTCAAAAGGCTTCTTTCCCAGGATTGTGAAAAGTTGGGATTGTGTTGTAAAGGGTTAAGTATTTAATAATATAGTATTTTTTGAATTCTTGTAAATCTTTGATGTCATTTAGGTTTCAATTATAGTGTTTTGTTATTTACATTTTTGCGAAAAAAAAAAAAGTTTGATTTTTTTTTAAAAATACAATGACTAGGGTTTGACAAGTAAGTAACTTTTGACTTTTGCAAGTTGCCCTCAGGGGGCAATGTATTAACCCTTTACCGTACAATGTCACCTTTTAATGCCCCTGGGAAAGAAGCCTTTTGAAAACATTGTGGGAAAAGGAGAAAATGCTGGTAACCAGCATTTTCTCCTTTTCCCACAATGTTTTCTACCCTATCAAAGAGAAATTGCACCATTTGAGCCACATTGAAATTGTCGTCTGCCAATGCTTTCAGTTTGGACAAGGCTAAATTTTGTCGTCTGGTAGAGGGTTAAAGTCAAATTCAGCATGATTCCATTTAGGGATCATTAAGCATATGTTAAAAGGGTAATTGGTTTCTAATTATTGATCAGGGCACTTAGGGCAAATATGTTTTTTAACAAAAATCAGAATTTTGAATTTTTGTGATTGAGCAAACGACCTAACGGAAAAGTAACAGAGTGGAAAAAATTTGGGGGTTTGATCTGTCGTTTGAAGTCCAGTCTAGTTTCCGCTTCATTTACGATAAAAATCATTCTCGGTCTTTTGGGTTTGACAAAAATTTTGATACTTACTGTTTTGTATTAGTAATTTCTCAGATAGGTTTATAGCGATTTGACCCTTTTTATTTAATAGAATATGCGATTTGACCCTTACCTCTTTACCAGATGACAAAGCTCTCGACATATCCGAATTGAAAGTTTTTGCAGATGAAAAATTTAGTGTGGCTCAAATGGTGGAAATTTTCTTTCAAAAGTTTGAAAATATTGTGGGAAAAGTGGTGGAAATTTTCTTTCAAAAGTTCGAGAATATTGTGGGAGGAAATGATGGTTACCAGGATTTTCCCCTGTCCCGCAATGTTTTCAAAAGCTCTCTTCCAGTGGGTCATTAAAACTCAGGATTGTTTGGTTAGGGTGTAAATTGCTACATCAATTAACTCTACCACACAATCCCGATTTTTAATGACCCTGAGCAAGAAGCCTTTTGAAAACATTGTGGGAAAAGGAGAAAATGCTGGTAACCAGCATTTGCTCCTTTTCTCACAAAGTTTTCTACCCAATTAAAGACAAATTCCATGACCTGAGCAACGTTTAAATTGTTGTCTGCAAATGCTTTGAATTTGGACAAGTTGTCGTGTGGTAAAGAGTTAAAAGGGGAAAAAAAAACAGGTCAAACCAGCAATAAAGGAACGTTGAGACTTCAAAATTCACTATCTTGGACAATGTAGATCAACATTCAGACTGCACGATTTGTGCAGTTTGATCTTGATCTTACATTTTCTGCAAAAGTAGCAGAGGCAGACTGTGACCTGGCACTGAAATACTGTATTAACCCTTTACCACACAATGCCGCCTTTTAATGACCCTGGTAAAGAATCCTTTGGAAAACATTGTGGGAAAAGGAGAAAATGCTGGTAACCAGCATTTTCTCCATTTCCAACAACTTTTTTTACCACCATCAGGAGAAAATTGCACCATTTGAGCCACATTGAAACTGTCATCTGCAAATGCTTTCAACTTGGACAAGGCTAAAATTTTGTTGTGAGGTAAAGGCTTAAGCTTTTTCTATACAGGCTATTTTAGGAACAAGCCTTAACCCTTTACCAGACGACAAAATTTTAGCCTTGTCCAAATTGAAAGCATTTGCAGACGACAATGTCAGTGTGGCTCAAATGGTGCATTTCTTCTTTGATAGGGTAGAAAACATTGTGGGAAAAGGAGAAAATGCTGGTTCAGCATTTTCTCCTTTTCCCACAATGTTTTCAAAAGTCTTCTTTCCCAGGGGCGTCAAAAGGCATCATTGTGCGGTAAAGGGTTAACTGAAACAAGTTAGATAAGGGAGAATTTTTTTAAGAAAAAGCAAAAGCTTTCTTAACTCGTTACCAAACAGCCAAATTTAAGACTTGCCCAAATTGAAAGCATTTGCAGACATCAAAATAGTTTTATATCAAAGATAGAAATTCACCTTTGGAAGGGTAGAAAACATTGTGGGAAAAGGAGAAAATGCTGGTCTCCAGCAATTCTCCTTTTCTTACAATGTTTTCAAAAGAATTTTTCCTTGGGGTCAGTATGTTGGAATTCCTTTTATAACGGTTTAATTAGGATGTGGAACATATTGTTGAAAAAAGAACAATTGCTTTAGCGTACCAAATGAATAAAATTGACAATTTCAGTCAGTCAGTGAGGGATTGTACAAATACTGTATTTCACTTTCACACCTTTTTATATCGGAATATTTTATCAGGTATTTGACAACACAAAAATAGATTAGACTGCTCATTCTGTGCGGTCTCATCTTGATCTATGAGAAATGTTCATAGTAAGCAACATTTGTTCATGTGAGCACTTAAACAGTGAACACATCAGCAAAGAAAACCTTATGAAAACACTTTAAAAAAAACAGGTTTTGCCAAATACATGTACCAATTTGAATTGATTTTTTGTTACAATGGTTTTGAGAATCTGAAATTTACATATTAAGAATGCCATTTCTGGTATTGCTTTTAAAGTGGAATGCGTGACAAGAATTTTCATGTTCTAAGACATGATCGTAAATATCAATTTAGGATTAGAGATATGCGAAGTGTATCGAAACTCCATTCTTTTTTAACAGCATGAAACCTTTGACCTTATACCAGACAAGCTCCTATTGTCAGGACCTTAGAGATGACCACTTTAACTCTGTACCACACAGTCCCGACTTTTTATGACCCTGTGAAAGAAGTCCTTTGAAAACCTTGTGGGAAAAGTAGAAAATGCTGGTAACCAGCATTTTCTCCTTTTCCAACAATGTTTTCTATCCTACCCAAAACAATTTTCAATTTTTCAATTACATTTATTTTGTCGTCTGCAAATGCTTTCAATTTGGACCAGTCTAAATTTTTGTCGTTTGGTAAAGAGTTAAAAGTTATTGTGAGAAAAGGAGAAAATGCAGGTTACATTTCTTTTCACCGTTTCTAATTATGTTTTCCAGCCTTCCAGGGACAAATCCCACCATTTAGAGCACATTTAAAATTTGTTGTCTGTGAATGCTTTCAGTTTGGATGAGTCTAAAATATTGTGATGTGGTAAAGTGTTTTAACCCTTTACCACACGACAAAAATTCATACCCGTCCAAATTGAAAGCATTTGCAGGCGACAATTTCAGTGTGGCTCAGATCATGTGATTTTTGTATGGTAGGTTAGAAAACATTGCGGGAAAAGGAGAAAATGCTGGTTACCAGCATTTTCTCCTTTTCCCACAAATGTTTTCAAAAGGTTTCTTCATCAGGGTCATTAAAAGTCTGCATAGTGTGGTAAAGAGTTATAAGAAATAAATTTACATTTATTTGTTCTTGTACTTGACGGGACTTTATGAAGAGTGAATGAATGGGAAATGATCGGAAATTGAATTAAAGTTTTTTTGTGATGGAATATTATTCGGATTATTTCTTTATTTGTCTGTGTGTGTGACTTCAGAGTGGAGGTTCGTATTTAAAATAAACATGATTGTTTGCATGGAGCATGGTACGCTATTGCTCTGTCAAAAATCATTCATAAGATATATTGTCACCTTTAGACGACATTTTTTTTCTCCAGCAGTTCACCTTTTTTTTGGAAAAAAAAAAAACAAATGTAGAAAAAGGAGGCAAAGCTTAGATGAGAAATTTCTCCTGCCACATTGTTTTCCCACTTGAAAGCGTGAATGATTTTTCTACCCTGATACAAACAGTTAACTCTTTACCACACAATCCCAACTTTTAACGACCCTGAGAAAGAAGCCTTTTGAAAACATTGTGGGAAAAGGAGAAAATGCTGGTAACCAGCATTTTCTCCTTTTCCCACAATGTTTTCTACCCTTCCAAAGACAAATTTCAATTTTTCAGTCACATTTATTTTGTCGTCTGCAAATGCTTTCAATTTGGAGTAGTCATAAATTTTGTTCTTTGGTAAAGAGGTAAAGCATTAATTTGATGTCTAAGGAATGAAGTTAGCCTAGTATTGTTATTGGCAAGGACATACATGAGTTACAGTGAACTCTGTACCCTTAAATAATGTTGAAAGGGCTTTAAAACATTGTTTTATAATCCTGAGCAGCTTGACAATCCTTCATCATTGACAAAAGTAAAATCAGCTTATTCTTTACCAAACAAAATATTTTTAGACTTGCCCATGTTGAAAGCTTTGGCAAAAAACAACAACAACAAAAAATGTAGCGCAAATGGTGGATCCTGAATTTGAAAGGATAAAGAAATTACTGGGAAAAGGAGAAACGCTGGTTACCAGCATTTTCTCCTTTTCCCCCCACAATGTTTTCAAGAGCCTTCTTCTTCAGGGTCATTATAGAAGGGTTAATATGACTGAAATAATGTTGAAAGCAGCTGAAAACACTTGTGGTCCAGAACAGCCTGACAATCCATTACCATTGAGAAAGGTCAAATCAATTAAGTAATAAAGTCATGTTCATTATCTTGTCACTGTTGAAGATGTCACAGCTCTCACAATGTATGTACACTTGACATCTCATAATGTCAGTGGACAGAATTTTTTTCTACTTATTTAAAGATACATCTTTACTTGTTTTCAGCCAGTTTTTAACCCATGTCATCTTTATTTTATCAAACTATAATCACTTTTGTATCTTCAAGCCAAATGTTGCCCCTGATGATTGCAAGTTTTGATAGATTACGACTGATAGAAAACGCATTTCATTCTCTGGAGGCCATCCAAGAAATCACTGTTGTGACATTTACAGTTTTAAATGAAAGATTTCCCGTATATTTATCTATCTTACACCATAATATATTTAGGTAAATTATCTATGTTTACACAGCTGACTAAATTCTGAACCATTCTACAGTCTATCAAATTTTAACTGCTTTTTTTCCTCAGACAAGCTGTAAGAATGTATCTTTAACTCTTTTTTAGCAGATTTGTACAGCAGATCCGCTTACTGTGATTGTTCTGACCGGAACCAAATACATAATGAGTAATGATGCATGTGCGATCACACTGTACTGTGATATCTGTTTGACCTGAACCAAATATACTGCCATTCACACTTGCAACCATTCTACTTTCAGTTTAGCTAATACACCTCAACCTCGCGTTTGTCACTACCATATGTACTGTCCTACACTTGTATACCTATATTAGTCCGAAATCTGATACCAGCAAAAAACTGCGTAAGAATGACGGATCAGTGTACCACTCCCTAAACAGTAATAGATTAAGTTACTGCGCTGCCGGCATGGCAGGACAATTTTGGCTTTCCCTGCCTTTGCTAACTCCATTTTAAAATGATTGCACATGTGTTGCATGTGATGTTATTTTTTTATTACAACATATTTCAGCTGTATGCTACTCCGCAAATCCACTTATTAGGACTTTGAGTCCTTTGATTTTTTCATTACAAAGTGGCTGCCGACAATATACTTGTAGTCAGTTGCTTTGAATTTTGTCCAGTCTTAAATTCTGTCAACTGGTAGAGAGTTCAGTTGTTTTACATGGGGCTTAAAGTTGACATTGCCTATTCACAAATCCATATTCTTTTTGTGTCACTTTTGAACTAATTGTAGGGATGTGCAAAAATTTAAAAAGGTTTTGAATACTGGTCAAGAGTCAAAAGTTTACTTATTTTGATTACTCAAGTCAGTCTGGTGTCCAGCCATTATCTGATACCCAAATGGCTCTTAGCCCAATTCAAGGTTTTGGCCAACAAGACAACCTAATCAGTATTTATGGCTGGCCGGTTGACAATATCTGGACTCATCTTGAAAAATGGAGCAAAAACTATTTTGTAATATTTCTTGTCTGTCATTCAGTGGTTTGTATATCATTGAAAATGTGTAGGTCAGTCTATTGTCCAGGGGGGTCAGCTCTGATCCCTTTACCAAGCAATCCTGTGATTTATTGACTCTAAGGAAAGAAGGCTTTCAAGAACTGTTGTGGAAAAAGGAGAAAATGCTGGTAACCAGCATTTTCTCCTTTTCCCACAATGTTTTCTACTTTTTCAAAGACAAATGCCAATATCTGAGTGAAATTTGATTTGCTATCTTCAAATGCTTTCAGTTTGGACAAGTCTAAGATTTTGATGTGTGGTATAGAGTGTTCTCTCTCAGTTCAATTTTGAAACTCCCTAGTTAGGGACATTTGTCAACTTTTCACCCAGATGACAAAGATTTTAGACTGGTCCAAATTCAAAGTATCGATTTGCAGACAACACATTGAACTTGGTTCATATGATTGGGTTTTCTTTTAAAAAAGTTAAAAAACATCATGAGGCAAAGCAGAAAATGCTAGTTACCAGCAATTTCTCCTTTTTCCATTGTTTTTTTTTTCAGCTGTCAACTGAAAAAGAGAATTGCTTGGTTAAGGGTCACCCAATTGACAAATGGGCTCTAACAGTTTGACCAGACGGGCCATGGTAGTGACCAGTCCTGTTGAATATGGGCACCGGACATTTTTTTTGAAAGTGCTAATTTTCGGGCACCTTGTGTGCTGCGTGTGGAACAAAAAGTTGAAAACTTGATTGGCCGATTTTTTAAAATAAATGACTGATAATTGGCGGTGAAATTAACAGGTAGATTCAAAATGGCCCCTAGGGGAATTATGGGAAATGTTTTATTGTCAGTCTGCTGATTCAGAATTCAAGTTTTAATCTATTGCATACAGACTTTTGCAACTTTTTTGTCTTGACTACCATGTTTAAAAAACTGTTTTTTTTTTAAAAAAACAGGAAATTTAAGTTTAATAGAATCATGTATATATTGTAAGAAAAATCAGTAAGTTTAGATCTTGGCAAAATATGGAATTTCCATATGAAAAGGTCACAATGAATATTTTTGGTGTGTTAGTGTTTATTTCTGTTGAACTCTATCAAATGATCAAATTTTAGACTGGTCCATATTGAAAGCATTTGCAGACAACAAATAAAAAGTGGGCCAAATGACAAAATTTGTCCATGACAGGGTAGAAAAGATTGTGGGAAAAGGAGAAAATGCTGGTTACCAGCATTTTCTCCTTTTTCCACAATGTTTTCAAAAGCCGTCTTTCCCAGGGGCATGAAAACCCGGGAGTAACTGTGGTAAAGGGTTAAAAGAAGACATTTTTCTTTCCCATTACCAAATGACATAATTTTAGGGCTCTCCATACTAAAAGCACTAAGTGCAGATGACAAATACAGGGTGGCTTAAATGAAGGTCCATTCCCCATTCAATGTATCTAAAAGCGTTGAAAACATGAGAGAAAGGAGAAAATGGTGGTTACTAGCATCTTCTGCTTTTCTCACAGTGTTTTCAGAAGCCTTATTCAGGATCCATTGAAACAGAGGATTGTTTAGTGAAAGGTTCAGAAGTGTTCCTTTGTATTTTTCATTACAACTGGATGCAGTTCATTGAAAGGTTTGTGTAGATAGATACTTTTCATGTTTAATCATAAAATATAGTAATTAATCTCAGTTTCAAATGAAGACAGTTTTAAAGTGATTTTATCAAAGAGGTAATTTTGATATATTGCTGTATTTTAACCCTTTACCACACAATCCCGCCTTTTAACAACCCCCAAGGAAGAAGGCTTTTGAAAACATTGTGGGAAAAGGAGAAAATGCTGGTAACCAGCATCTTCTCCTTTTCCCACAATTTTTTTCTACCCAGTTAAAGAAAAATTGCACCATTGAGCCACACTGAAATTATCGTCTGCAAATGCTTTCAGTTTGGACAAGGCTAAAATTTTGTCATCTGGTAAAGGGTTAAACCTATACCACACAATCCCGACTTTTAACGACCCTGAGGAAGATGGCTTTTGAAAACATTGTGAGAAAAGGAGAAAATGCTGGTAACCAGCATTTTCTCCTTTTCCCACAATGTTTTCTACCCTATCATTGACCAACATTGTCATTTGAGCCACCTTTAATTTGTCGTCTGCAAATGCTTTCAATTTGGACCAGTCTAAAATTTTGTCGTTTGGTAAAGAGTTAAAGATAAGTTTACACATGTAATGCAAAATGAGATTTTTTCTTGTATATAATTGTGCATTTGAAGAAGTACCTTATTAATCATTATTGTCCCTGATGAACAAAACTTACAAAAAGTATTGTTCGAAAAGGAGAAACTTCTGGTAACCAGCATTTTCTTCTTTTAGCACATTTTTTCTACCCTTTCAAAGATGAATTTCTTGTTCTCTTTTGTATTTCAAGGGTAACTTATTCCTTTACATAATTGTATGACATGTCATACCCCTGCAAATCACTACTTTTTGGAAACATTGTGGAAAAATGAAGTGGTTGCCAGTACCAGGGAATATTTCCTTTTCCTTAACTGCTTACCCCATGACAAATAAGTAGACTTGACCAAATTGAAAGTATTGTAGACGACAATTTAAATGTAGCTCAAATGATGGAATTTGTCACTGATAGAGTAGAAAACATTGTGGTAAAAGTAGAAAACGCTGGTTACCAGCATTTTCTCCTTTTCCCCACAATGTTTTCAAAAGGTTTCTTCCTCAACTTGGCATTGTGTGGTAAAGAGTTAAGTATTTTCCATAACACTACATGTATTTTTGTATCCTTCAAGAATTAACCCTTTACCAAACGACAAAATTGCAACCTTGTCCAAATTGAAAGCATTTGCAGACGACAATTTCGGTGTGGCTCAAGTGGTGTAATTTTGCTTTAATAGGGTAGAAAACATTGTGGGAAAAGGAGAAAATGCTGGTTACCAGCATTTTCTCCTTTTCCCACAATGTTTTCAAAAGGCTTCTTTCTCAGGGTCGTTAAAACTCGGGTTTGTATGGTAAAGGGTTTATATTGTACATTGTGTTATTTTTTGAAGTTTATTTGTATTGTTCATAGTAATGAATTATCCTGCATGTTAGCAGGTTAAAACACAAAGTGCCTTTTCCCACCTTTAACTGCCTTAACTCTTTACCACACAATCCCGAGTTTTAACGACCCTGAGGAAGAAGCCTTTTTGAAAACCTTGTGGGAAACACTGGTAATCCGCATTTTCTCCTTTTCCCACAATGTTTTTTATCTTATTAGAGACAGGAATCATCATTTTAGCAAAATTTGATTTGTCATCTGCAAATGCTTTCAGATAAAACCAGTTGAAACTTTTGTCGTTTGGTAAAGGGTTAACCAGTGTAGATCAAGATGATATAACACAAAATGTGAAGCCTGATCTTTGTTTTACCACATCCACTATGCTGAGATTATAGTTTGGACATGGGCAACCGTAAAAATTGCAAGTGCTTTGATCCTACTTCTAAACTGAAAGTGTCAGTGGGGTTTATTCAACCATTTTGTGGGTTAATCCTTTACTACACAACACTGATTTTTGACAACCCTGAAGGAGAAGACTTTCAAAAACATTGTTGGAAAAGGAGAAAATGCTGGTAACCAGCATTTTCTCCTTTTCCAACAATGTTTTCTATACTTTCAGAAATAAATCTAACAGTTTTAACCACAATTAATCCATCATCTGCAATTGCTTTCAGTTTGAACCAGTCTAAAATTTTGTTGTGTGGGAAAGGGTAAAGTAAGTTCTTGTCTAAAGACCTTTAAGTGTAAGCTTTGATGCCTCTATTGTATCTATAAATTGGACTCTTGAAGAAGCCTGGAGTCAGCTGAAGTGTCCCTATAATCCTGGTAACAAATCCTCAAGTTTTACTCTTCATAACATTTGTAACATTTTTATCAGGTTAAATCTACGCTTAATTTGCCCAGGTAGCTCAGTGGTCATAGCATATCAGACTTGAGACCTGGTGGTTTCGAGTTTGATACCCAGTTGAGGCAAACTTTCTTTCCGATGATTTTCGTCTATTTCCTGTGCTGCAATGGAGAGTAGTCGTCAGTGACCTGGAAAGAAAGTTGTGTCAGTACTTATGTGAGAAAGTCGGGAAACATTTGCTTAGGTGCTTTGATTATGACCAAATCAGTCTGCCCATTGCTAAGACAGCACAAAAGTTTTTGTTGACAGTTTAGACTAAGATCAGGCTGTACAGAAGATGCACCCTTATTTCTGATCTACTTCATCCACTACTATATCTAGATTATGACCAACTGTCCCTCCATCTTCCAGCAAAACTGTATTTGTTGCTGGTAACATTTAGCATCTTGCAGCAAAACTGTATTTGTTGCTGGTAACATTTAGCATCTTGCAGCAAAACTGTATTTGTTGCTGGTAACAAGCATCTTGCAGCAAAACTGTATTTGTTGCTGGTAACAAGCATCTTGCAGCAAAACTGTATTTGTTGCTGGTAACAAGCATCTTGCAGCAAAACTGTTTTTTTATTTGGTAACCAGCATTTCCTCCTTTCACACAGTTTTTAGCTCGACTGTTTTCAAAGAAAACATTGAGGAGTTGTCGTAGGCCTGGCATCGTCATCTGCATTGTCTTGCAAAATATTTCGGCACTTTATAATATCTCTATTATTGCTGAATATACATGTACTTATACTTTAAACTCGGTAGACGTGATATTATTATTTTTCAAAAGGGGAACCCATACAACAGGGGCAGGCAACCATCAAAATATTTTTGTCACAGTTATGCCACTTTTTTGACTTAGCATTTTCAAAAACTTTGACATTTTATAATATATCTGTTATTACTGTAGAAATTTGCTTCAAACTCCAACAAGTTGTTAACCCTTTCCTAAACGACAAATTTTAGACTGGTCCAAATTGAAAGAGTTTGCAGATGACAATTTTAAATTTGATGAAAATGGCAGTAAGGTCTCAAAAGGGTAGAAAACACTGTGGGAAAAGGAGAAATTGCTCATTACGAGCAATTTCTCCTTTTCCCACAGTGTTTTCAAAAGACTTGTACTGCAGACACGTGAAAACCAGGACTTGTTTGGGAAAGGGTTAATTAAACTATCAAAAGGGGAACCCATACAACAGGGGCAGATAACCATCAAAGTATTTTGTGACACATTTATGCCCTATTTTCAACTTTGAATTTACACTGAAAATCAAGCAACTGCAGTCGAGCAGTGGCACCCACTTGTAGTGCTCTTATTTCTACTGTGTAACAGTCAGTCACATTTTATTAGTTGTCCACAATGCTTTCAATTTTGACTGTCTTAAAATGTAGTCATCAGGTAAAAGATTTTACCCATAGGCTGCTAAGTGCAACAGTTGAGTTGCAGGCTTTTTGTGAATAGTGTAGATTAAGATCAGATTGCACAGAATGTGCAGTCTGAACTTGAATCTGCACTGTCCGATAAGGAGATATTTTCTCATCCCAATAACTTGGAAATAACAGCATTTGGGTTTTTACTGTCGGCTTCAGAGTTTCAATTAAGTTATTTAGCAGATTAAGGGTTCATAGGTGATGTTGACAAATGCTTTCAGCATGATTGATTGATTGATTGTATGGTGTTTAACGCTGTTTTCAAAATTATTTCAGTTATATCACGGCGACCAGCGCTTCTATCCATGCTTTCCTGGAGTTTCATTTACCAGTACTCCACACAATATTCTTTCCAAGCCACTGGCTGCTTTCCCACATAACCATCGTCGAAACAATGGTCAGAGAGAGTAATGAATCCTGTCGCGATGACTATCATCAGTCCTCGGAAAGAAATTGGCCAAGCCGGGGATCGAACCTGCGACCTCCTGTTCTCAAGTCCTGTACGCTACCGACTGAGCGACGGGGGCTTGGGCTTTCAGTATGAAGGTGTCTAAAATGTCTGTGGTGAGGTAAAGTGTTAAGATGGGTGATTTAACCCTTTACCACACAATCCCGACTTTTAACGACCCTGAAATGGAAGCCTTTTGAAAACATTGTGGGAAAAGGAGAAAATGCTGGTAACCAGCATTTTCTCCTTTTTTCACAGTGTTTTTTGACCTATCACAGGCAGAAATCATCATTTTAGCATCATTTAATTTGTCGTCTGCAAATGCTTTCAGTTTGGTCCACTCCAGAATTTTGTCGTTTGGTAAAGAGTTAAATACATACCAAACAGTGCAAAATAAGTGGATTTGAATGCCAAAGCAGTATCTCTTTAACTTAGAGAGTAATGGTAACTAATCTGATTGTATATAATATAATGATATTAGCACTGTTTCTCAAAACCTCTGTAACCCTTTGCTGATTATATTTCTGTGATTTTATGGCCCCTAGATGAGATGGATTTTGAAAACATTGTGGGAAAAGGAGTAAATGCTGATAACCAGCATTTTCTCCTTTTCCAAGAATGTTTTTAAAAATCCACTATGTTCCATCCACTTTTGATTTTACATCTGTAACATGTTTTCAATACATATAAGTCTATCAATCTTGTCATCTTGAATAGAGACCAGTAATTTACTGTAAAATACACTGGATAATTTAATTTAGGTTTGAACACCAGATAAATACTTGAACGGAGGTAAGATCTAGGGAACTAAAACGCTTTGATAAATGTACAGACTGTTCAACATGAGCCATTTTTCCATTTGTAACAATATTTTCTGAAACAGTTACAACCTGTTGTAATAAAATTGGTGAAGGAAGGGATTAGATAGGAAGAAATTGATCCCTGATAGTGTGTGTTTGATCTCTCCCAAAGCTGGGACCATTTAATTGGATTAGATTGGTTAGACGCCTTAGTCTGTCATACCTACTTGTCTGAAGAGCAGATTTGAAACTTTGCATTTGAAATACAGGCCACCCTGTATTGAATTAAAGGCACAGTAGTGACCAAATGTAACAAGCATTCTGATAGTATTGCATAGCAATACCCAGTCCCCTACAGGCCGTATGTATCACTGGCACGTCAGTGAAATTTTTTAAGTCCAAGGCCCGTAAATGCGTCAAAAAGCAGTGGAGAGGGACGAAACTCGAACTTGATGTGTAAGTCATGGTGGTTGATGTACACACCAAAAGTCAGCTCTATATGTAGCAGCGTTTAGAAAAAAAGTGCGGAAAAATGTTTTATCAGTGAAATTTTGTAAGTCCAAGGCCTGTAAATGCGTCAAAAAAGCAGTGGACCGGGACGAAACTCGAACTTGATGTGTAAGTCATGGTGGTTGATGTACACACCAAAAAATCAGCTTTATATGTAGCAGCGTTCAGAAAAGAAGTCTGAAAAAATTGTTTTATCAGTGAAATTTTGTAAGTCCAAGGCCCGTAAATGCGTGAAAAAGCAGTGGAGCAGGACGAAACTCAAACTTGTTCTGTAAGTCATGGTGGTTGACTTACACAGCAAAAGTCAGGTGAATATCTACCAGCATTTAGAAACAAAAGTCCAGAAAACTGATTTATCAGTGAAATTTTGTAAGTCCAAGGCCCGTAAATCCGTGAAAAACCAGTGGACGGGAACGAAAGTCGAACTTGATCTGTAAGTCATAGTGGTTGAGTTACACAGCAAATCTGAGATCAATACCTACCAGTGTTTAGGAAAAAAGTCCGGAAAACTGATTTATCAGTGAAATTTTCTAACTCCAAGGCCAGTAAATCCGTGAAAAACGAGTGGACCAGAACGAAAGTCGAACTTGATCTGTAAGTGATGGTGGGTGACTTACACACCAAAACTCAGCTCAATATGTACCAGCGTTTTGAAAAAAAGTCCGGAAAACTGAATTGCCGGACTGACGGACAGACGGAGTGCAAACCTAAAGTCCCCTTCGGCTTCGCCAGTAGGGGACTAAAAATAGTGGGTACTAGCCCTTTACTATACAATCCCAACGTAAAACGGCCCTGTGGAAGAAGGCTTTTGAAAACATTGTGGGAAAAGGAGAAAATGCCAGCATTTTCTCCTTGCCTACAATGTTTTTCTACACTTTCAAGGACGAATTTCATTATTTGTGCTAGTTTTCATTTGTTGTCCGCAAATGCTTCCAATTTTGACCAGTAATAAATTATCTCATTTAGTAAAGGACTTTTAAAAGCACTGGTTGAAAGAAAAAGTCTGGGAATGCACGGAAAGTTGTATTGATCCCTATAATATACTGTAACTGAAATACTGTTGTGAAAGGTGCTAAATAACAAACAAACAATCTGATCTAGATCTATACTGATGGCATTTGGCAAGACAGGTATTAATGAAAATATTATTTTTTCCTTAATGATAATTACTGTATATTGCCACACAGTCATAATATTGTTATTACTAATTATCCTTTACCAAGCAATACCCAAAATTTTGACAACTCTGAGGAAAAAGGCTTTTAAAAAACATTGTAGAAAAAAGGAGAAAATGCTGGTTTGCCAGCATTTTCTCCTTTTGCAACTATGTTTGCTACTGTTTTCTACTGTTTAAAAGACAGATTCTATCGTTTAAGCAACATGTAAATCATCATCTGGAAATGTTTTGAATTTGGACAAGTCTAAATTTTGTTTTATGGTGAAAGGGTGAAATCATTTATTGACATTGAGCCATGTTGAGCCATAAGTAAATTATTACCATCAGTATTTGTTGACCATTCTATCTGTCACATTTCACTATCTTGCTGTCATGTCTTGCTGTATGTCTATGCATGTGACAGTATTATTGCAACTGTCCCTTGCACATAACTTGGCATGGGACAGTTTTCTGCTTTATAATATGTTTCTTTTTCAAGTGATATCGTAAACTTGCACCAAACTATTCCAACTCTTAACAGTCCTGTAAAAGAAAGTTTTTGGAAATAATGTGGGAAAAGGAGAAAATGCTGGTAACCAGCATTATACCAGCATTTTCTCCTATTCCCTAAATATTTTTCCCCATCCACTTAGAAAATCTCATCATACGAGTCTGATTGGATTTGTTATCTACAAAATTTAATGCTTCAATTTGGATAAATTTTAGATTTGTTGTTTGGTAAAGAGTTAAAATGATAAAACATGTTTTGCGGTAACAAAAGGAGAAAATTCCAGTTACCAACATTTTCCCTCCTTTCACCACAACAGTTTCAAAAGACTTCTTTCTAAGGGTGTACACGCAAAAACACGGAACTGTTTGGTCAAGAAAGAACATAAATACAGTATTTAGGAATAATTTTGCTGAAAGGGATTGCCTCATGGGCAATTTATTCTTCTGATACCATGTTTTCAAAAATCGGCAGTAGGAAGCAAGTTGTTGACACCAAAGATATCAATTTATCATCAAAGCTTTTAACTACTATAGTTGCCTTTGCGGCCAGTGTAGATCAAGATCAGGCTGCAAAAAACATGCAGCCTGATCTTTGATCTACATTGTCCGCTTCGCTGAAACACTGCTGACAGAAGGAAGCCATGAATTGCAATTATTGGGGGTGTTTTTGGACAAGCATATCTGTTGGTTGAAATATTTGGCACTCTTAAGGGTTAAGAAAAACTGACAAAGGGGCTACTGATTAGCTTTGTTAGCAACCAGTGGGTCTGTTTACCCAACACATCTTTATACTAGTGTTTAATCCTTTAACACATAAATAAATGAAACCAACATTTCATTTCAGGGAAAGAAATGCAACATTTTGCAAAATAAAGGCTGATTGGCATGGGTAAATATCGAAATATTGGCAAGTGTTTATCCAAGATCAGACTCCAGTTTACATGCTACTCTTATCATAACCTGCACTATCCGTAAAAACACTTAACCCTTTACCACATATGCCCGACTTTTAACGACCCTGAGAAAGAAGCCTTTTGAAAACATTGTTGGAAAAGGTCAAAATGCTGGTAACCAGCATTTTCTCCTTTTCCCACAATGTTTTCTACACTTTCCAAAACAAATTTCATTTTTTGAACCACATTTATTTTGTCGTCTGCAAATGCTTTCAATTTGGACTGGTCTAGAATATTGTCATTTGGTAAAGAGTTAAGATTGTGCCATGCAGAGAGTTTCAACTCTCTACAAAATTTATGACTAGTCTAAATTGAAAGCAAATGCAGGCGACAAAATTAAGCTAGGCTCCAATGATTAAAATTGCCTTTGACAGGTAGAAAATATGGTAGGAAAAAGAGGAAAAGCTAGATACAGGCATTTTTCCCATTTCTAGCAATGTTTTCCAAGATACAAGAGTGTTTGGTAAAGGGTTAGATTTCAATTTATTCAGTATTAATAAGTCATTGGTCACGCTTGTCAAATTCTACTTAAAAACTTCTGCTCTAGCGATGTTTCTAAATACTGCGGCATCTGACTTTAGAAAGCATCAACAATCAGAAACCGTTGGACACCACTTTCGTGAAAAGTACCCATGTGAAGAAGCGCTTGTAAGAAGATTTTGACCATATAAGGACGTGTCCAGTTTAGGACTTAAAGTGTTGAAATCTCAGTCGGCCAAGCACTGGGTAAATAGACCGAAAGTAACTCCATTCATCTTTCCCAGCAGGAATGACACACCGTTTCAATAATTCGTCCAAACTGTTTTTATGAAAATTAAATTTTCTGTACATTTGGATACAAGGTAAAAATTGTTGAAGTACAGATGTGGGGTTAACAAGGGTCAGGCCCTAAAGCTGGGAATTAGGGGTCAAACTGGCAATGGACAATACGGAGGTTGTTTGGGTAGTTCAAGGATGAAATTGAACAAATTGCTTGTGTTTTGAAAATGCTATTAACCCATTCCCAAACAACAAATTTTGGACTGGTCCAAATTCAAAGAGTTTGCAGACAACAATTTTAAATTTAATGAAAATGGCAGAAAGTTGTCAAAAAGGGTAGAAAACACTGTGGGAAAAGGAGAATTGCTCGTTACGAGCAATTTCTCCTTTTACCACAGTGTTTTCAAAAGACTTGTACTGCAGACACGTGAAAACTAGGGCTTGTTTGGGAAAGGGTTAAACAGGATACATGGACAAATGCAGTGCACAGCATGTTAGATTATGGTACATTGTACTTTTTACCAAAACTTTTGGATTGGAATAAATACAAGAATCTGGTATGTTTTTTGTTATCTCTTTACCAGACAACAAGATCAAAGGCTTTTTCAAATTGGAAGGATTTGCAGACGACAATTTAAAATGGCTCAAATGGTGGTATTTGCCTTTGATAAGGTAAAAAACAATGTGGAAAAAAGGAGAAAATGCTGGTTACCACAATGTTTTCAAAAGCTTTCTTACTCAGGGTTGTTAAAACTTTGGATAATGTGTGATAAAGAATTAACTCTTTACCAAATGACAAAATTTTAGACTGGTCCAATATGAAAGCATTTTGCAGAAGAGTTCAAAAATGGACAAAATGATAGGATTTGCCCCCAAAAGTATAGGAAAAATTGGACAGGAAGAAAATGCAGTTCACAAGCATAATTTCCCCATTTTCCCCACAATGTTTTCCAAAAGCTTTTTTTCCAGATTCATTAAAAATTCCAGAATTAAATAGTTTAACTCTTTACCAAAAAATCCCCGAGTTTGAACGACCCTCAGGAAGGAGCCTTTTGAAGTAACCAGCATTTTCTCCTTTTCCCACAATGTTTTCTACCCCATCGAAGACAGAAATCATCATTTGAGCTACATTTGATTTGTCATCTGCAAATGCTTTCAATTTGGTCATGTCCAAAATTTTGTTGTTTGGTAAAGGGTTAACTCGTTAAACCTATAGTTAAAGAATTGGACTTTTGAAACATCCTAGAAAAAGGAAACCTGCATTTTCTCCTTTTTCCACATATTTTCTACCGTTCAAAAAACAAATTTTAATTTTTCAGTCACATTTATTTTGTCGTCTGCATGTGCTTTCAATTTGGTCACATCACATCAAAACTTTTGTCATTTGGTAAAGAGTAAATATGCAGCCGACAGGTTTTTCTTGTCTTGCAGGAGAATGCTCTTCGGAATTCATGTGGGAGAAGGCAAAAATACCGACAGTTTAAGTAATTTTTTTTCCCCACAGTAATAGATTGCAAAGTGCTTTTTTGCACAGAATTTGAGAGTAGTTCTCAAATTTGTATCATGCAAATCTGATTCAGGAGTCAAATTGAGTCAAATACTATAGACTTGAGCCCAACAGTGACATAGATAGGTTATTTATCAACATAGGTAAATTTGTAATATTTGCTTGCAGATTAAACTGTGATTACTGACATCTAGAACCAGAGATCATTTAACCCTTTACCAAACAATCCCAAGTTTTTACAACCCTGACTTTTGGAAACATTGGCATTTGAAAACTTGAGGGAAAAGGCAAAAATGCTGGAAACCAGTATTTTCTCCTTTTCCCACAATGCTTTCTACCCTTTGTGATCCCAATCCAAAAATTTGAGTATCATTTTGTTAAATTTTGTTGTCTGCAAAAATTAATGCTTTCAAATTTGGATCAATCTAGAGTTCTGTCGTTTGTTAAAGAGCTAATGTACTGGTCAATGTGCCACAAGTTCGACAAATACTGACCCAACATAAATATTGACAAAACTGACCACTGACTCTATTTGCAAGTTAAGAAATGCTAACAGACAGTTGACTAATATTTTGATAAATTACTTGACCTTTTACCAAACAATCCAATGTTTTGATGACTTGGAGGAAGGGGGCTTATGTAAATATTGTGGGAAAAGGAGAAAATGCGGGTAACCAGCATTTTCTCCTTTTCCCACATTATTTTCTAACCCTTTCAATGACAAATCTCATTATTTTATCCAATTTATGCTGTAAAAATGCTTCCAATTTGGACATTATCTTAAAACTTTTTTTGTTGGATAAAGATTTAAACAAGGGAGAGTATTGTTGCTATTGCAAAATTTTAATAATGTCAATGAAAGTACAAGAAATGTGCAGTCTGATGTGGAATCTCTGATGTGCCGAGATATACTTTGTATGATGTTCAGGTATTTCAATAGCTTGGTCTTTTTTACGTTTTTTTATGACGTCCATGATTTTGTTGACACCCCAAGGAGTCTAGTTACTGGGTGGCAGGGTATAGTAGCAACTCAGGATTTTCTCTTGTTACTGAATATAGATGAAGTAGTAAGTAACAGTTTCTTATTACTCAACATCTGTCAGGGGGAGGTGATTTATCACTGATAATGTAAACTTGTTCCTCATTTTTACTATCGATATTTATTCTGACACTGGTATCTTAACTTTTTATCAGACAACAAAATTTTAGACCTGTCCACATTGGAAGCATTTGCAGACGTTAAACTTGGTTCAAAAACTGAATTTAGCTCCTGGGAGCATAGAAAACACTGTTGGAAAAGGAAAAAAAAGGTGGTCACCAGCATTTTCTTCTATTCTTTCAATGTTTCCAAAGCTGTCTCGGTCAAGGTCGTTAAAAGTCAGGATTGTGTGGTAAAGGGTTAACTCTTTATCAGACAATAAAATTTTTGACTTGCCCAAATTGAAAGCATTTGCACATAACAAATTAAATGTAACTCATTTGACAGGAACTGTCTTTGAAAGAGCAGAAAAACATTATGGAAAAAGAAGAAAATGCTGGAATTAGTATTTTAGTGTAATTAGTTCAACCTTTGTTGTCAGAAGCGCTCTAATGGTTGACCCTTACCAAACAATTACATGTTGTAACAACCTTGGGAAAGAAGGCTTTTGAAAGCGTTGGGAATAGGGGGCAATGCTGGTATACCACAATGATTCTTTTTTAGCACTGTGAACGTTTTCTGTCCTTTCAAGGACCAATCTTATCATTTGAGCCACATCAAAAATATTGTTTACAAATGCTTTCAATATGGACAAGTCTATAATTTTGTTATCTGGTAAAGTGTGAAACTGAAGGCTTACGTTTCTGTATTCCATTACGAATTAGGAAACAAGAATAATTTGTGTTCCTGAAAAGCTGCTGGCATCGTTTCTCCACTGTAAATCACCAGGATACATACAATTGTAATTAATCCACAAGGCCCTAAATTAATGAAATGGACCTTTCCAACCAGGAAAAACTGCTGTAAAATTGTAATATCAAGGTTTGTTCAGCCAGAGAATATCAAAAAGTTACCTCACCAAAATACATGCAGTTGAAAATCGTGCTAAGTCTTTACCAAATGACAAAATTTTACAATTATGGAAATTAAAAGCGACTGCAGGTGACAGATTAACTGTGACCCCAATTTATTGACAAAATTTGTCTTTTAGAGTGTAGAAAACACAGAAGGAAATGGAGAAAATGCTAGTTAACAACAGTGTCTCCTTTTTCCCACCATGTTTTTAGATTCAGTGAAACTTTGGATTGCATGCTATATAGAGGAATAAACCACTGTAAAAAGGAAGTGTACCTTTTCAATAAGGAAAAACAACAGCCAATATATTCAAATTTCGAGCTCATTTTGACTGGATTAGGTTTATGGAAGGAGACAGTGTAGATCCAAGATCTGACTGCATGGCCTGTCCAGTCTGATCTGAATCTTTAACTGTCCAGAAAAGCAGCATAAATTGTGCTTATAGCTCTGAAGGTTAATCTGACACACAAAAAAAAATCAAAAGGTGATCCTCCTGTTCATTATGGTTATTAGGAACTTTATTGCCACATGTAATTGCCCATTTATGTTTTTTCTAGGGATTGATTTAACCCTTTACCAGATGTCAAAATTTTAGCCTTGTCCAAATTGAAAGCATTTGCAGACGACAATTTTAATGTGGCTCAAATGGTGCAATTTTTCTTTGATAGGGTAGAAAACATTGTGGGAAAAGGAGAAAATGCTGGTTACCAGCATTTTCTCCTTTTCCCACAATGTTTTCAAAAGGCTTCTTTCACTGGGTTGTTAAGTCAGTATTTAGTGGTAATGGGTTAAAGTTATTTCTGATTAAATATTTATAAGATAATCGTTGAACTAGAGCACATAAACAATGGTTTCATTGTGTTGTTGTTCTTTAGGGCAGTTCTTATAACTCTTCCAACCTTATACTGAGACTGCAGCTTAGGGCTTTAACTAAAGACATTGTGATGGATGAAAAAAAGAATGCTAAAATTGAGCTTGTATTTGGAAAAAAATATGCTATTTTTACCCTTAACCCCTTAACAGACAACAAATTTTCAGACTGTTCCAAATTGAAAGCATTTGCAAGTGACAGATTAAAGCTGGCCAAAATGACGAAATTTGCCCCTTGTAGGGTAGAAAACATTATGGGGAAAGGAGAAAATGCTGGTTGGCAGCATTTCCTCCTTTTCAAAAAAGTTTTCAAAAGCCTTCTTCCAAAGGGTCATTAAAAATCAGGATTGTGTGGTCAAGGGTTAAAGGGCCGAATAAACAAACCTAAGGGATCCTTTCGTTCTAAAATAAGACCAAGATGATGGCAGATTCATGGCCTTCTTTTGTCTGAAGTGTCTCAGCAAAGTGGACAGTGTCAAGATCAAAGATCAGACTGCATGTTTTGTGCCATCTGATCTTGATCTACATTGGCCGCATAGGCAACAATATTTATGAAAGCTGCTTTAATGGGTAACAATGCTTTTTTAGGACACAAATTATTGAAATAGATCTGTCAAGGGTTTTCGTACAGGAAAATAAAAAAACTAATAGTTTAGAATATTTTCTACACTTGCCAAGTTGAGTCTCAGAGCCTAAACTCCCAACAGACGGGCCAGAAACAATTCAGGGCTTGAAATATCTGGGCCTTAACCCTTTACCACACAATGCCGACTTTTAATGACCCTGCGAAAGAAGCCTTTTGGAAACATTGTGGGAAAAGGAGAAAACGCTGGTAACCAGCATTTTCCTCTTTTCCCACAATGTTTTCTACCCTTCCCAAAACCAGTTTCAATTTTTGAGTCACATTTGTTGTGTCATCTGCATATGCTTCATATTTGGACCAGCCTAAAATTTTGTTGTTTGGTAAAGAGTTAATTAGTACAATTCATGAGTTACGCCCACTTTGGTTTAGGTGAAGAAATAACTCATCTGGATTGATCAGTAAATCACATAATACATCTTATTTATCTCATGAAAGTACACGTAGTAAGTACATACTGTACATCCATTCGGCATACCTGCATTACCTCGGATGATCTGTTGATCAAGTCCCTTGACTGTATCACGTAGCTCAATGATATGCACCTACATTGTACATTTCTGCTGTTTTACTGTTCTTAAAATTGTAGGCTCCTCTTAAAAAGAAAACATGAGACACAATTTTCTATCAAACTCTTTCAATGGACAAACAGTTTGTAAATTCAACTTTTAATGTAGATGCTAGTAAATTATCAATTTCGTTAAGAATTTTTACCAACAGAGTGATCTATGTGAATGACTTCACTGTGATTGTTTGTGTCATTGCTAATCGATTTTCATGGGTGCTGCCATGTTTAAGATCATGTGATTGGCAGTTCAAAATGGAAACTCCCTTGGAACCAATGAGGTTATCTATGTTAAGATACAGAATCGGCAGAGTTGTGACGCGTAATTATACACCCTCCCAAACACAACCACTTGTTTGGAACCCTGAAATAAGATAGGTATTAAAATGTCAAGCAAACATGTAATGTATCAGATGATAATTGAATTAATTAATCTGGTTACATCCATACATAGAAATGATTAATTAAGTAACCTTGCATAGACCATTGGGGATTTTGTCACCATGTCCATGTATAATTCAATACAAACCATGGCAACCACAAGTCTTTGACATACTTGGTACTTAACTATCTATTATTGGTATCAAAACAGGCTGGATTGTGCTGAAAAATCTTGTCAAGCCATGCATGATCTTCAGTCTTGAAGGAGCATAGTAACAAAGAAGAAGAAGTATATGAAGAAATGATGTCAGTGTAAAACCAGCATTTTCTCCTTTTCCCACAATGTTTTCTACTTTATCATAGACAGAAGTTCTCTTTTGATCTACATTCAATTTGTCGTCTCACAAAGCATTCAATTTTGTTGAGTCCAAAATTTGTCGTGTGGTAAAGAGTCAAATGATCAAAAAAAAGTTCTTCCCTCATCACAGAAGGAAATACTTTGTTTGGATGGCACAAGAAGCATGTTATCTTATACTATCTTGTAGCAAAGTTGATCGGCCAAATTTGTTGTCATCTTTAGTATCATTAGTCATCATTGCAGCACAAACTGGCTGCCTTCGTTGACATGAATCATTTGGGCACAGACAGTTTATTAAAGTCACTGGGTGATAGAATTCCTGTGTATTACCAGAGGGTGTTTTGTGACAGCCAGTAATTGTTTGGATACCCAGGAATTTGCTTTTCCTTTTTACGAGCGGAAGCCCGAAGTTTTTCTATGATATCTGTTTAGATATCTGGGTGGATTGAAATCCTCCTTGCTTTCATCCCATGTCAGTAAACAAAATATATGGATGTCTCCATAACGCTCCATGAGATAATAGGGTGTTTTAATGACTCTGAAGAAGATGGCTTTTGGAAACATTGGGGGAAAAGGAGAAAATGTTGGTAACAGCATTTTTTCCTTTTCCCACATTTTTTTTTTGGAGGAGGAGTTCAAAGCAAAATTCCACCATATTGCCAACAACTTTTTGCTTAGTATAAACAAATGCTCTAGATACGGAGGTGACCATTATGTAGCGATGTGGAAAAGAGCTAACTCTTAACCAGATGACAACATTTTGGACTTTCCTAAATTGAAAGAATTGCATTTAACACACTAAACATGGTTCATATGGGACTTGTCTTTGAAAAGGTGTATTAAAGTGAAAAAATGCTCATTATTGGCATTTTTGGCTTGCTAGAATGTTTCCAAAGGTAGTCTGCTGCAAAATGAAAAAAATCAGTTTGAGGAAATGTGAAAATGTCAGTTTATTTGACAGAAGCTTTACCTTTATCAGTAAGATTCTGATCAGTCAAAGTTCAGAAACACTGCAGGAACAGCAAAGAAGGAACTATTTGCGCACCTCATGTCATTCATTGACTTAAAATCAGAAGATTATGTGAAGGCAAGCTTGCACTGAAGTAAATATGGCATCCATTTATAGGTCTTTTTTACCTTCTAAGGTGAAGAGTATTCAAGAAATATTAGAGAGGGATAGGAATAATAAACCGCTGTAATAGCTGCCCTGTTCACAGGTAGAGGTTAATTGCCGTTTGAATTGTGGGGATTATGGGTAAATCCCTCCTACAGTCCAGGCTTTAGAAATTGTAAGATAGACGTCTATTGGTAATAGCTCTTCTACAATGTACTGAAGAGGTTTCTCTTTCATCAGGAATAACCTGTATCAAAAATTTATTAAATTCTACTGCAGTGAACATGAACGTGGCATCACAAAAAGGGATGCCAGCCGAAATAGCTATATAGTGGTAGAGCATGAGACTTACCGGTGACAAATCTCTGAACACTCGAAGATATGGGCTCGGTTCCCACAGCTGTGATTTCTTAGAGGCATTTTCTTCTTTTCCCACTTTATTTTCTACTATATTAAAAGACACATCTTTTGATTTTAGCCACAACATACAATAACTTGTTGTCTTCAAAATCTTTCAATTTGGACAAGTCTTTCATGATGGTGCTATGCACCTAGCATGTTAAAGATCCAAGTGTAACGTAACCCTTTACCACACAATCCCAACTTTTAACGACCCTGGGTCGCTGGTTCAATCCCCCGCTCGGCCAATTTCTTTCAGAGGATTGATGATAGTCATTGCAACAGGATTCATTCCTCTCCCACCACTGACCATTGTTTCGACAATGGCTATGTGGGAAAGCAGCCAGTGGCTTGGAAAGAATATTGTGCGGAGTACTTGTAAAAGAAATTCCAGGAAAGCATGGATAGGTGCACTGGCCACAGCGATATAACTGAAATAATGTTGAAAACCGCATTAAACACCATACAATCAATCAATCAACATTTAACGACCCTGGGAAAAAGCCTTTTGAAAAAAATGAAAAATGAGAAACCAGCTTTTTCTCCTTTTCCCACGTTTTCTACTCTTCCTATAACAAATTTCAATTTTTGATTAATATTTATTTTGTCGTCTGCTAAGGCTTTCAATTTGGACTGATCTAAAATTTTGTCGTTTGGTAAAGATTTAAGTTGGATGGGTTTGTCCTGTATCTTGCACTATCCACTATAACATAACTAAAACCCTTGCAAGAGAGTTGCCCATATGGGCAATTGGTGGCAAGGATAAATAGGTGAAAACTCAATCACTCACAAAAACAACTTGAATGAATTTTGTCAAGAATGGCAGCTCATTTGGTATTGTGCATGACCTTAACTCTCTACCAAACGACAAAATTTTAGGCATATCCAAATTCAAAAGCATTTGCAAACCACAATATGAATGTGACTCAAAAATTGAAATTGTTTTGGGTAAGGTAGAAAACATTGTGGGAAAAATAGAAAATACTGGTTACCAGTATTTTCTACAATTCCCACAATGTTTTCAAAAGGTTTTTTTTTTTCTCAGGGTTGTTAAAAGTCAGGATTGTGTGGCAAAGGGTTAAACAAAAAGGGTTTGCTGATTTAATTCCCAACTTTGAGGATTGATGATTCATTGCACAGGATTCATTCTTCTCTCATAGCTCAGTTAGGGTCCTGCGTGGATCAGTGGTCAAGTGTAGGACTCGGGACCTGGAGGCCATGAGTTTGTGCCTCACTGGATCCACTGGGTTTTTCGTGCAAGACACTTCAGAGCCCTAGCCTAGTACCAGGGGAACCCAGGAAAAACATGAATATGCGAGCCGTTGCCGTGGTATGACTGAAATAATATTGAAAGCAGTGTAAAACACCATTTAACCCTTTCCCAAACGATAAATTTTAGACTGGTCCAAATTGAAGAGCTTGCAGACAACAATTTTGAATTTGATGAAAATGGCAGAAAGTTCTCAAAGAGGGTAGAAAACACTGTGGAAAAAGGAGAAATTTCTCGTTACGAGCAATTTCTCCTTTTCCCACAGTGTTTTCAAAAGACTTGTACTGCAGACACGTGAAAACCAGGGCTTGTTTGGGAAAGGGTTAATCAATCATGATTTAATATTATGATGCCAGTGGCTTAGGTAGAAAGGCCATGTTGGGATCCAGGAAATTATGGGTAGGTGCACTGGCTGCCGAGAAATAAATGAAATAATGTTGAAATCATGATGAGTATCATACAAATAAGCAAACTTAACAGCATGTAAATTACAGATATTAAACTTGTACATGGACAAACAGGCTACTATTTTACAAGGACTCTGCAAGTTTTACATGTGCAGTATTGGGTATTAAACCTGAATATCAAATATTTACTAGTCAAACAAGTATCAATCTCTGCATTGTCATCATGAATACAAGCACAGCCAGTTAAAGCATTAGTATTGTTATGATTTCCTGTTACAACATAACTGTTTCTCTATTAGGTTTGTGCACCATTTTAACTCTTTACCACACAATCCCGACTTTTAATGACCCTAAAAAAGGAAGCCTTTTGAAAACATTGTAGGAAAAGGAGAAAATGCTGGTAACCAGCATTTTCTCCTTTTCCCACAATGTTTTCTACAAATTTCAATTTTTAAGTCACATTTAATTTGTCTTCTGCAAATGCTTTCAGTTTGGACTATTCTAAAATTTTGTTGTTTGGTAAAGAGTTAAGGCTCCTTGGCTCTGATAACCTTGCATTATCTCCTAAAATCTGAAATTCAAATAGATCGGTGTCAAAAAGTTCTAGTTTTATTAGGAAAACTGATGATGATCTTGTATTGTTATCATTTACTTCATGATATTTTTTTAAAACCCTTTATGGAATAATCCTGTGTCTTAATGACTGAAATAAGACACATTTTCTTCTTTCCTCAAAATGTTTTCTATTGCATGTATATTAAAGACAGATCTTTTGATTTTAGCCACAAATGAAATGTTGTCTGAAATTTTGTTGTTTGGGAAAGAGCCATTTTCTCCTTTTCCATCAATGTTTCACCCTTAATCCCTGCATTGCAGCTAGTTCATTTTGTCCAGGTCTGCAATTCTCGTGTCTGTTAACCCTTTACCAGACGACAAAATTTCAGCCTTGTCCAAATTGAAAGCATTTGCAGACGACAATTTCAATGTGACTCAAATGGTGCAACTTTTTTTTGATAGGGTAGAAAATATTGTGGGAAAAAGAGAAAATGCTGGTTACCAGCATTTTCTCCTTTTCCCACAATGTTTTCAAAAGGCTTCTTTCCCAGGGGCGTCAAAAGGCGGCATTGTGCGGTAAAGGGTTAATTAAAGAAATAAGCCACAAGGGCATTGTATTGACATGAACACACTTTCTCACTTTTTTCAAGCACCAACTTTTTTTTTCAACAATGTTTTTACAATCTGCAGATTTCACACTCTTGTCAATTTGTTGGCATGCTTGTATACAGTACCTATCAGTTCATCAATGAATCAATCATTGATTTCTGACCATATTGATAATGAAGATTATTGACAAAAGTTGACAGATAGACACATTAATTATCAAAACTGTTTCTCTTTCTGTTGATGGAATTATAATACATGTAATTTGTACAGGATTTGGCTTTGTATTTATTGAATTATAGGTAGATTGAATTAACCTTTTATGACACAATCCCGACTTTTAACAACCTTGAGAAAGAATCCTTTTGTAAACATTATGGGAAAAGAAGAACATGTAGGAAACCAGCATTTTCCTGCTATGCTTTTTAACCTCCCCCAAACATATTTCAATTTTTCAGTCACTTTTATTTTGTTGTCTGCAAATGTTTTCATTTTAGGCTGGTCTGAAATTTGTTGTTTGGTAAAGAGCTAAATAAATCATTATCTCCTATACTAGCAGATCATAAAACACAGTAAAATCTTCACCTGATAACAGAATTTTGGACTTGTCCAATTTGAAATCATGTGCTGATTACAAAATAGATGTGGCTCAGACTGCTTAACCCTTTCCCAAACAAGCCCTGGTTTTCACGTGACTGCAGTACAAGTCTTTTGAAAACACTGTGGGAAAAGGAGAAATTGCTTGTAATGAGCAATTTTTCCTTTTCCCACATTGTTTTCTACCCTTTTTGAAAACTTTCTGCCATTTTCATCAAATTTAAAATTGTCATCTGCACACTCTTTCAATTTGGACCAGTCTAAGATTTGTCGTTTGGGAAAGGGCTAACAGTCATTTCACTTTTTAGCACATCAAAGCCCCTTCTCACAGAACATGGCTCAAGTTTATGATTTTCTCAAATCTCACAAGGTGATCTGCATATTTGTTTGAGAAATGTATGCATTAAATATGCTTGAAACATTTGTTTTGTGATGTAAATTTATGGTGAATATATGTAACAGATCAATAGGGAAAAAAATCCAGTTTTCAAATACAGTATAACATCCTGATACATGCTCACCTTTGTTTGCTGTTTGTACCAGTTACGATTGTTATTTAGCTGTATAGTTTTGATTGGGTTATTCTCCAAATGGCAATCAGGGTGTTCCAACTGCCAAAAACTGTGAAAAATATTAGACATGCCCATACTGTAACAAACACTGTCTGACAATGGACTTTTTCTGTATTTTTCAAACAGAAAGCACCTGTAGACATCTGTGCTAGACATTCAAAATGTGAAAAAAAAAAAACTAAACCTCCTGTAAGCTTGGTAATGAAATAGTTCAGTTAAAAGGATTTTCATGAATATTGTTGTATTTAGCTCTTTACCACACGACAAAATTGTAGACCAGTCCAAACTGAATGCATTTGCAGACGACAAAATAAATGTGGCTTAAAAATTGCATTTTGTTATGGGATGAGTAGAAAACATTGTGGGAAAAGGAGAAAATGCTAGTTACAAGCATTTTCTCCTTTTCCCACAATGTTTCCAAAAGGCTTTCTTTTAAGGGTCGTGAAAAGTCGGGATTGTGTGGTAAAGAGTTAAGGTAAGTGAATATTATTCATACAAGTGCATATATGTACAGGCTTTAATTGATCTTTTTTCATGTATTGCTACCAAACAAATACAGATTGTACAAATGACTAATGTTACACTGGTTAATGTAACAGCATGGAAACATTGAGAGAAACAATCAATTGCTGTTGCAAATAGTTTCTTTCTCCTTGCGATTTTTTTTTTTTTCTAATATAGGAATTCATTGCTTTCAAAGAATATAAAAATGAGTATTTAAACTCCAGTCTAGTTTCCTTTATATTATGGAAGAAAACATGCACAAAAAAAAAGACTTGAAGACATATGTTGAATTGGTAAGGTTATTATCATCTTAACATTATTAAATAGCTATAATTATCACTCTACCATATGACGCAAATCAAGACTTGTCCATAATTATTGAAAGTGTTTGAGGAATGCTATGCAATGTGGCTGAAAAGATGAAAATGGCTTTGAACTGAAGAAAACATTTTGTTTAACCCTTTACCGCACTATTATCCCGACTTTTAACAACCCTGAGAAAGGAACCTTTTGAAAACATTGTGGGAAAAAGGAAAAAATGCTGGTAACCAGCATTTTCTCCTTTCCCCACAACGTTTTCTACCCTGACTAAAACAAATTTTAGTTTTAAAGTCACATTTATTTTGTCATCTGCAAGTGCTTTTGATTTCAACCAGTCTAAAATTTTGTTGTTTGGTAAAGAGTTAAAGGAGAAAATGCTTGCAAGCATTTTCTCTTTTTCACACCATGTTTTCGAAAGCCTCTTTGCTCAGAACCATTGAAACATAGGAAGATTTCTTAGGGGAGGAGGGGGACAAACAAAAGTGAAAGAAAGTCAGCGTGGAAGACTGTATGTTGGTATAGCATAATGGGATTACAGCCATCAAATGGACAGGTTTATTTTTTCATACATGATTGACTACCTACACAAAATAATTATTAGCTGCACATGAAAATCACTGATTTCCATTGTCTCATAATGCTCTCACTACATGCCCACTTTACCTTGTGTCCAGTACTGCAATCCGATTGGTCAGTTATTGTCCATGTACCTGTCAGTATTGGAAAAGTGACCAGTGTTACACCTGGTGAGAGGTCAATTATCAGTTTTAAGGCAGGCCTGCAGTGGATGAGGGGTGTTAACTAAAACTACAGGTGAAAATCGTGAGGGTTTTTAATTTGTGGGCATAAATATTTTATCTTGATGCACTTGAACTGAAGCAGGATATACACCTTTAACTCTGGTATTTTGGATTTTGCTTCTGATGTAACATTTCTGGCCAACTGTGGTCATTGTTTTTCTTCAGGAAGTGGACAGTCATGATTTCTGTATGATAATAAGTTTAGTGTTTGAATTTGTTTCAAGTGGATAGTTATTAAATTCAGGAGTGGTAGTATTAATCACATTTTTATGATAGTGGCATTTAGAGAAATTGATCATTATTACCACTAATGTCCTTTTGTCATGATATGTTGAAAAATTTTCTGATGCAGGACCACATGAAAAAAAAATTGTCTGCAGGTTGTATTTGTTAAAATTGAATTTCATTACTAAACAACAAAATTTTGGACCTCACCAAATTGAAAGCACTTGCAGACAAGAAAATAATGTAGATCAGATGATGATGTCTGTCTTTAAAAGGGTAGAAAACATTGTGTGGGAAAAGGAGAAAATGCTGGTCACCAGTTTGTTCTCTTCTTCCCAGAATGTTTTTTAACACCTTTTTCCTCAAGATCGTTAAAACTTGAGACTGTGTGGTAAAGGGTTAATTAGCAGCATGCAAAAGCTTGCAAGGGTATTTAACCCATAAAGCACCTTTGCTAACTACAGGTATCGTTGTGGCCGGTGTAGATCAAGATCAGACAGCAAAAAAATGAGCAGTCTCAGCTTTGATCTATCTACACTGTCAGCTTTGCAGAGGCATTCTGGACAAGAGTAACCTTGAAATTGCAATTATTTGGGTCTTCTAGACTGAAAATGTTTCTAGGGCTTACATGGACCACAATGCTCTATGTGTTAATTAATTGATACCTAGGTCTGTATTCACCAACCATTCTTAAGAACATCATTTGTCTTATTCTCCAAGATTTTCAAAATTTGAAAGCAACGCAAATTGTGGTTGGCTAAACCATTCTACACACTTTCAAGTTTTAACAGCGGTTTTTTTTTTTTGCTCTGGCTGTAAGGATGTATCTTTAATATTTGTCTTACTTGAAAGCATTTTGTAAACATAATGTATATATGTTTTAACCCTTTACTGCTCAATGCCAACTTTTAACGACCCTGAGAAAGAAGGCTTTTGAAAACATTTTGGGGAAAAGGAAATGTTTGTAACCAGCATTTTATCCTTTTCCCACAATGTTTTCTACCCTATCCAAAACAGAAATCATCATTTGAACAACATTTAATTTGTTGTCTGCAAATCCTTTCAGTTTGGACCAGTCTAAATTTTTGTTGTTTGGTAAAGAGTTAAGAATGAAGCAGAAAGTTGCACTGATACATTATGTTAACATTTTGGTCATGAGTCAATGTTTACATTTGAAACATTTTCTATCTGACAGCATGTCATCTAGAAAATGTCAACATACATATTTACTATTGACCTAGCTTGTTTACCTCCTGTGTTCAACTGTTTTTAACCAGTAGACCAACATGAAAACATTGTGGCAAAGGAGAAGTTGCTTTTTTTGAACATTGAACAATTTCTCTTTTTTGTTGTAAGTTTTCACATACATTCTTGAAATATGTGGGTTATCCAAGTTTAACAAGGATGCAATGAACAGTCTTTTAACCCTTTACCACGGAATCCCGACTTTTAACGACCCTGAAGAAAACATTGTGGGAAAAGGAGAAAATGCTGGTAACCAGCATTTTCACCTTTTCCCACAATGTTTTCTACCCTTCCCTAATCAAATTTCAATTTCTGAGCCACTGTTGATTTGTCGTCTGCAAATGCTTTCATTTTGGACCAGTCTAAAATTTTGTCATTTGGTAAAGAGTTAATGCATTTGTTTTGGGGCCATAAACCCTTGGGCTGCTAAGCGCGACACGCTGACCTCTTGTGGACAGCATAGATCAAGATCAGACTGCACATAACTTGCAGTCTCATCTTGGATCTACATTGTCCAATAAGGAGATATATTTCCTCAAAAAATATCTTTGAAATAGGAAAGTCTGGGTTTATACTAATGGTTTGAAAGTTTTATTTCTTAAGGGTTAACATAGAAACGTGATTTAAACTTAAGTATTCCACCCCACTTTTCTATACTTCTGTACTCTTTACCATCAACAGGATTTTGTCAAATTGAAAGTGTTTGCAGATGACAAATTAAACATAGCTCAAAGGATGACATCTGTCTTTGATAGGGTAAAACATGGTGGGAAAAAGAGAAAATGCTGCTTTTCCAACAGTGTTTTCAAAAGGCTCTGAATTTGTATTTGGATAAGGTGGTGTTTATTTCTCTAAAGTTTACATGTTTTGTTTTTCGTCTTTTTCAGATTTTTTGTATGCCTGGATCAATAAATGTGGATAAATGAAAGAAGAGGAATAGAGGAAGGACAGCAGAGTTGGAAGTTTTTCGTTTTTTTGCTCATAGGAACAGATATGATTGGCCAATGCAAACATTTTTAAAATCATAGTTGAGACAGATTACATCACAGTGTTCCAAGATGAGACCAGTTTCAGGTGTCCTGTTGGTTCCACTTTCCATTGTTTTGTTCTATACCAGTGAAAGTTCAGGACAGGAAGCCATTGTGAAATACTTAGTTCGAGAGGAACAGGACGCTTTGACATTAGTTGGAAATGTGGCAAGAGATAGTTTATTATATGGAAATGTGACTATGGATGAGTTCCAGCGAATGAAATTCCAGATTCTGGTACAGGGAAATCAGTATGCATCTCTTTTCACAATAGATGAAAGCGCAAGTACATTACAGACTAAGAGTGTGTTAGATCGTGAGACCATTTGTCCAGATGACCCAACATGCCTCCTGACATTCAATGTAGCAGTATACCTCAAAGATAAAGTGACAGACGTTCTCGACTTGTTTAGGCTCATTGAAATCATCATTGATCTTGAAGATATCAATGACAACTCTCCACAGTTTCCAAATGATGAAATTACCATTCCTATTTCAGAGAACTCTGCGGTTAAAGCAGAGTATTTCACAAATGGTGCTATTGACAAAGATACAGGGGCAAATAATTCTGTCCAGAGCTATAAAATGGAGCCAGACAATGAAATGTTTGGACTGAATGTGTTGCACAACCCGGATGGAACTTCTGATCTTAACATTGTTGTCAATTACCCCCTAGATAGAGAAAGTCGCAGTTTTTATCAGCTTGTGATTTATGCCTTGGATGGAGGTTTTCCTGTCAGAACTGGATCAGTCAAAATCAACATTACTATCACAGACCAGAATGACAATGCGCCAGTCTTTTCAGAAAAAGAATATAATGTCACTGTAGAAGAAAATAGCCCAAGATTTTCCACCATACTGCTTGTTACAGCAACAGATACCGACTTTGGTGATAATGGTCTTGTGAAATACCAGTTCAATACCAGAACATCCAGCAAAGTCACTGATCTATTTGCTATAAATGGCACAACAGGGGAGATAACTTGTAAAAGTGTTCTGGACTATGAGGATTTCACAAATAAATGGGCTTTTAAGGTTGAGGCATATGACAGTGGAAATCCTCCTAGGACAACAACAGTCAGTGTAACGATTAATATTGCCGACATAAATGACAATTACCCTCAAATAAATATCAATCTCCCACCTGGTGGCACTAAAATTTCAGAAGCAGCTGATACAGGAAGCTTTGTTGCTCATGTTGCAGTATTTGATCTCGATGCTGGTGTGAATGGTGAAGTCAAGTGTAAAGTTCTTGGTCAAGATTTCCTACTGGAAGACTTTAAAATTAAGGACAATTACAAAGTGGTGTTAAATAAGCCACTGAATTATGAAACTACAGATAAATATGAGGTTAGTATACAGTGTGAAGATGGAGGCAATCCTCCTAAAACCAATGCAACCAGCTTCAATGTTATTGTTGAGGACATCAATGATAATTTCCCAGAATTCACACCATCCCTGTACGAGATGACAGTGCAGGAAGAGGTATTACAAACAACTTATATCCAAGTGTCAGCAGAAGATGCTGATGGTGGTGAAAATGGTCATGTGACATATGGCCTCCCTAGCAATGCACCAGATGGCTTTTACATTAATAGCAATTCTGGTCTTATAACTGTCAATAAAAAGTTTGATCATGAAGAGGAACCATCCATAAGATTCTATGTTCTTGCATGGGACAAAGGGGACCCACCTTTAACATCTACAGCCACAGTTGTTATTAACATCACAGACATTAATGATAATCCTCCGATTTTTCCGTCAGATCCTGTTGAACTTCACATCACAGAAAGTGAGCAACCACAGTCAATTATGTTAGGGGTCAATGACCCAGATTTTGGACTAAATGGCGAGTTCATCTTGACTTTCCCACAAAATGATTATCTCAAGCAATATTTTTCGTTTAATTCAACAACAGGTGAAATAATCACACTGAGAATTATAGATAGGGAGGAGATACCTTATTTTAAGTTTGGGGTAACGGCAGTTGATCGTGGTATTCCACAGAGGTCCAGCTCAGCTGAAGTTATTATTCTTATCGATGACATAAATGATAACATTCCTGCTATCACTTATCCAAACAATTCAAACAAAACAAAACATGTGATTATGACAGTTCCTGTAGGGTTTGTTGTTGCGACTGTCGAAGCCTCTGATAAAGACGATGGTTTGAATTCCCAGTTGTTGTACTTTATAGATAGTGGAGATACCAGAGAGCTATTTAAAATGGATGTAAACACAGGCCAGATCACAACTGCAAGAGAAATGACGGAACAGGACGTGGATAAATATGAGTTAGAAATAGCTGTGAGGGATAATGGAAAAGATCAGCGTACATCATATGCAGATCTTATAGTCTACATAGATCCTAGCAATGACACCAGCTTGTTGCCACACGAGGAGGAACAGAAACAAAACTTGACCATTGTGGGTACATTTGTGGGCATTACAGTGATACTGTCTGTTGCGATTATTGTCACCATTTTCATTATACGTCATATTGACAAACGGAATAGAAGACGGCCTGCATCTAAAGTGACTGAGAATAAATATTATGAGACAGCCAGGCCAGATGAAAGTATGTCAGCATCATCAAATCTTTCAAGAGATTCAGATGCAGAATTACTAAAGAAGCGAGGGAAGAAAGAGGTCAGTTTTTCCATTGATGAAGACAGTGATGCTGGTAATAACTCGACGCTCACAAACGTAACATCCTTTACAACAACAAAAACTCTGCCTTCATATCTATCCATGGATTACAAACCAAATGTAAGTATGATTTTCATTTCTGTAACTCTTTACCAAAGGGCAAAATGTTGGGCTTGTCCAAATTGAAAGTTAATACAAATGACAAATAAGATGTATGTAAAATTGGCTTGTTAAAATGAAATTGAAGTTTTTGGTAAGAAACAAAAACACATTAACCCTTTACCAAACAATCCTGAGTTTTAACAGCCCTAAACAGGCGCGTTGCGTGGTTTTGTACATTGGGGCGGCGAAGGACGGGGTGGGTGTGGGAGGGGTGTCCCCTCCCATTGCCTAAGAAAATTTTGAAATCTGTCAGGGAAATGCCGCCATTTCCCGGGCTTCAAAACTTGCTGGGAGCTTTTTCTAATGTTGATTTTGTCTTAGATATTTGGCATTTAGTTCATCTATACATGATTGATCTGCAATATTATTAGATTATTCTGTGAATGGAAAACATGCTAGTCACAAGCCCATTCTCCTTTTCCAAGAATGTTTTTAAGATCCGGAAAACAGGGGCTTGTAGTTTGCTTTTGTACATACCTTATTGTGATGGAGCCTCGAGAACTGCTTAAACCATTGTGCGTGGAATGATCGTAGTTCCGGAGATTTCTTTCCAAAGGAACGCTTAGGGAACTTAAAGTCACGGGGCCAATTACATGTAGGTTCAGCATGTTTACATATAGAAGATACGTAGAGGAATGAAGAAGAAATATTGGTTAAGGAATTTGCATGTTTTTGAGTACAAGTAATCATTTCTTATCAAACCTGCCGCCTTTTTCATTGCTATAAAACACACATTTTAATTCTCAATTAAGTCTTTGACGGCTAATTAATTATTCAATCAAAGGTTCTCAGTTTGCGGCTGTTGTATAGTGTATATTTGTTTAAACCACACACTTAAACTCTTAAATAATTTTTTGATGGCTGATTAATTGGTCAAAGTTTCTCTGTTTGAAGGTGTTCTCAACTGTGTATTGCCTAGGTCGGATTGTCACACTTACACTTAATCGACACAAAGGGAGAGTAGGTATACGTGTCACGGTCCCCTTAGAAACCGATTACAGATATCCGCTGATTTCGCCGCTCCATTCAAATTGCAAGTTCTTAAACTGAATGTCAGAAATCTTACATTTTCATTGTACGAACTAAGCCTTTTTTGTGGAAATATTGGGGCGGCGATCGCCGCCCTTGCCGCCCCCGACGCGACGCCACTGCTAAAGAAGAAGACTTTAAAATGTTAAAGAGAAAGGAGGAAATGCTGATAACAAGCATTTTGTCCTTTTTTCTACAATGTTTTCTACCGTCCTCAACACAAATTTGGATTAATGAGTCACATTTATTTTGACGTTTGCAAAGACTTTTGATTGAGACAGGTCTAAAGTTTCATCATTTGATAAATACTTTGAAATTCAAGGCTGCTTTTGTAAAAATATGTTAACCCTTTCCCAAATGACAAATTTTGGACTAGTCCAAATTAAAAGAGTTTGCAGACGACAATTTTAAATTTGATGAAAATGGCAGAAATTTCTCAAAAAGGGTAGAAAACACTACGAGCAATTTCTCCTTTTCCCACAGTGTTTTCAAAAGATTTGTACTGCAGATACGTGAAAACCAGGTTGGGAAAGGGTTAAAGAAGAATTGGCAACATATATTAGACTGATGAGACATCAACTTATGTTTAATCTGATCTTTTATTTGCTGGTACATTGGGCAACAAAATGATAAAAAAATGTACACCTGTAGCACTCTTAAGTGTTGAAGATTTACATTGTATTCTTGAAATTTTCTAAGTTCCCTGATTTTCTTTATTCAAAATATTTTCCTTAAGACTGAAGACATTGTCAGTTACTAAATTGCAAAGGTTTGAAATGGTCTCTTAATTACAAAAATATTTGGCCATGCTTTTTCATACTTTGGTCTATTTATCTTAAAACTTCAACTCCTGGGGATGGATTAAATCAGAAGATAATCTTGTAAAAAAAAAAAAGACCCTTCCGTCCTCAGTTTGCCTTTTTTCTCTCTCCACTGCTGTTACTTGATGTTTAACCCTTTACCTCACAATCCCGACTTTTAACGACCTGGAAGAAGAAGCCTTTTGAAAACATTGTGGGAAAAGGAGAAAATGCTGGTAACCAGCATTTTCTCCTTTTCCCACTATGTTTTCTACTCTTCCCAAAACAAATTCCAATTTTTGAGTCACATTCATTTTGTTGTCTGCAAAAGCTTCCAATTTGGACTGGTCTAAAATTTGTCGTTTGGTAAAGAGTTAAAGAAGAGAGGCAAAATTATACTATTTGTTGCGAATCATCGAATCAATCAAATGGTCATTTTTCAGTAATACATGTATTTTGTGTTTGCAGTGAAAGCAGGTTTTTGGCATGACCAGTTAACTCTTTACCACATGACAACATTTTAGACCAGTCCAAATTCAAAGCATTTGCAGACGACAAATTAAATGCTACTAAAGAAGTGAACTTTGTTTTGGAAAGGGTAGAAAACATTGTGGGAAAAGGAGAAAATGCTGGTTACCAGCATTTTCTCCTTTTCCCACAATGTTTTCAAAAGTCTTCTTTCCGAGGGTCGTTAAAAGTCGGGATTGTGTGGTAAAGAATTAAACCTCCTGAAACTTCATTCATACACATACAAAGAACCAATATAATTTATTTTGAGATTAAATGTCGAATGAGACAGCAGCACAAACATGCAGTCTGATTCTGGATCTTCATTCTGGTGCTGAGATGAGCTACCTATACATAATGTAAACATAGAGCTTGAAATTTGAATTATCTCTTTACCAAACAACAAAATTTTTGACTGGTCCAAATTGAAAGCATTTGCAGACGACAATATGAATGTAACTCTTAAACATTGAAATTTGTTTTGGGAAGGGTAGAAAACAATGTGGGAAAAGGAGAAAATGCTGGTTACCAGCATTTTCTCCTTTTCCCACGATGTTTTCAGAAGACTTCTTTTTCAGGGTCGTTAAAAGTTGGGATTATGTGGTAGAGTTAAGACATAATTTTATTGGTTGAAGACATCCAGTTAATTTGTAGGCCATGGAAAAGGGTTGATAAAAGGAGAGGGGAAAAAATGTTTTATTCTTTTGTTATAAACAGTGAAAGTTTTTATTTAGGCTTATTGATAGACCACCAAGTTCCTTTGCTCTTGAAATGCCCTTGAAATGATACTGTATTGTAAAGTTCATTAACTTGACCCTTTCCAAAAGCAAGGACCTTTCTGTTACTCTTTACCACACAATCCCAACTTTTAAAGATCTTGAGAAAGCATGCTTTTGAAAACATTATGGGAAAAGGAGAAAATGCTGATAACCAGCATTTTCTTCTTTTCCCACAATGTTTTCTTAAGTTACCTATGAGAGACAAATTCCATTGTTTGAGCTACATTAGAATTTTAATTTGTTGTCTGCAAGATGCTTTCAATTTGGACCAGTCTAAAAATTTTCCATTCGGTAAAGGGTTAAACATGGGCAACAATTTTACTTGTAGAGAAACAGTTACTTCCCAGTGAGCAATATTTTGCAGTGGTCATGATTATGTCTAATCTTTCTTCACATCAAACCTCAAAAAATGTTTTCTTTTTTTAAATGCTTGAATTTTTCAGAAAAAAGATGAAAAAAAATGTAGGAAAAAGAAAGTAGAATAATTCATGATGGACTTCCATTTCGGCATAAGCCATGTTGATTTAAGTACTTATTTTAGGCTAGAGACAAAATGTTTGCACTAGCGGCTTTACAGGATTGTACCTTTAGTCATTGGCTTAGACTTTCTAACAATATTTTCTCATGTAAAATTGTGTAGAGAAAATATTTTCCACACGACATGTGGTGAAGTCTTTTTTTGACTACACTCTGTAAATAGCGTTTTTCAGCTAAAATCTGATACTTCCCTAATCTTTAATCAACATCTTAAACTCATCACTAGACAACATGTCCATATTTGAAAGCATTAATATTTTCTCAAACAATCCTCACCTTAGCAACACCAAGGAAGAAGGCTTTTGAAAACACTTTGGGAAAAGGAGAAAATGCTGGTAACCAGCATTTTCTCCTTTTCCCACAATGTTTTCTAACCTACCAAAACTGGAAATCATAATTTTGGCCACATTTAACTCTTTACCACACAATCCTGAGTTTTAATGACCCTGAGAAAGAGGCCTTTTGAAAACAATGTAGGAAAGGGAGAAAATGCATGTAACCAGTATTTTCTCCTTTTCCCACAATGTTTTCTTACTTTCCCAAAGCAAATTTCAATTTTTGGGTCACATTTATTGTGTCGTCTGCAAATGCTTTCAATTTGGATAAGTCTAAAATTTTGTCATTTGGTAAAGCCTTAATCTGTCATCTGCAAATGTTTTCAATTTGGACAGTGTAGAAATTTGTTGTTTTGGAAAGTGTCAGACCTTTACAAGATGACAAAATTTTGGACTGCTCCATACAAAAGCATTTGCAGATGACAAATTAAATGTGGCCTGAATTAACAAGTGTGTCTTCAAGAGAGCAGAAAGCTTTGTTGAAATAAGTGAAAATGCTGTCATCAGCATTTTCTCCTTTTCCAAAAATGTTTTCAAGAGGCTTCTTCCCCAGGGTTGTTGAGAATGGGGATTGTGTTGTAAAGACAGATGACAAATGTTGCTTAAACGATAGGAATCAAGTGATAGGAATTAAGTTTGAAAGGGCTGAAAACAGTGTGTGAAGAGGAGATAATGCTGGTTACCAGCATTTTCTCCTTTTCCCACAATGTTTTGGTAAGTGTTCTTGCATCAGGGTTGTTAGAGTACAAATTCTTTCATGAAAGGTCAAATGGCCAAACTAGATGGTCAAAGCTTTTTGTTAAATTTCGCTCTTCATATTTTGCCCTAAATTTCAGTCAAACAATTTTTTAGCTGTTTTTAAAATTGTTTATACTTGGCGGTGACCTGGTCATTCTCGAACATGTGAAAAGTCAAAGTTTGGTCAAGTAAAAACAAAGACCCTTTCCAAATCGCACAAAAATTTTAATTCATTTTCAGACTAAGCTAACACCTGAAAATATAGAATTGGATAAATGGCTAAAAGGTGAAAATCCTTATTTTTTAGCAATTTCTTATTTTCTCGTGAGAACAACAAGTCTCTACTGTACAGTTTATTTTTTGAAACTGGTATTTAATTGCAAATATTCTGAAATTTGAATTGATATGAGGTTAACAGGATTATAGATATTGGCCTGTGGATGTTTCTTTTAAAGTTAATACACATTTCCTGCCTTTGTGAAAAATACAAAAAAAATGGTATTAAACTCAATTTCTAACAATAAGATTATTGCAGAATATACACAGTTTATAGTAAAGTTTTATGTTTGTTTATTTGAAAATTCAATATGAACAAAGACTTAGATAGAAATCATGACCTCAGGTAAATCAGATTTTGTTAATTGACTGAAATTTTGATATGGACATAAAATGACATAAGAGTCAACTGGTATATCAATTGTACTATCCTTTGCCAAGCTGGTTAGCTCAGGTGGTAACCTTTAACTGTTTACCAAAGAGCAAAATTTTAGACTTGACCCAAATCGAAAGCATTTGCAGACGACAAAATAAATGTTACTCAAGAATTGATATTTATTTCGGAAGGGTAGAAAACAATCTGGGAAAAGGAGAAAATGTTGGTTACCAGAATTTCCTCCTTTTCCCACAATGTATTCAAAAACCTTCTCTTTCAGGGTGGTTAAAATTCGAAATCTTGTCTCTTTACCACATGACAAAATTTTAGCCTGGTCCGTGTTGAAAGCATTTGCAGATGACGTATCAAATGTTACTCAAAACATAAAATTTGTCTTTTGAAGGGTAGAAAACATTGTGGGAAAAGAAGAAAATGCAGTTTACCAGCATTTTCTTCTTTTTCCACAATGATTTCAAAAGGCCCCTTCCCCAGGGTTGTTAAAATTCGGGATTGTGTGGTAAAGAAATAGAGCTTTTCATCCTGGGGTTGCAGGTTTGACTCACAGCTCCAGCCATATCCTTCCTGGGAATTGATGATAGTCATTGTGCAGAACAGATTTTCATTAATGGTTATGTTGGGAAACAGCAACGGGCATCAAAAGAATGTAAAGATCTGGCACTCTGAATTGTCTCCAAATTCCAGAATTTTTTCAACAGCTTTATTCTTGATTAGGATCGTTTAACTCTTTACCAAAAGACAAAATTTTGGACTGGTCCAAATTGAAAACATTTGCAGATGACAACTCACATGATGCTCAAAAATGGAAACTTGATTAGGGAAGGGTAGAAAACATTGTAGGAAAAGGAGAAAATGCTGGTTACCAGCATTTTCTCCTTTTCCCACAATGTTTTCAAAGGCCTTTTTCTTCAGGGGCGTTAAAAGTTGGGATTGTGTGGTAAAGGGTTAAAGAAACGTATTGCCTGATAAAGGGTTAGAAAATCATCAGAAGCATTGATTAAGTAACAGAATGTTGCACAGCCATGCAAACCCACAGTTCACTTTTCATGGTGATGAATATTAATGTAAATTAATGTGAGGGTGACTTGACCTTCTGGTAGCTATAGATCTTTAACCCTTTAATGTACAATGCCGCCTTTTAATGCCCCTGGAAAAGAAGCCTTTTGAAAACATTGTGGGAAAAGGAGAAAATGCTGGTAATCAGCATTTTCTCCTTTTCCCACAATGTTTTCTACCCCTTCAAAGAAAAATTGCACCATTTGAGCCTCACTGAAAGTGTCTTCCGAAAATGCTTTCAATTTGAACAAGGCTAAAATTTTGTCGTCTGGTAAAGGGTTAAACACTTACATTAAACGTCCAACTGTTAAAATTTATAAAGAAGTCATTAAATAAAGTTAGTAGATTCATTTTGGTAATTCTGATAATTCTGAAAGATTATTTCAAATTTTTGGAGTATGAATTAAGTATTTTGTCATAACCTGATACATTGTCACATTTTCTTCTCTTTAGTTTAATTTACTCTTGGGTGATTTGGAAATGGCTTGAAATTCCTAAAATTACAAGGTAAAGAAAACTGTTGTTAAAATACTCCTCTCAATCAGTTTATTATTGTCAGGCTCTAAAGTCCCTCATAAGATAAAGTTATATAGAAAAGTGTGGCTAAAATATTCCTGTCATTGAGTTTATTAATGTCAGTTTAATGTTCAATAAAAATATAAAAATTAAGATCCAACTGTTTAAACCTCTACTCATAGGTCAATCTGTTCAGATTCTCAGCTTTTAATTTTACAGTTTATGATACTATGATTATTATTTATTGATAATAAATGTCTATCTGATAGTCATGAAGAAGTATAATATTTGATGTTTCATAAATCAAATGCTGTCCAAACCTTAAGACATTAAGAATATGTTTATAAAAGTAGTTATCAAAATGTTTACTCTTTCAACTCCAGATATCTCATATTTTCTCTTTAAACATCAGATATCTCAATTATCGTTGATAGCTATAAAAATGGTCATCAGCATACGGTCCTCTCTTTTATTTATCATGCATTTGATTTACCTCAACTTTTCAGAGTAATTACTGTACTTCAGACAGGGAAGGAAAATTGCCCTGTCTAACCCTTTACCACACCATTCCAAGTTTTAACGACCATGAAGAAGAAACCTTTTGAAAAAATTGTGGGAAAAGGAGAAAATGCTGGTAACCAGCATTTTCTCCTTTTCCCACAATGTTTTCTACCCCATCAAAGACAGAAATTGTCATTTGAACTATTTTTATTTTGTCGTCTTGAAATGCTTTCAATTTAGTCAAGTCCAAAATGATGTCATTTGGTAAAGAATAATCTTCTGTTTCTGCATAAGCTGAAGCTTCTATAGACAATTTTTCGTCTTTCCTTTTGATATTGGTGGTGAATTTTGTTTTTCAAAACATATATATTATATATTCCATTAAATTTTGATATGATTTTTTGACACTAACTGGATCTTATTGTCCAATGGACACGTTTGAGGGACACCTCAAATGTAGCATCTTGCAGTGTAAGGTGTCCCATCTTTACTAGATGTCCTAGATGTCGGCATTTTAGAGTAGTTCAAATTGAAAGTACATGTACTTGCAGATGCCATATCAAATATGATTCACATCTTAGAAACTGAAAAGGAGTTACCAGTGAATCCCACATTTCCTGTGATGTTTTCAAATGCCTTTGTTGTTGCCTCAAAAGTGTGTTTTGAAAAGAAAGCAAATTTACCCATGACTGTGCTTTTTAATATAGCTGTTAAGTTGAACCATCATGATATGATACTAAAACAGACCAAGTAATACAAGATATGAATAATGTTAACAAGTACTTTTAAGGTTGACATACGAGGGGGCTTGTATAAATCACATCTGTTGAGAATTGACAACATTGCTCATAAAACATAGGCAGGATGGTAAGATTTACAATGTTACGGAGTCTATGCTATAAAACAAATATATTTGATGTCTATGCTTCGCCATGACCCTTTACAAAACAATCCAGTGTTTTTACCATTCTATGATAGAAAAACATTGTAGGAAGGGAGAAAATGGCAGCAACCTTTGGCTTTCAAAGACAAAGTCGATAATTTACATTAAAGTTAGAATGGCTTCTGCAAATGCTTTCATAACGGACAATTCGAAAATTTCATTGTCTGGCAAAGAGTTAGAAAATAGATGTGTGCATGTTATTCATAAATCAATTTTTTATCCTAACAACACTATTCTATTTTTCCTCTGAAACAGGAACTGTTTGCAGGTGTTGGTTGAAAAAAAAAACATTTGAGTGCATGGACAAAATTTCTTTAACTCTTTACCACACAGCCCAATTTTTAACAACCCTGAAGAAGAAGGCTTTTTCTATGGTCCAAAAATATACTGTTCAGATAACTCTTTCCCAAACAACAAAATTTTAGACTCATCCAAATTGAAAGCATTTGCAGACAACAAAATAAATGTGACTGAAAAGTTGAAAATTGTTTTGTCAAGGGTAGAAAACATTGTGGAAAAAGGAGAAAATGCTGGTTACCATTTCTTTTCTTACAATATTTTCAGAAGGCTTCTTTTTTAGGGTCGTTAAAACTCAGGATTGTGTGGTAAAGGGTTAATGGTTACTTGTAGACTAGCATGGCTTCCAGGCCAGTCATTTTTTTCCTTTTTAATATTTTGATATTACTTGGTCAAAAATCATTTTTGATAAAGTAAGGAAAAGAAGAAAAGCATTTTCTACTTTTCCTACAGTGTTTTCAAAAACCTTTCTTTTCAGGCTTGGTAAAACTCAGAATTCTGTGGTACAGGGTTAATACATTAAAAGACATTTTTATTTAATTTTTTCTGTCCATTACAGGAGAGTCAATCTACATGGCTATGCAACAATACACTGACATGTTCGGACATGAGCAAGTCAGATCTTTACAACGAGAAAGAGTTACCCAGTCTAACACAAAGCCAGTTACAGTTAGCTCTTCAACAAATGGAGAAGTGTAGGTCAGACAGACTTTGGTTACAACCAGTCCAGGAAGAAGAGGTAGGATGCATTGTGGCACAGCCTATACTTGACTAAACTTTTTTTTTAAAATGATTCAATGTTTTGACAACCCTGAGACAGCCAGCATTTGAAAACATTCTGGTTAAAGCAGAAAATGCTTGTAATCATCGTCCCTTTTTTCCACAATTTTAACCTTTCCAAGTAAATTCTCCATCTTTCGGGTCATATTTAATCTGCTGTCTGCACTTGCTTTGAATGTGGGAAAGTGTAATGACTTAAGTTGTCTGTGAAAGAGAAGAAACCATTTTTGGAACAGAAGAACCACACTAAGGCAAGACATTTTTACGGAAAAATACTTGTAAATCCTGTCGTTTGAGGAACATTTTATTAATTTGTTGTCTGCATTCACTTTGAACAAATTTTTACTTTTGTCATTTAGTAAAGCTTTAATATTTTGATCAGCACCAAAGCCAGCATGTTATAAAACAATTTGTCTCTTACCAAAAAATTTTCAGCTTGTTCAATATTAAAGCATGTGCAAGATGACACATTACATTTGGCCCAAATGATGAAACATGCCTGTTAAATGGTAGAAAATATTTTTGAAAAAGGAGAAAATGCTGGTTTCCAAAAGTCTCTGCCCTGGATATTGGTAAGAAGATGGGATTGTTTGGTAAAGGGTTAACGCTTTACCAAACTACAAAATTTTAGACTTGTCCAAAGTGAAAGGATTTGCAGACAACCAAAAAAAAGTTACTAAAAATTTGAAATTTGTGTTGGGAAGGGTAGAAAGTGTTTTGGGAAAAGGTGAAAAATGCTGGTTACCAGCATTTTCTCCTTTCCCACGATGTTTTTAAGAGGCTTCTTTTTCAGGGTAGTTAAAAGTCGGGATTGTGTGATAAAGGGTTAAAGGTTTTGAAACGAGACTTTGTTTGGTTATTGTAATTCCTAGTACCCCATTGAGGTTTTTCCGGTCTAAAGTCGAAGAGTAAAGAGAAACATTGGGGAGATGTTTGCTGAATGTGATTTGGAACAGGTCATGTGACTTTGTGAAAATGAATTATTCATTAGGGAAGTCAATAAAAACAAGACAGAAGGAAAGGTGGAGTCCAAAGCAAACAGCATTAACTCTTTGCTACACGACAAACTTTTATACTTTTTCAAACTGAAAGCATTTGCAGATGATGAAATGAACAAAACTAAACATATGAAATGTGTCTTTCATACAGAAGAAAACATTGCTGGTAAAGGACAAAAAGATGGTTTCCAGCATTTTTCATTTCTCCAAATGTTTTCATGTCTTCATCCTCAGAGTTGCTAGTAGTTGCGATTGTTAAAGCATTGACTCTTTGCCACATGACAATTTTTTAAACTTGTCTAACTTAACCCTTTCCCAAACAAACCCTGGTTTTCACGTGTCTGCAGTACAAGTCTTTTGAAAACACTGTGGGAAAAGGAGAAATTGCTCGTAACGAGCAATTTCTCCTTTTCCCACAGTGTTTTCTACCCTTTTTGATAACTTTCTGCCATTTTCATCAAATTTAAAATCGTCGTCTGCAAACTCTTTCAGTTTGGACCCGTCCAAAATTTGCCGTTTGGGAAAGGGTTAAACTGAAAGCATTGCAGACAACAAAATAAATGTGGCTCATATTATGTAATTTGTTTTTTAAAGAATGGGAAACATTTTGAGAAATGGATAAAATACTGGTTGCCAGCATTTTTTTTTCCTTTTCTCATGATGTTTTCTAAAGCCTTCTTATACAGGGTGGTAACAATGTGCGATCATATGGTAAAGGATCGAAGATGGTCACATGTTTATTTTAAATAATTTCAAGCAATCGGCAATCAAATCGCCATCAATCTTGAGTGTTGTCACTGACAGGAATTAAGCTTGAAATAATGGCAATAATGAAGTTAGATTGACATCTTTTCATGACAAAAAAATGGTGTTTACCCTTGCCATAAAGTCTAGAAAATAGACTTCACCGAACTGAAATGGCCTGGTAAAATAAAACAAAAAAATAGGCAAACAAGATAGTAGAACCAATGTAGACCATAATAATTGTGACTCATACAAGAAATTGGTCAATTTCAGCAATTTTCTTTATATGGAACTGGTTTTCTAGGCTCTGAAAGGTTGCATTTATGGTCAGAAAAGGGTAACGAAGAAATTCTGTTTGAAGAGAGTTGTTAAGAAGGGATTGTTTCCAGATACTTGAGGGTCATTAATCATCTTACCATGTAACTTTCAAAGAAGCAAAAAACATTCTGAGTGGGCCCATTACATCTTGTAGAAAATATTTTTCATCAGCTTGGCTGTTTTGAAAGAAAATGTTGAGGTATTGCCATAGCCCAGACATCATCTGCATTGTCATTGTCTTGCGAAAACTTTGACATTTTATGATACCTCCATTATTACTAAAGATATTTGCTTCAAACTTGGACAAATTATCTAAAAGGAAACCAATACAACAAGGGCAGGTAACCATCAAAATGTTTTTGACATAGTTATGCCCCATTTTCAGTGTAAATGAAGCAAATGCAGCCGAGTGTTTGCACCCACATGTGATGCGCTTGTTTTTGTCTTGCAGCAGACCACTTTTGAAAACATTGTGGCAAGAGGAGACAATTTTTGCTCATAGCAATTTTTCACATTAAAATGCCTTATTTTGGTTATTTGCACAACAGAAAGGTTTGTCTGCTGTGAATTGGTTTCAAGAAATAATTAGTTGACCCTTATGATGGTGAAGACTCATTTTTAGTTGCTTTGAATGATGTGTAAATCGAGAGTAAACTGCATAGAGCTTGCAGACTGCTCCTGAAAGATCCAAATTGTTCAGTGTTTTTCAAAATTACCCGACCATAAAAGGCATTGAAACATGTAATTGCAGCAGCGTCATGGTATCATGGTGTTCAGGTCAAATGTCTAAGATCTGACTGCAGGTTGTTCAAAGCCTGATCTTCGATCTTGCCTGTTTAATATTATGCTCATATGGGAAGGCAGCCACTTCTCCACATGATACAGGGAAAGATATTCAAGAAACACAGCGGTAGATTCACTGCTGCTATGACAGTACTGGAAGTCATGGTAAATGGCACTATACACCAATTACGTTCTTGTACTAGGATTATCAGTATATCTGAAACTTTAACTCTTTCCAAACAAAAAATTTTAGCCTTGTCGAAATTGAAAGCATTTTCAGACGAAATATCAAATGTTGCTGAAATGATGGTAATTGTCTGTGAAAGAGTGGAAAAACCTTGTGGGAAAAGGAGAAAATGCTGGTTTCCACCATTTTCTCCTTTTACCACAAGGTTTTCAAAATGCTATTTCTTCAGGGTCGTTAAAACTCGGGATTATGTGGTAAAGGGTTAATTGTTGACAAGTTTACATCATTGGATTCCATGTCATTGTTGTTCCAGAATAAAAAAGTCATGATGGCGGTGTATAAAAAGGCAGACGACAATCATAGTGAAACATCACATGAGACAACCAGTGACAGTGGGCGGGGCGGTAGTGAAGAAGACATCCATAGTAACAGAGGTCATCCCCTTAGCGACAATGGTGGGTACATGTATTTGGTTTTGTCATTACAGTCATGACATAAATTTGATATTTCACATTTTATACCTATATGCTTCCAAAAATAAACTTTTAACCCTTTTTCAAGGGAAAATTTTTAGAATCATCCATATTGAAAACATTTGCAGGTGGCAAATTAGATGTGGCTGAAATAATTGAATTTGTCTTTGAAAGCGTTGAAAAGATTGACTTTGATTGGCCCAGTGAATTTTTTTTTTCTAGTGAATTTTAAAGATACTTATTCCATTTATGTAGTGGGGTCATTCATGGCTCATTGATGATGGTGTTAGATTTGTTTTCAGAAAATCTGTCTTTAGATGTTTCAAAAGCTGCTAAAAGTGGCATATAGCCATTTTCATAGAAACAACCATTGACATTATAATAGTATTGAAAAGATTAGTACCAGGGGTACTTTGATTTTGTTTCAGCCATTTTCTATCAGTGCTATGTATAGTGTACACAGATCTTTCTTTGATAATTCCAAAAAAAGGGGGTAAGTCCTAAAGGGCTGCATGTTCCCTAAAATCCTGCTTTAGATGTTGAAAGTGAACTCACACAACAAACCGTCTGTCAACTCACATCATTTTTTTATCTCTTTGGTTTTGTTTTAGTTTTCTTTGCATGAATTCATGATGCTTAACCCTTTACCAGACGACAAAATTTTAGCCTTGTCCAAATTGAAAGCATTTGCAGACGACAATTTCAGTGTGGCTCAAATGGTGCAACTTTTCTTTGGTAGGGTAGAAAACATTGTGGGAAAAGGAGAAAATGCTGGTTACCAGCATTTTCTCCTTTTCCCACAATGTTTTCAAGAGGCTTCTTTCCCAGAGGCGTCAAAAGGCGGCACTGTGCAGTAAAGGGTTAAACTCTTTACTGCACAATCCTGAGTTTTCATGACCTTGAGGAAAATGCCTTTTGAAAATGCTGTTGGAAAAGGAGAAAATGCTTTTCCCACAAGGTGTTCTACAATTTCAGAGACAATTACCATCAGTTTAGTTACATTTCTAAAAGTTTATCATTTGGTAAAGAGTTGACCCCTTGCTAAATATTGTGACCTCCAGAGTTTTCATGATCCTAAAGGAGAAGGTTTTCGATAACTTTGTGGGAAAAGAAGAAAAGGCTGGTAACCAGTATTTTCTTCTATTTCCACAATGTTTTCTGCCCCTTCAAAAGGAAATTCAATCATTTGAACAACGTTTGAATTGTCGCCTGCTAATGCTTCCTTTTTGGATAAGCCTAAAATTTTGTCTTTTGGTAAAGAGTTAAGTCTCTAGGAACAAAATAAGTTAACTCGTTACCAAACTTTATAATTGTAGTTTTGTCCAAATTCAGTGCATAACTCTTTACCAAACAACAAAATTTTAGACTCGTCCAAATTGACAGATTTTGCAGACAACAAATTAAATGTTATTCAAAAATTGATATTTGTTTTAGGAAGGGTAGAAAATGCTGGTTACCAGCATTTTCTCCTTTTCCCCCAATGTTTTCAAAAGGCTTCTTTCTCACGGTCGTTAAAAGTCGGGATTGTGTGGTAAAGAGATAATGAGATTTCAAATAAAATGGCACTCAAATGATGGAGTTAATCTCTGAAAGAGCAGAAAACATCATGAGAAAATGCTGTTATCCAGCATTTTCTCATTTTTTTATAATTTTTCAGGAGCTTGCATTCAAAGGGCTTTAAAAAAAGGATTGTTTGGTAGAGGGCAAATGTTAGAATATTGATATTCAATTAGAAATACATTTTGCAATAAACCTGATTTTCTTTTTGTTTTAACCCTTTCCCAAACAAGCCCTGGTTTTCATGTGTCTGCAGTACAAGCCTTTTGAAAACACTGTGGGAAAAGGAGAAATTGCTCATAACGAGCAATTTCTCCTTTTCCCACAGTGTTTTCTACCCTTTTTGAGAACTTTCTGCCATTTTCATCAAATTTAAAATTGTCGTCTGCAAACTCTTTCAATTTGGACCAGTCTAAAATTTGTCGTTTGGGAAAGGGTTAATTGTATGTTTTATTGAGTGAATCGTAATTATCTAGAAAACCATGTACTCTCTGGAAATGCATGATTTTTGTAAAGTTAGACCAAATGGCTGCACAGTTCATATCCAGATATTATAATTAGTTGGAAGTAGTGGTTAAAATTCATTTAAGTTTACCAGTATTCATGTAGAAATGTCTTGACAATTGGAACAACAGACTTAACTCTTTACCACACAATCCTGAGTTTTAACAACCCTGAAAGAGAAGGCTTTGGAAAACATTGTGGGAAAAGAAGAAAATGCTGGTAAACAGCATATTCTCCTTTTCCCACAATATTTTCTACCCAATCCAGGACATAAATCACCATGTAAGCTACAATTAATTTGTCGTCTGCAAATGCTTTCAATTTGGTCCAGTCGAAAATTTTACCGGTTGGTAAAGAGTAAACTCTGTAACACACAACAAAGTTTTAGACTAGTCCAAATTGAAAGTGCTTGCACAACTGACGGTAACTGTCTTTGAGATCATTGAAAACATTGTGGGAAAAGAAGAAAATGTTGTTAACAGCCTTTTCCTCTTTTCCCACAATATTACCAGCATTTTCTTCTATTCCCACAATGTTTTCAAAAGCCTCCTTCAGGGTTGTTAAAACTTCTGGATTGTGTCGTAAAGAATTGAGGCACAAATGATACAAAAATTTTTAACCGTCCAAGGTTTGAATAAACCCAGTGGACATTTTCACTCTTAAATGAGATCCAGATAATTGCAATATTGTGGTCACTTTTTGTATTTAGTGTTTAGGAAAGCAGACCATGTATATCAAAGATCAGACTGCACATTTTGTGCATTCTGATCTTGATCTACACTGGTTGCAAAGGCAACTGTAGTTGTGAAAGGAACTTTCAGGATTAAGAATAGGATATAGTAACTTGTATATACATGTACACTTGGTATATTTCATCATTGTAATTTGCCGATTGGTAGTTATAGATTGAGAGCGAAGACAAACTTGTGCCACTTGGCTGTTTTACAAACATCTCTAAGACCTTGCTTTCTGATGTATCTTTGACGTTACTGTAAAATAAAAACAAGAGCCATAGCCAGGTAGCTCAGTAGGCTTTTCAACGGGGGTTGCCGCTTAGGATCTCCAGCTTTGCCAATTTCTTTCTGATAGTCTGTGCAGGATTCTTTCCCTTTTCACTGCTAAACATTGTTTCAGTGATAATTAAATGGAAGAACAACCTATAGCTTAGGAAGAATCATAACTCTACAGGTTATATTTAGGGCTAGAAAAATAATGATCATTTACACAATGTACAAACATTCAAAAGTAAGGAAAATATTGCAGGAAAAGTAGCAATTGCTTGTTACATGCAATAATTGCTACTTTTCCTGTAATATTTTTCATGCTTACAAGCAAGTGATACTTTTTCCACAAAGTTTTCTGAAGAATATGAAGGGACATATTAGAACAGTAATTCAGATAAAAGCAGGATAAATTGTTAATTAAAAGAGCAGATGTTAATCTTTATTTGAACTGACAAATTCTTAACTGTATTATTTTGTTTATTGCAGAAGACAGGAAACCATATTATCCACAGAGAAACCCCAAAGGTCAAGGTCACACACCTCAACAAAAGTTGTTACCACGGCGACCACCTCCTCCAATACCTGTGGACAGTTATCCAAGAAACATAAGTTTTAGTGACGATAGTGTGACTGCTAACACAACAGTGGCCAGTGTGAAATTACCGCATCTTAGTTCTAGTGTTGTGTCCTCTATAAATAAAACTCCAAGCAGACAACATGAATTGTTTACAATCAGTGGAACTTCACAAAGCATGTATTTAGACTCACAGATGACGACTCCGGGTTTACCATACTCTGTAGCAGACATTGAAGATGTTAGTGAAATGGCTACGGTATGTCGGGATGATGCCAGTACAACCACATCAGGCAGCTATACGATCAATCCAGACGATTTGTGCAATGAAATCGATGAATTGTTCTTCAAGGATGTGATTGTATAGTATTTCGTATCGGGACACTTTCGGTAGAAAAGTGTGAAACCTAAGGAATTCAAATGTGCCAACTTTTTTTTAATTTATTCAGATGCATTGAGATTGTTTCAAATATTGTAGGTAACTCTCCATCAAACAATCCCATGTTTTAACCCTTTACCACACAATCCCAACTTTTAACGACCCTGCGAAAGAAGCCTTCTGAAAACATTGTGGGAAAAGGAGAAAATGCTGGTAACCAGCATTTTCTCCTCTTCCCACAATGTTTTCTAGCCTTCCCAACATAAATTTCAATTTTTCGGTCACATTTATTTTGTATTCTGCAAATGCTTTCAATTTGGACAAGTCTCAAATTTTGTCGTTTGGTAAGGAGTTAAAACAAAGATCATGATGAGGAGGGCATTTAGAATATTATGGAAAGAGGTAAAGTGCTGGTAACTAGCATTTTCACCTTTTCCAGCAATGGTTTCTAAGATTTCCTTTCTCAGGGTCTTTAGGATTGTTTCGATGAAGGGTAAAAAGAAAATTTTGGTGCTATTGAAATTGAAATCAGTTTGATGGTAAAATTTCTTCATGGTAAGAACCTTCTGCTGGAATTTTGTAATCAGTAGATTTGGTGAAAAGTTTGAAATAATGTTGGCTGATATTTCATCACCAATGGACTTGAAGATGGTCTCAGGAACAAATGATGTGTTCTCGATTCTCAATCATGTCGAACAAATTATGTTTAAATTTGTCATGTTTATGCTAAAAATGACTTCATGAACTATGTCAACTTACTATGAAAATTGGTGGTGTCTGACCCTATCAGCTTCCTATGAATATTGGTAGTGCCTGACCAAATATTCATGCTTGTCCAAAATGTGATTTTCTGCAAAATCTTTTATGTAGCCCACGCTGTATTCAAATGATTCTGTTGTTCTGTACCACAAAAGATAAACAGCCATTACTAATTTTTATGTAACTCTTGAAAAAGAAGACAAAATATGAAAAAAGAATTTATTAATGATTCCTCGAAATGAGAAACCATTACCAAGAGATAAGCGTGGGAATATTTTTTTAAGTATTGATGTTGGAGCAATGGCATTTTTTTGAGTCGTATTTACCAGCATGCCAAATTTTAATCCTATTCAAAATTACAAGGCAAGCTAACTTGATGGCTAAGACATTTAAGCATGCCTAATCAGATAGCTTTGCTTGGAATTTAGAGTCAAAATTTAGAATAGTTGTAGGATATGACACCAGGACTTTGTATTCATCAAACATTCTAGATTACATTTGTAGTCTATATTTCGCAAGAATTTTCATGATTTCGAAGTGACCAGGGATTGTATATCACAGGATACGATCCCTGAAGTGACACAACTTCGGATTGGCTAGACCATTTTACCCAGGTGGTTTAGCCACTGAGAAATTATGCTTCTTTCTAAATTTAGAATTAGACTGACAACACAGTTTGGAATGATTGATGAACACAGCACCAGAAACATGTAAGATGACCTCATTTGTCATTTTCGGCTTCTTTCTCATTGCATTGTGCCAGTATTTTGTATATGAAAGTGATGACTTAACAATGTGCTAGTCTGTTTTTGTACTTATGGCTTCAAAGGTGTACTAAATTTGAATTTTAAATATTACAATTGTTGAAATAGAAACATATAAAAATGTATAAAAGGACAACAATTATTATATAAAGTAATAATGATGCAAATGGCAAAGCACTGTATAATAGATTAAATAATGAATTAATCATTGTACTTCAGAAGACCAAAAAAGCAGAGCTATGACCTTTATTTGGAAAAGAAAGTTGATTTTTTTATAATTACTTTCTTTCATGCTTTTTTATTCTTAATTCTTTTAAATTGCAAAGTGAGTACATCTTTAAAGCTTTTGATACTCTCTGTTCCTCTTTCTTTCTCTCTAAATTCAGAATGTTGAAATGAATGTTAGTGAATTTGTACAGAAAGTTAAACGTGAATACTGCATGAATATTCTGAAATGTTAGTTCATATGAAAAATACAAAATACATGTATATATAGACAGCAGGTCCCAAAACATTTTTCTCCCAATCTGCAATTGAATCGGGTACATATAACTTCATTATGCAATCATATATTGAGGTCACCTTATGAGTAACAAAAGGAAAGGCAAAGACAATCAGGGAAATATTGTGGCAAATGAAACAATCCCTCTCAGTAAGTCAGAATGTTTTTCATACGGTCCTCTTTACTAAGTACAACAAAGTAAACCTGTATGACAAAGCTCTCAGATCGTTAGTTTAGTAAATTTGAAATTATTTGTAATGCATATTTTTGCTCTTTCATATGTACTTTATATTTCAAAAATTGAGAACTTTTGTTATTCAATTGTACAGGTTTCAAAACTTTTATTGCCTGCTAAAATAAAATTAATTATCATTAAATAAATTTTATTGTTTTTCAAGTGACAAAATAAAATTTAGATTTTCTGTTATCAGTATAATGAAATTTCAAAAGAGAAAATTCTGTTGTTTTGACATTGCATTTCAGTGAAGGCCCTTATTTTGACATTGCTCTTAACTCTTTACCAAACAACAAAATTTTAGACCATTCCAAATTGAAGGCATTTGCAGACGACAAATTTAAATGAGACTTAAAAATTGAATTTTCTAATGGGACCAGTAGAAAACATTGTGGGAAAAGGAGAAATTGCTGGTTACCAGCATTTTCTTCTTTTCCCCCAATGTTTTCAAAAGGCTTCCATTGTAGGGTTTTTAAAAGTCAGGATTGTATTGTAAAGGGTTAAATGAAGAAGCTGTTTCTGTGACAAAACCAAGTACTGTTTATGTGACCTAAAATGCCATTCAAACATGCAGAAAGAAGGTTAATGTGAAATGAGTTACCATCTTTAAAAAAAGTTGGTTTCTCTATTTTCATCTCATTTGGAGAAATTGTTTGCAAATCAAACCCCCATCCCACCATCATAGAAGTTTTATTAAAATCTCATTTTAAACAACTTTTTAAAAAATCTTTCCATAAGTCTTATGATATTTATTAGCAAGTCTGTTGCTTTATAGATTTTTTGTATGCTAATTAAGGACTATAAACTGATACTTATTTTTGGTTTTAGAATGACAAAAAGACTACCAAAGTTGTCCTATATATGACAAAAATTTGGTTATTTATAAATGATAAAAGAAAGGAATCTACCATAAACTTGAAATTACATTTATAAAACTGCCTTTCTTTTATTATTTAACCCTTTACCAAACAATCCCGGGTTTTCACACCCCCGTGAAAGAAGCCTTTTGAAAACATTGTGGGAAAAGGAGAAAATGCTGGTAACCAGCATTTTCTCCTTTTCCCACAATGTTTTCTACCCTATCAAAGGAAAATTGCACCATTTGAGCCACAATGAAATTGTCGTCTGCAAATGCTTTCAATTTCGACCGGTCTGAAATTTTCTCGTGTGGTAAAGGGTTAATAACTTGAAGAGTAACAGGCAAAAGGAGATTAATACCTTTAATAGTAATAGTAATAGTAATAGTAATCCTTTAATAGTAATGCATATGCAAAATTTTGCCTGTACCCCTTTGAAATAACCTTTTATTAACCTGTGATATTTTATGGATAAAGAAATAAATGCTTTAAGACCTGCTTTTTTGTTAAAGTTATTTAACAAAGTTTTAGTTCACCTGTATACATATTTTAAATCACATTAATTCTTCTAATAAATGAATTGACATCACACATTTCTAGAAGGAATATGTTCTCTAGGATGAAAAGAACTTTCTCTTTGTTGTTTTTTCCTTGTCCTATGTTTTATTTTTTCAGGCAAGATAGAAAAAGTGATCAAATTTTGAAAATAAACTTGATTTTTTTTTCCATTTCTGATATGGTTTTTCACATAGTTTGGGGAACAAATTATTTTGAAATGGAAGCAATTTATTTGAAAAAAGATCTTTTCATTAGGAGCAATATTTATTAACCCTATTATTGCCTATAAAAGGCTTTTTATATTAAGTAAAAGAATGTGTGAGGTTAAATGTAAAATGTTGTCGTGTCAAATTGTTGAAAATATCTACTCAATTGTTTTATAAATATTTGTACATGAATTTAAGTGAGTGTATTTACTCAGTAAATTAGAGGGATTCAAAATGGAATTCCCCAAGAAGAGAAATATTAAAAAATTTATTCAACAACGAAGTTGTCTTTAGTCTTACTCATTTTTTCCAGCAAGTTTCTCTTTTCATGTGCTTTGACAACAGACATTCATTTTGTGAAACGACTTTGCCATCCATACAATGTAACATGAGCCATGCTCTGTGAAAAGAGGGCTTAATGTTTCTGCGAACGGTATAGATCCAGGTCAGCCTGCGCAGTCCGCACAGGTTTACCTGGGCCGAAACTTTTCGCTATTGGTCAGTTTCCTGCATGCCCAAGGACCATTCTACCTCGGAATTCAGTCATTTGTTAGAGGAGCTGGATAAAATGTATTCATAATTATGTGATGTCTTGCATGGGATAATACATCACAGAGTTGCATTCAGCTTCCTTTTGCCAGAGCATGGCTCACATATAAGACATGACATTATTCAGTTATAAATTTGACAAGGTTTGATACAGGACGAACGCCTTCGGTACTGACAACAGAAGTTGCTTTAGTTGACAGTTTTGAGGAAGATGAGAAGAGAGAATCAGGCCTAACAGACTGCCCATTTTGACTTTAGAAGTGGAAGCAACACTTTCTTCTTGATATTAACCCTTAACCACACAATCCCGAGTTTTACAAACATGAGGGAGAAACCTTTTGAAAATGTTACTGGAAGAGGAGGAAATGCTGGTAAACAGTATTTTCTTCTTTTCCCACAATGTTTTCTACCCTATCAAGGACAGAAATCATCATTTGAACTACTTTTTATTTGTAAATCCGCAAATCCTTTCAATTTGGTCAAGTATAAATAATTGTTCTTTGGTAGAGTGTTAAGCTTTTGCCAAACCACAAAATTTTCCACTGGTCCAAATTGAAAGCATCTGTGGATGACAACCTACATGTGATTAAAATAACTGAATTTGTCTTTGAAAGAGAGGAAAACATTGTGGGAAAAGGAGAAAATGCTGGTTACCAGCATTTTCTCCTTTTCCCACAATGTTTTCAGAAGGCTTTTTTCCACTAAAACTGGGAATTGTATGGGAAAGGGTTAAATCTTTATCAAACAATCGTTTGTTTAAGTAACTCATGGGAGAGAAAGTGGCATTTTCTTTTTTCTTTTTCCACAGTGTTTTTTACCCTTTTAAAGAAAAATCCTCGCATTTGCATCATATTTAACCCTTTACAAAACAATTCTGTGTTTTAATGGACCTCACAGAGAAGGCTTTAGAAAACATGGTAGGAAAATGCTGGTAAGCAGCATTTTCTCCTTTTCCCCACAATTTTTCCTATGCTGCAAAGGTGGAATTTCAATTTTTGAGTCACCTTTATTTTGTTGTCTGCAAATGCTTTGAATTTGGAGAAATCTGAAAACTTTTGTCTGGTAAAGAGGAAAGATTTCGTCTGCAAATATTTTCAAATTGAACAATTCATCTGGTAGAGATTCATTCACACAATCTGGAGTTTTAACAACCCGAAGGGAAATTACTTTTAAAAATATTGTGGGAAAAGGGGAAAATGCTGGTAAGCAGCATTTTCTCCTTTTTCCACAATGTTTTCTACCTTTCCAAAAGTGAATTTCTATTTTTGAGTCACAATTTTTTTGTTGTTTGCAAAAGCTTTCAGTTTTGGCAAGTCTAAAATTTTGTCATTTTGTAAAGAGTTAAATAAGCAAACCAATATGTCAACCACCCCAGGGAAGAAGCCGTTTGAAAGCACTGAGAGGAAAAGGGGAAAATGCTGGTAACAAGCATTTTCTCCTTTTTCCCCACAATCTTTTTAACTCTTTCAAAGACAGCCCCTATTGGTTGATCCATGTTTCATTTCCCATGTCTTCACATGTCTCCAACTCAGACTCTTCTGAAGTCTTTACCAAACGACAAAATTTTGGTCTAGACCAAATCGATAGCTTTGCAGACGACAAAATTAATGTAGCTCAAGTGATGATTTCTGTCTTTGAATGAATTAGGAAAAACAAATTCTATTAAAAAAAAAAATCAAGGAAAAAGAAATTGTCATCCCCCTCATTAAAGGGGAGGTAAACTATACAGTCTTGTATAATACATAGAGATTTGTCTTTCTTGCCACAAAGCCATATCATTCATGACTTCAGTGGGGTCATGATCAACCAAATTATTGAAAGTTTAACCCTTTGCCAAACAATCCCTGGTTTTCATGACCCTGGGAAAGAATACCTTTGACAACATTGTGGGAAAAGGAGAAAATGCTGGTAACCAGCATTTTCTCCTTTTCCCACAATGTTTTCTATCCTTCTGAAAACAAATTTCAATTTTTGAGCAGTATTTACTTTGTCATCTGCAAATGCTTTCTGGGACCCTTGAAAAGAATACTTTTGACAACATTGTGGGAAAAGGAGAAAGTGCTGGTAACCAGCATTTTCTCCTTTTCCCACAATGTTTTCTATCCCTCTGGAAACAAATTTCAATTTTTGAGCCACATTTACTTTGTCATCTACAAATGCTTTCAATTTAGAAAAGTCTAGAATTTTGTTGTTTGGTAAAGGTTTAACCCCTGGGCAGCTAAACAACACTCAGGCGGCTTGTGGAAAGCTTTTACTCACAATGTAGATCAAGATCCTAATGCAAAGAACATACAAAAAAGTGAAATGTTCTAGCCAAGAAAGAACCGTTAAATCGAAAAAGTGGTTTTGGGCCTTTCTATGGTTGGAAATTTCCTATTTATTTAAAACTCCTTTTCCACACAATCCTGACATTTAACCGTTTTCCAAACAAGCCCTGGTTTTCATGTTTCTGCAGTACAAGTCTTTTGAAAACACTGTGGGAAAAGGAGAAATTGCTCATAATGAGCAATTTCTCCTTTTCCCACAGTGTTTTCTACCCTTTTTGATAACTTTCTGACATTTTCATCAAATTTAAAATTGTCCTCTGCAAACTCTTTCAATTTGGACCAGTTCAAAATTTCTCATTTGGGAAAGGGTTAACCCTTTTCCACACAATCCCCAGTTTTACCCCAAGAAAAGCATCCTTTTGAAAACAATGTTAGAAACCAGCATTTTCTCCTTTTACCACATTGTTCTCTACCTTATCAAAGACTAAATTGCATCATTTGAGCCACATTTGAATTGTCGCCTACAAATGCTTTCAGTTTTGACAAATCTCAGATTTCGTTGTGTGGTTAAGAGTTAACAAGCCTGATAAAGCTTTTGAAAACATTGTGGATAAAGGAGGAAATGTTGGTAACTAGCATTTTCTCCTTTTTCCATCACATTTTCTCCCCTTTCACAGATATATCTTGTAATTTAAGCAACATTTAATATGTTGACTGCAAGCCCGTTAAATGCAGACAAGTCTTAAATTTTGTAGTCCGGTAAAGTATTTAAATATTTAGCAGTAAGTAAAGTAGTATGAGCTAGATTTTGTCTTTTTTTTTTTTTTCCAATTGCTGATTACAGAGAAAGTGAGAGATATTTCCTGAAGAGAAATTTCTCGGTCACCAAAGTAGCCATGTTTATAAGGGAGATAACCAGTACAGTCTTATATAGTACATATGGATTTACCTCCCTTGCAGCATTTCAGCAGCGTTCATGACGTAGCTTCCGACTTGATTAACAAAAGCTACTGTAAAATTAAATGAATTTTGTATTTGTTGGTGCCAGAATTTAACCCTTTATCACACAATCCCAACTTTTAACGACCCTGAGAAGGAAGCTTTTTGAAAACTTTGTAGGAAAAGGAGAAAATTGTAACCAGCATTTTCTCCTTTCCCCACAATGTTTTTGACCCTTCCCAAGACAAATTTTTAATTTTTCAGTTGCACGTATTTTGTCATCTGCAGCTGCTTTCAATTTGGATTAGTCTAAAATTTTGTTGTTTGGTGAAGGGTATATTATGTGATGATCTGCTTGGTACCAGATGCATTAAATTCCCTTTTGCCAGAGCATTGTTCAAAATTAACTTACAAAAAAAAAAAACTACTACATGATAAGCTTCAAACAATGGCTGGAATTTTACATCTCCTCCTTCCTTTTGTAATGATATAGCAACATGGTAACCTGCATTTTCTCCTTTTCCAACAATGTTTTCTACCATTTCAAAGAAAAAAATCCAGTATTTGAGCCGCGCTTAATTTTTAATCTGTAAGCACCTTCAGTTTGGACACATCTACAATAAAGTCGCAGAATTTGCCGAGTTGTGATGAGTATACAGGGGATATGGCTCTGATATAAATTAAGACTTTGAAATACAAGTTTTCTCCCTTAGACCATTAATTGGTCCCTGTCACCATTTTTTTTTTTTTTGTCCATTTCCTGAAATATTCAATTTTTTTGTTTTTCTTTTATAAAAACAAAAATTTGTATAGAGTAGAATATAAAGCAATGACTTGTGGAATATGTAAAAAGAGAAACAAATTAATAATGGACAGATGGACTGACGGACAGATTTCCCATTTGCTTTAACCCTTTACCACACAATCCCGACTTTTAACAACCCTGAAAGAGAAGCTTTTTGAAAACATTATGGAAAAGGAGAAAATGCTACCCTATCAAAGACAGAAAGCATCATTTTAGCAGCATTTGTCATCTGCAAATGCTTTCAAATTGGACCTGTCTATATTTTGTCATCTGGTAAAGGGTTAATGCTACACTTACACAACTTATGGATAATGATATCCAGGGAACATGGTTTTTTTTTATTTATATGTATTCAAAAAGCAGTCAAATACAACTGCAAAGGATTAGAGCCAAAAGAGGGCTTAACTCTTTACCACACAATCCCAACTTTTAACGACCCTAAGGTAGAAGCCTCTTGAAAACATTGTGGGAAAAGGAGAAAATGCTGGTAACCAGCAGGGGAAGATACAGGATGAAACCCATCCTAAGTAAAGCCTGGTTCTTTAACGTGCTCGGTGTATAGCACTGTCACACACTGCTTCGGTTTAACTCTCATCTGAAAGACTTATTACTAATTTTAGATGGCCAACCACACAATCCCAACTTTTAATGACCCCAAGGTAGAAGCCTCTTGAAAACATTGTGGGACAAGGAGAAAATGCTGGTAACCAGCATTTTCTCCTTTTCCTACAATGTTTTCTACCCTTCCTAATACAAATTTCAATTTTTCAGTCATTTAGTTTGTCATCTGCACATGCTTTCAATTTGGACAAATTTAAATTTTTTTGGTGTGGTAAAGAGTTAATGCATCTTTTTGATTTATGATGCCAAGCAAGTCAGTACGTAATCATGAATTCATAGAACCTATTTTGTCTAACAACCGACTGAATCATGATGAAGACTTGCAGAAAATTGACTAACAGCAAAATGTTTTGACCCAGAGCTTAGGTCATGTCATGGTGGCCAGTGCACCTACCGGTATGCATGTGTTTCCTGGCTTTCTCACACCAGTACCAACACAACTTTCTTTCAAAGTCACTGACTACTTTCACATGCATCGGAGGTGAGAAGCAAAAAATCAGCGGAAGGAAAGTTTGCCCCAACCGAGTGTCAAACTCAAAACCACCAGGTCACCAGTCAGATACACCAACCACTGGGCTCCAAGGTTTAAGAATACTAACAAACAAGCAAACAACACATGAGTACTTTTGTCCATATTCCCACTGTATTTTATTTCTTTAGATATGTACAAATATGCATACAAAAAAAGTTCCTCTTATATTACATATCACAGGGTTCTTGTGGATTTATACAATAAATCTTTACCACACAATCCTGAGTTTAAACGACCCTCAGGAAGAAGGCTTCTGAAAACATTGTGGGAAAAGGAGAAAATGCTGGTCCCCAGCATTTTCTCCTTTTCCCACAATGTTTTTCTACACATCCAAAGAGAAAATTTACCTTTTAAGTAACATTTAATTTGTCATCTGCAAATGCTTTCAATTTGAACAGATCTAAAATTTTGTTGTGTGGTAAAGAGTTAAATAATTTATCAAAATGGCAAAAAAAGGCAAATCCAAAAAGACCTGGCAAAATTTTTTTCATGGAGAAGGGGCTAATGGCTTGAAATAATCATTTTTCCAAAGTATATTGTGTATATCAACTGCAGGAATGCAAAATATGTGTACTTCATGTTATGCTCATATTTAGTTGAACATTTTTTTTGACAAAACAAGTTGAGTTTTTGATTTTTATGTAAATAACTTGGTCATATTCTTTTGCTGTGAATCAAAATTTCTTTTACAGCACAGACAAAAATAGCAAAATATACCTTACGCTGGAACAGGAAAAAACCTTGTAAGTTACATTTAGCAAATAAATGTATGCAAAATTCTAGTGTTTAACTCTTCCCCAAAAAAACAAAATTTTGGACTAATCTATATCTAAATCATTGCAGACAATAATTCAAATGTGTCTCAATTGGTGGGATTTGTCTTTGGTTAGGTAGAAAACAAGCATTTTTTCCTTTTTCACAGTGTTTCGAAAATCCTTCCTGTTCATTGTCATTAAAACTTGGGATTGTGTGGTAAAGAATTATATATTTGGATGGTCATTTAGAAATCAGATTTATGGGAAAAGAAGCAAACTGATTGCAAAAAAAAATTTCTGCTTTCCCAAAATTGTATGTCATGCAATTGTACAACAAAATCAGCCTCGGTTTCAAAACTTGGTGTGGTATTTGTGGTAGTTTATGAGAGCCCTGAAAGATTAACCCTTTATTAACCCTTTCCCAAATGACAAATTTTGGACTGGTCCAAATTGAAAGAGTTTGCAGACGACAATTTTAAATTTGATGAAAATGGCAGAAAGGTCTCAAAAAGGGTAGAAAACACTGTGGGAAAAGGAGAAATTGCTCGTTACAAGCAATTTCTCCTTTTCCCACAGTGTTTTCAAAAGACTTGTACTGCAGACACGTGAAAACCAGGGCTTGTTTGGGAAAGCATTAAACAACAAAACTTTAAACTTGTCAAATTTGAAAGCAATTGCAGGCAACAAAATAACTGCAGATCAAATAATGACATTAATTTTGCCTTTGAAAGTATATAAAACATCCTTTTCCCTAATGTTTTCAAATGCTCATCCCCACAGGGTCATTTAAAACCTTTACCACACAATCCCGACTTTTAACGACCCTTAAAAGAAGCCCTTTGAAAACATTGTGGGAAAAGGAGAAAATGCTGGTGACCAGCATTTTCTCCTTTTCCCACAATGGTTTCTGCCCTTCCCAAACAAACTTTGAAATTTGAATCACATTTATTTTGTCGTCTGCAAGTGCTTTTAATTTGGACCAGTCTAAAATTTTGTCGTTTGGTAAAGAGTTAACTCATGTTTGAGTGATACAGACCTAACTCTTTACCAAACGACAAAATTCTAGACTTGTCCAAATTGAGAGCATTTGTAGACGACAAATAAAATGTGAATCAAAGGATGTTTTCCATCTTGATAAGTGTAGAAAACATTGTGGGAAAAGGAGAAAATGCTGGTTACCACCATTTTCTCCTTTTCCCACCAAGTTTTCAAAAGGCTTCTTCATCAGGGTTGTTAAAACATGGGATTGAGTGGTAAAACGTTAAGATATCTACCATATTTGCCAAATGCCAAAATTTTGGACTTATCCAAATCAAAAATATTTGCAGACAAAAATAGGATGTGGCGTTAATGATGGGATTTGTCTTGAGAAGATAGAAAACATAGCAGAGAGAAGATAAAATGCTGGTTTCCTGCATTTTCTGCTTTTTGCCCAATATGTTTTTGAAGGACTTCCTCTTCAGGGGTGAAGAATCACCAGATTGTTTGTCTGCTGCAATCCAAGTTGAAATCAATTATATTAACCCTTTACCACATAAATCCCGACTTATAACAACCCTGAAGAAGAAGCCTTTTGAAAACATTGTGGGAAAAGGAGAAAATGCTGGTAACCAGCATTTTCTCCTTTTCCCACAATGTTTCCTACTCTTCCAAAAACAAATTTCAATTTTTAATTCACACTTATTTTGTCGTCTGCAAAAGCTTTCAATTTGGACTGGTCTAAAATTTTGTTGATTGGTAAAGATTTAAATATAATGATAAAGTGAGACATTTTTTGTTATGATCAATTTCTCAAATTGCAGCCATGTTTTTAAAAGTTATGAGGGAGATCGTGTGCTAAACACATAGTTCACTTGGAATTGTGTCGTCAGTTCCAGAAGGACTGGATGGAAAGTCTGTAAGATGAACACTGTAACTGTTTGGAAAAGAAGACCTATTGTTTGAGGTATCTAAATTATCAGGTAAATTATGTGTCAATGAAAACACTGAAGCATTTTTGTCCAAATTATAGTCTAACCAGTTTTTCGACGGCAAGTTCTGTTTTTCCCTTAAGGACGGCAAGTTTTTATCGTCTATTCTAATTTCTCTAGCGTATCGATTGTTCCGAGTCAATAAAAGATGATCCGCTGATCTTCGCAAAGGACCCCTAGGGTCAAAACTATTTTTGGACGACGCCACACCTGTGCTGTCAAAACTGTGCAATCTGCTGTAGGTTGTCGGTCTTGAACTTGGGACTGTATTCTCCTGGTCTGAGAAAGTCACAGATGAAAGAGTATTTGAGGTCGCACTTGAACTTTCAAGGTCATCACTAAACATGACCCGCTTTGGGTTCTTTCTTACTTTTGAGATTTCTTTCCTTTCAGCTGTTTTGGAATAATTTTGAACACAATTATTGGGAGAGTTATGTCCCCTTGAGATATCATGTATAAAGTTTCTGTCTTTGTTATTACTGGTATAATTGCTGCCTGTGGAATTATCTTTTCTGTTTTCATGGTAACCAAAATACTCATTTCTTGGACTCGGATAGGATGTGTTAGATGGTGGTTTAGTTCCAAAAGGGCTATCTGTAAACACAAAAAAGACAACAATAAGGTAAAATTATGCAAAAAAAAAACATTGAAATTTTGTACATTTTCCAAAAGAAAAAGATTCAGAGTTATATTCAGCAATTATTCTGAATGTCGTGCACGGACTAAATTGAAAGACTGTTCATTTGATTGGCTGACACAGCATGTCCCAGCCTACCCCTTGCCAACTTTGAGACTTAAAACAGATAACAATATTGAGAACGGTTGCTGTAAATGACAGTATGGAGACATCATAACTCTTCACCAAATAACAAAATTTATAGACTAGTTACCAGCATTTTCTCTTTTTCCCACAATGTTTTCTAAAGCTTTCTTTTTTAAACTTGTTAATACTCTGGATTGTGTGATAAAAGATAAATATCCCCCCCGCCCCATGTATGGCCCTAAATCCTGAGTTACATAAAAGTTGGCATCTTTGTGCAGTGAGAGGAACATCTTAACTCTTTACAACACAATCCTGACTTTTAACAACCCTGAGAAAGAAGCCTTTTGAAAACATTGTGGGAAAAGGAGAAAATGCTGGTAACCAGCATTTTCTCCTTTTCCCACAATGTTTTCTACCCTATCAAACAAAAATCACATCATTTGAACCACACTGAAATTGTTGTCTGCAGATGCTTTCAATTTGGACTGGTTTAAATTTTTGTCATGTGGTAAAGGGTTATACATGGCTAAATTGGAGTTTGTCTTTGAAAGGGTAGAATACACTGTGGGAAAAGGAGAATATGTTGGTTATCAGTACTATCAGTTTTTTTTTTACCCTTTACTAAGTGATGAAATTTACACTTGTCCAAGTTAAAAGCATTTTCAGATGACAAATTAATTGTGCATTCAACTAGAACTTTTTTATCAAAAGGGAAGAAAATTTTGCGGGAAAGGGAGAAAATGCTGGTTACCAGCGTTTTCTCCTCTTCCCACTGTGTTTTCTAAAGGCTTCTTTCTCAGGGTCGTTAAAATTCCGGATTGTGAGGTAATCCATAGTTGTTGATACAGCATCTCCAATATCAAGGATAGGCAACTCTGACAGACTAATTCATATCTAATTCATATCTAGATCAATGCTTCCTTGCCTGCTTTCTCTGGTCTCCTCACCAGACAAGTCACTCTTTTCTTTTGCCAAACAAACAAGTGATTGAACAAAGATGCATTATAATGAATTACCTGGGATATCAAGGACAGGTAACTCTGATAGACTATTCATATCTAGATCACTGCCTCCCTGCTCGCTGTCCCTGGTCTCCATCTCGCCCGAGTTGTCACTGTTTGTTTCATCTATCTTCTTACCCATCTCATAACCAAACTGAAATATATAGCAGGGGAAAGAAATAAATTCATGGATACTCTAAATCCATAGCCATTAATTTGCTCACACCTAACTGCCTGCAGACAAGTTCTATTGTCTTGCAGGATACCAGGGTCCATATTCACCAATCATTCTTCAGAACGTTCTTTGTCTTGTTCTCCAGAATTTTCTACAGTTGAAAGTAACACAACTCCTGATTGGCTAAACCATTTGGTTTAGCCAATCAGGAGTTGTGTTACTTTCAAATGTAGAAAATCTTAGAGAGTAAGACTAAGAATATTCTTAAGAATGGTTGGTGAATACGGACCTAGATTTGAAAACATGGTGGCAAGATGTGCTTATTCTATAGCCATAGGATATTTTCATTTTGAATAAAAAAAGAAACTCTTTCATGGGAAGTAATTATATTTGTCTCTTTGAGATATGATTGCACACAATACTGATTACCTAACTCTTTCCCAAACAACAAGATTTTGGACTGGACCAAATTGAAAGCATTTGCAGATAACAAATGTAACTCTACCAAATGACAAAATTTTAGCCTTGTCCAAATTGAAAGCATTTGCTGACAACAAAGTAAATGTTACTCAAAACATAAATTTTTTTTTTCGCAGGGTAGAAAACATTGTTGGGAAAGGAGAAAATGCTGGTTACCAGCATTTTCTCATCTTCCCACAATTTTTACAAAAGCCTTCTTTCTCAGGGTCATCAAAAGTCAGGATTGTCTGGTAAAGAGGTTACCCTTTACCACACAATCCCGAGTTTTAGCGACCCTGGGAAAGATGGCTTTTGAAAACATCATGGGAAAAGGAGAAAATGCTGGTTACCAGCATTTTCTCCTTTTCCCACAATGTTTTCAATGGCATTCTCTTTCACAGCCCTTAAATTGATTGATTGATTGAATGGTGTTTTACACCGCTTTCAACATTATTTCAGTCATTTCATGGCGACAGCTCACATATTCATGTATTTCCTTGGTTTTACCAGTACTAGGCTGGGGCCAGGGCTCTGAAGTGTCTTGCCCAAGGACACATCCACGAAAAATCCAGCAGCTAAGGTGGGACTCAAACCCGGGGCCTCCAGGTTACGAGTCCTTCACTTTACCACTGAGCCACGCAGGACACCTAAGAGCCCTTAACCCTTTACCACACAATCCCGACTTTTAACAACCCTGATGTTGAAGCCTTTAGAAAACATTGTGGGAAAAGGAGAAAATGCTGGTTACCAATGTTTTCTACCCTATCAAAGACAAATCGCATCATTTGAGTCACAATGAAATTGTCGTCTGCAAATGCTTTCAATTTGGATGGGTCTAAAATTTTGTCGTTTGGTAAAGAGTTAAAACTTGGGATGGTGTGGTAAAGGGTTAATAGAAAACAACCAGGAGATAGTCTACCATTCTTTTAATCCATACACTGCTAGCCTGATCTGAGCTTAAAGCTAAGGCACCAATAAACCTTGACAAAGAAATGATAGTCATAATTACTTTATTGTTGTTTGAGCACTGATTATGGTTAATAAACACATAGAAAATAAGTTAATTACTGAAAAGTTTATCTCAAAATTACAGGTTTGACACTTTCTTAACCCTTTCCCAAACGACAAGTTTTGGACTTGTCCAAATTGAAAGAGTTTGCAGACGACAATTTTAAATTTGATGAAAATGGCAGAAAGGTCTCAAAAGGGTAAAAAAAAATGTGGGAAAAGGAGAAATTGCTCGTTACGAGCAATTTCTCCTTTTCCCACAGTGTTTTCAAAAGACTTGTACTGCAGACACATGAAAACCAGGGCTTGTTTGGGAAAGGGTTAATAATGTAAAGATTTTCTTCTTCTATTATGTTTACTGATTCTTAGAGATTCATTGAACATAATATCTTGCCATCCTCACACCAAACGACAAAAAAGTAGTTCCACTTGAATGTCAGAACTCAATTCCTGGTAACCAGCGCTTTTATACTTTTCACACAATCTTTTCTACCCTTTTAAAAAACCATTGTTGCAATCTAAAACATTTGATTTATCATCTGCAATTGCTTTGGATCTGGACAAGTCTAAAATTTTGTCATCAGGTAAACAGTTTTACATATTTTGACTTTACAGAAAACTTTAAAGTCTTTACCAGTTTACAAAATTTTAGACTTGACCATTAGGAAAGCATTTGTAGATGACAATTTAACATGGCTCAAATGATGAGATTTGTCTTTGAACAAAAGGTACCACTTTTCCCAACAATGTTTCCAAAAAGCTTTCAAGGTCATATAACTGAAGATCATTTGGTAAACAGAGACACAGCATATAGACAAATTAGGAGTCTGCTTTTAATTTGAAATGGAGAATTCATTTCTTTTAAGGCTAGTTTATTAATTTGCATTTATTTATCATTGTCACCCTGCAGGCTGTAAGTTTTTGTTAACCCTTTCCCAAACAAGCCCTGGTTTTCACGTGTCTGCAGTACAAGTCTTTTGAAAACACTGTGGGAAAAGGAGAAATTGCTCGTAACGAGCGATTTCTCCTTTTCCCACAGTGTTTTCTACCCTTATGGAGAACTTTCTGTCATTTTCATCAAATTTAAAGTTGTCGTCTGCAAGCTCAAATTCATTGTTTGGGAAAGGGTTAAGGGGGATAGTGCAAGATACAGGACGAAACCCATCCTAAGTTACGCCTGGTTCTTTACTGTGCTCGGTGTATAGCACTGTCACACGGGACCTCGGTTTAACATCTCATCCGAAAGACTATTAGTAATTTTAGATGGCCAGCCTTGGGGCTCGAACCTACATCCTCAAGTGACCCAAGACTGGATGTTTACAAGTCCTATGCTCTACCACAGGAGCTATGCTGGCTGGTCAAGGCTAATTTATTAGTGCCTTCCTTCTTTTAATTTTTTTATATTAAAAGGGCTACTTTATCAGTGCCTTTTTTTTAATAAGACCAACTGCTGCTTATAATTGTAAAAGGTAACTATAAATTAGAAAAAGATTAGAGAGTAACCAAACAATTACAAGTACAAATCACATCCGTGGTAACTTGTTTGAAAGTGAATTTTATTTTAATTGGACACTCATTATCTTTATCTGAGCAATTAGTAATTTTCTTGTGGCAGAGAAACAAATAAACTCAAAAGATCAATTGTTGCATTAGGGGCCCTGAATTACCTGTTCAAAAGTAATGATAAAGCCCATTACTCTAATAACTTTGTCCCTCCTTTTAACACTTTATTGAACAACAAAATTTTAGACTGGTCCAAATTGAAAGGATTTGCAGACAACAATTTAAATTTGGCTACAATGATAGAATTTGTTTTTGATTGGGTAGAAAACATAGTAGGAACAGGAGAAAATGCTGTTTTTGATTGGGTAGAAAACATAGTGGGAAAAGGAGAAAATGCTGGTTACCAGCATTTTCTCTTTTTCCCCACTATGTTTTCAAAGGCCTTCTTTGTTAGGGTCGTTAAAACCCTGGACTGTGTGGTGAAGAGTTAACCCTTTACCATGTACAATCCAAACTTTAAAGGCCCTGACAAAAGAAGCTTTTGAAAACATTGTAGAAAAAGGAGAAAATGCAGGTCACCATATTTCTCCTTTTCCAATAATGTTTTCTGTCCTGTCAAGGCCAAATTGTGTTATTTGTGCCACCTTTAACTTGTCATCTGTAATGCCTAACCTGTAATTAACCCTTTACCACACAATCCTGACTTTTAACAACCCTGAAAGAAAAGGCTTTTTGAAAACATTGTGGGAAAAGGAGAAAATGCTGGTAACCAGCATTTTCTCCTTTTCCCACATTGTTTTCTACCCTATCAAAAAGAGAAATCATCTTTTTAGCAACATTTGTCATCTGTAAATATTTTCAATTTGGTCCATTCCAAAACACTGTCATTTGATAAAGAATTTACCCTTAGAGTGCTAAGCATAATAAATGTTTTTGCTCCAAACATACAGTCTGATCTTGGATCTACACATCTAAACAAGCTTAACCCTTTCCCAAACGACAGATTTTGGACTGGTCCAAATTGAAAGAGTTTGCAGACGACAATTTTAAATTTTATGAAAATGGCAGAAAGGTCTCAAAAAGGGTAGAAAACACTGTGGGAAAAGGAGAAATTGCTTGTTACAAGCAATTTCTCCTATTCCCACAGTGTTTTCAAAAGACCTGTACTGCAGACACGTGAAAACCACGGCTTGTTTGGGAAAGGGTTAAAAGCGAAATATTTTTTGTGTGTTTTTTATTTATCTGAATTGAAAGGTAGACTATACATGTATATCATTAACTTTTAAACAAACCACAAAATTATAGGCTTGTGCAATTTGAAAGCATTTGCAGACGGCAACATAAAAGTGACTCAAAAAGTGTAAATCTGTTGAATTTAAGGGAGTAGAAGAAACATTTTGGGGAAAGGAGAAAATGCTGGTAACCAGTACTTCCTTCTTCAACAATGTTTTCAAAAGTCCTCTTCTTTAGGGTCATTAAAACTCAAGATTGTTTAGTAAAGGGTTAAATTAGTACTTGGTAATTAATTTACCTGATGTGAATAGCCTAAATATTTTAAACTGAAAATTGAATTTCAAAATGAGGGGTTTTTTTTTTCCCTTGTTAAAATCATATCATTTACAACATTCTTAGGTTCATGCTATGTTAAAGGTTAGATAATTGTTCATATCTTCAGCAAGGCAGCTGAATGATGGCTTAAAAGCGAATACAAAAACTTTACAAGAATTTTCTCCTTTTCCCACAATGTAACTATGTTTTCAAAAGCCTTCTTCTTCAGAGTCGTTGAAACTCAGGATTGTGTGGTAAAGGATTAAATGGAATACAAAATAAGCAAATGAAGTTTACCTGCTTAACTTTTTCTAAATACATTTGATCTTCAAGATGCTTGTCAACTGTTGATATATTGGTGAATGGGAGGGAACTATTTTCTTTCTCTGGTTGTAGATAGGTCTTGGGAAAATCACTCCTGAGTTTCTCATTTCCATTGGAATCTTTAGATGAGGTTGATGACATGGAAGAGTCAAGTAACCTTGGTTCTATTTCTTTTGATTCAATAATTATCTCCGAAGATGCACTGCTTCCATTTTTATGGCATCCACCTATACAGATACGGACCATAATTGTTATCATTATTAATGATAATACCAATGTCACTGATACTACAACTACTACTACTATTATGAGATTTGTTTTGGCCTGAGTGGTGTCCACACTTCTTTGGGCTTCACTTTCAACAATTCTGATATATAATGTTGTATTGGCAGACAGTCTTGGGTTTCCTCCATCCATTACATGAATATTAAATCTATACAAATTGTTTATGTCACTTGCATGCATTGTGTTATTGATGTACATAACTCCTGTGTGTAAGTTCATGGAGAATGTGTAACTTGCATTGTTACTGTCTATGTAGTAGTACAGTTGGGCATTTTCACCATCGTCATAATCTCTTGCTCTCACTTGAAGCAATGAAGATCCTGGCAATGTAGAGACAGGTATGCTTCTCATATTGTCGTCACTGTTTGGATAGGTAATCTGTGGAACATTGTCATTTTCATCCGTAACAGAAACAACAATGAGAGCAGAGCTAGTTCTTCCACCATAGTCAACAGCATGTACATAAAACATATGGGTAGATTGTAATTCTCTGTCTAATGGTTGAGTTGTTGTTATCATACCGTTGTCAGAAAATGTAAAATATTCCAGAACATCAGGACTTGTTGGGTATTTCATGTAAAAAGTACCATTCAGACCCTTATCTGGGTCACTCACAGTTATGTTTCCAACAAGTGTGCTGTTTGGTTGATTTTCAGACACATTGAATTCAAATGGATCTGACATAAATATAGGTGCATTGTCATTTAAATCCATCACCCTGACAACAACAGTTCCTGTGGAAACATTTTCTGGTTCCCCACCATCTGTAGCGAGAACTCTGAATATTATCTCATCGCCATGACTCTCCCTGTCCAAACTCACATTTGTAGTTATAACACCAGTGAGAGGATCAATAACAAACAATTTAGCTGATTCTGCTTGAAGAGAATATCTGACTTCACCATTCAGACCACTGTCTTCATCTCTTGCAGATACTTCTAGAATAAAAACTCCTTTGTCATTATTTTCTGTAATTGTTGCTGTGTATTTGTCCAGGATAAATTCAGGAGGATTGTCATTTCTGTCAGATACATGGACAATAAAATGAGCCTTGTTTTGTTTTGGAAGATCACCTTTATCCTGGCAAATTATGGAAACATTATGTTCCGGTTTTGTATCATGATCCAGGCTTTGATCTAAAACTATTCTGTAGTTATTTTCAATTCCAAAATCATCCAGTCTGAAATGTGGGTCTAGAATGGTACATGTCACCATTCCATTATTTCCACTGTCTTTATCTATCACTTCAACATGTGCTACAAAACTATTAATATCTGCATGTTCTGAGAGTACAGTGCCACCTGGTGGTTGAAAAATGTTGATTTGTGGGAAATTATCATTTACATCTTCAATCTTAACATGGACATCAACTGCTGTAGATTTCTGTGGTGAGCCATGGTCAATTGCAAGAATTTGAAAGTCAAATTCTTTTTCTTTTTCTTCATCATAATCAATAGAATGTGAAACTGTTAGTTCTCCTGATGTAGAATTAATACTGAAATGTTCCATAACTCTGTCTGGTACTCTGTTGCTGAACATGTAAGTAATTTTAGCATTATCTCCTTGATCCATGTCAGAAGCCTCAACCACTAAAACAGTTGAATTTACAGTCACATTTTCTGCAATTGAAGCATTATACATTTTCTTGGTGAATTCTGGGAAATTATCATTATCATCAGTAACAATGATATCCAACATCAGAGTTCCTGTATTCCTAATGGAAGAACCACCATCTATAGCAATAACAACAATTTTATACAGAGGTGCTGTTTCTCTGTCAAGTTTCTGTTTTAAGAGAATTTCAAAAGCCAGATCTTCTCCTTCAACAGTTTTCAGTTCAAAGTTGTCTGTTTGTGGAAGTAATGTGTATGTCTGCACTGAAAGATGTGGATCCCCATCCAAGTCCACAGCTGTTTCTCGTATGATAACCTCACCAACATCTGTAGCCTCCGATACCCTCAGTTCTTGTTGTGAAAAGAGAAACTCTGGACTATGGTCATTGTAATCATCAATGTTAATAACAGTCTTTATTATCTTTGGCACAACTGTTAGATCAGTATCATAAACCCCTACATTGAAATCAATTTCACATGTTTCAAAACAGTCAAGGAACTCCTCCCTATCAATCACCTCATTTGTCCAAAGCAGTCCTGTATCATTTCCAATGTAAAACATATCCACATATTTGTTACCAAGTGTAAGAATTTGAAAAGTCAGATGTTGAAACTCTTCATTACTCATATCAGTAAACAAAAGACTTTCCACTGCTACACTTCCAACAAGGGTGTTGATTGGTCTTTCTTCTCTGACTGTGAATCTGACTGTTGCATCTTGGGTAACAACACAACCAATCAGAAAAGAGGTTACAATTATTGTAACATATTCAAGGGCAGCCATCTTCTTTCTAAGAAACAAGAAGTATGCTTGGAACCATTACCAGTACCATATTTGACTGACATCTATCCAGACGGTCATTCTGAAAGAACAGGAAAAATATATTGTAGCCATTTTATTACTGAATTCATTTGTACAACGTACACATTCACTAAAACAATGTAAATATGCCTCTTAACTCTTTACCACACAGTCCCAAGTTTTAACAACCCCTTTTAATGGAGCAGGCTTTGGAAAAAGTATGGGAAAAGGAGAAAATGCTAGTAACAAGCATTTTCTCCTTTTCCCACAATGTTTTCTGTCCTCTCACTCACAAATTCTGTGATTTGAGCCACATTTTATTTGTGGTTTGCAAACGCTTTGGAATTGGACTAATCCAAAATTTTGTCGTTTGGAAAAGGGTTAAAATATCATATAACCGTCCATATTTCCAGTGTAAAATGTTTTCAAGTGCTAACCCTTTACCATACAGCAAAATTTTGTGGACTTGTCCAAGTCCAAAGCAATTGCAGTTGATAACTTAAACATGGCTCAACTGATGGGTTGTGTCTGAATTAACTCTTTACCACACAATCCCAACTTTTAACAACCCTGAGAAAGAAGCCTTTTCTCACAATATTTTTTACCCTTCCAAAAACAAATTTCAATTTTTGATTCACATTTATATGGTCGTCTGCAAATGTTTTGAATCTGGACAAGTCTAAAATTTTGTCATTTGGTAAAGAGTAATAAGCATTTTGCAAATGACAAAATAAATGTGGCTAAAATGATCAGATTTGTCTTTGAATGGGTAGAAAATTAACCCTTTACCAGACAACAAAATTTTAGCCTTGTTCAAATTGAAAGCATTTGCAGACGACAATTTCAGTGTGGGTCAAACAGTGCAATTTTTCTATGATAGGGCAGAAAACATTGTGGGAAAAGGAGAAAATGCTGGTTACCAGCATTTTCTCCTTTTCCCACAATGTTTTCAAAAGGCTTCTTTCTTAGGGGCATCAAAAGGCGGCATTGTGCGGTAAAGGGTTAAGTGGGAAATTGTGAGTAGAAAACTATGTGCTGCTTGCCAGCATTTTCTCCTTTTCATACAATGTTTTCAAAAACTTCGTCTTCCCTAGGGTCATTAAAACTCAGGATTGTTTTGGTCTCTGTAAAAAAATTGAATATAGAAACTTCATTATAACAAAAACAACTTCTCCTTTTGCATTAATGGCTCAAAAAATAGTAGAATTTTTTAGAAATATATTACAGTAAACAACAACTTTCCAAGTAATTCAATTTTCAATTCCAAATAAAAACATGACACTTCTCTGTTTGTAACTCTTTACCAATCGATGAAAGTCTGAATTAAAGGGATCGGTAAATCTGACAAACTGGCAAATGTTGCTCAGATTATGATATTTGTCTCTGACAGGCTGGAAAACATTGTGGGAGCAGGAGAAATGTTGGTAACCATCATTTTCTCCTTTACCGGCAGAGTTTTCAAAAGCTTATCTCCTCATGGTCATTAAAACTGAGGACTGTGTGCTACAGGATTAAGTATGAACTGTTTACGAAACGACAAAATTTTAGACTGGCCCAAGTTGAAAGCATTTGCAGACGGCAAACTAAATGTTTCATAGATTAGGATTTTTTCCTTGAAAATGTAGAAAACATTGCGGGAAAAGGAGAAAATGCTGGTTATCAGCATTTTCTCCTTTTCCCACAATGTTTTCGAAAGTCCTTTTTCTAGGGGCTGTTAAAACTCCAGATTGTGTGGTAAAGGGTTAAAAAACACATGTCTACCTGGAAATAATCATACATATGCAGAAACAGAGCAACAACAGCAATAATAATATCATTATCATCAACATAATGATGATGATGATGATGATAAAGTTCCACAAAATCAACATTAATATGTGAAATTCTATATAATCAAAGTGTACAAGTTAACTTTCTATCGGAGTCAACTTTTATTTCAAAATAATTCTACACAAAGTTTTGCCTTTTAAATACCAAACAGTAAAAAATTTGTCCAAGGGCAAATTACCACTATGTTTTTTATAAAGTGCATTTACCTTATAAATCCAAAAATCATAAAGTATATATTGTCTCATTTCCCCATTCTAAATAGTTTAGCAGAACACATTTCCTTCCAAACATCAAATAACAAATGTCTACTTATTGCTCATCCGGCAATTGAGCTAACATTTACTCCACTGATAGTATTTTGGCAAACATGGCTATTTTAATGTAACAGTATTGTGTTCCAATTTCTATTTGAACAACTTGATAGTTAAGCTTCAGCGCAAATTTACACTAAGTAGAAACCCCAGATGTATTGGGTACTTAAGTCCTGTACCCAATCTGAACCCTTTACTATAAAATGAAATTTTAGACTTAACCAAATTAAAATCATTTGCAGTCTAGATATGAAATGAAACCCAAATGATACTTTTTGTCTTTGATAGAATGGAACACATTATTGGAAAAGGAGAAAATGTTTCAACAATGTTTTCAAAAAGCTTCATTGCCTTGGGTCATTAAAACACAAGATTGTTTGATAAAGTGTTAACTCTTAAAGTTTTTTTTTGTTTTTGCAGACACTATAGATCAAGATCAGACTGCAAAATCCTTGCAGTCTACTCTTTATTAACATTTTCCTCTTTTTTTCACAGGAAAAAATGCCCTAAAAAATGCAATTTGTTGGTCTATCTTACTGACTCAAAATTTTGCCAATATGGCACTCTAAGGGTGAACACTTTTCCAGCTGCAAACAATTTTTCCATCACTATTAAAAATATTGCAGCAAAAGGAAAAAGGAGATACATGTATTGCTGTTAATGCACAGTTTCTTCCTTCCCCATATTTTTTCCCTACTTTTATTTAGAATTAAGAGGAGTCACAAACAGTTACTGCTTTTGCCATAATATTTTTTCAATAAGTGATACTGTTTTTTGAAACCAATTGAAAACTTTTTTTTTTTCAAAGCAAAGTGTTAAATGCATATACAAATGATTTGACTCTTTACCAGATGAAAAAATCTTAGACTTGTCCAAATTGAATGACTTTTCAACCACAAATCAAATATGGATCAAAGGATTAAATTTATCTGTCAAAGGATAGAAAACCCTATTGGAAAAGGTGAAAATGCTGGTTACCAGCATTTTCTCCATTTCCTACAATATTTTCAAAAGCCCTCTTTCTCTGGATCTAATTGGTAAAGGATTAATAAAAATATTTTCTTTTCCCATAAATTGATACTGCTGTCCGCCATTGTTACATATTTTTGAATTGGGGCACTTTTTGACACCTGGGTTTGAGGTAGAGATTAGGCGGCCAATCAGAGAGCCTTTATGCAAATATTGGATTATTTTTTTCTTTTTTATGAAATTATAGTGACCAATTACTTCATATTATGGTTTATTTAATGGACAAAATAAAAAATATCTTAATGTTAATTCAGCTTATTTAATATAAAACCCCATGCAGATGTTTTTGCAGTAGTCCAAATTGAAAACAGTAGAACAAAAGGAAATATAGCTCCTACATATGAGGTTCCCTTTTGCCACAATGTTTTCACATATGCTCAAATATTAGATGTTAACTCTTTACCACACAACAAAATTTTAGACCAGTCCAAATTGAAAGCATTTTCAGATAACAAATTGAATGTAACTCAAGAATTGAAATTTGTTTTTGGATAGGGTGGAAAACATTGTGGGAAAAGGAGAAAATGCTGGTTACCAGCATTTTCTCCTTTTCCCACAATGTTTTCAAAAGGCTTCTTTCCCACGGTCATTAAAAGTTGGGATTGTGTGGTAAAGGTTCAACCCTTTCCCAAATGACAAACTCTTAGACTAGTCCAAATTGAAAGCTTTTGCAGACAACAATTAAATATGGCTGAAACAATGAATTTTTTCCATTGAAAGGTAAGAAAACATTTTTGGAAAAAGAGAAAATGCTGGTAACCTGCATTTTTGTCTTTTCCCGCAATAATTTCAAAAACCTATTTCATCAGTGTTGTTAGAACTCTGGATTGTGTAAAAAAGAATTGATTCATGTTGCTTAACCCTTTACCACACAGTCCCGAGTTTCAACGACCCAGAGAAAGAGGTCTTTTGAAAACATTTTGGGAAAAGGAGAAAATGCTGGTGACTAGCATTTTCTCCTTTTCCAACAATTTTTTCTGGTATATCTGATACAAATCCAATCATTTGTGCATCACTTATTTTGTCGGCTGCAAGTGCTTTCAAATTAGACCAGTCTAAAATTTTGTTGTTTGGTAAAGTGTTGTTCCTATTTCACAGGTTGGGTATAAAGTTGTTCGCTTCAAATGTGTTTCTGGGGGGACTGAGTTGGAATAACGTTACTTTATTAAGGGGCCAACCTTATTCTAGTCATAAAGACTAAAGACTTTGGAGCCAATAGACATCTTGAGCAAATGCTCCATTTGCATAAATTTTCTTCGATTTTTACTTTTTTTTATTTTTGGTGTCAAACTGGGTGTTAATTGGGAAAAGGGTTACATGCCATCTGTTGTATTTTCGAGAACAGGGAATTAAAATCACTGAATGGTAACAGTAGATTATATTGATATGAGAATAAAGTGGAAAGTATGTCCATTTTTTTAAAATTGAAATCCCCAAGCTGTATTTACAAACCAGTGCACACATGCTGCGTAGCTTTGCAAACAAAACTAATTATTACGTTTTTTATTGCATGATGGTCTCAGAAAAGATGTATTGAAGAAGTTTTATAGAAATCAAGAATACAGCAGGTTATAGCAAGTAACATAGTTGAGGCAACTAGTAAAACAGGGACCATGCTACATTTGCAGACAATGTAGATCAAGAACTGACTGAACAGAACTTGCATTCAGACCTATGATCCATTTTGTTCCGCAAAGTCTAGGTATTATTTTAAATCTTTACCACACTATCCTAGCTTTTAACCACCCTGCAAAAGAAGGCTTTTGAAAACATTGAGGGAAAACTCAAAAGGAGAAAATGCCAGTAACCAGCATTTTCTCCTTTTCCAACAATTTTTTTCTACTCCATCATGGACAAATTTCATCATTTGGACCACCTTTAATTAGTTGTCTGCAAATGCTTTCAGTTAGTAACAGTCTGAGATTTTGTTGTCTGTTTGACTGATTGAATGGTGTTACTAGGCTAGGGCTCTGAAGTATCTTGCCCAAGGACACTCCCATGAAAAACCTATTGGATTCAGTGAGGCTCGAACACTGGGCCTCCACATTGCGAGTCCTACACTTTACCACTAAGCCATGCAGAAACTCTTTTGTCGTCTGGTGAAGAGTTACCCAGAATGTTCAGAATATAAAGATACAAGCAATGATGTATATCTCAATCATTCCAACTTTGTTTATTTGAGAAAGCAGCAGAAAGTGATAGAAAAAGAGTATCTATCATAATATTGGTAAAAGGTCTCCATGCTGACACCGGCAATAATTTTGTGATACATTCATGCAAAGAAAAAAAGGTTTAGAAATTGCAACTGGCTGCTTTATAGTGCCTGAAAATATCCATTTTCCTTTATTGGACACTCACTCTTAGCTCAGCTGATTTGAAAGAAAATGTCGAGTCATTGTTGTAGCGCTGACGTTGTCGTTGTCTGCACAGTCTACAAAAACTTTGACATTTTGTAATATCTCTTTTATTACTGAAGATATTTACTTCAAACTTGGACAAGTTCTTAACTATTAAGAGAAACAACAAGGGCAGGTATCTACATAAAAAGGTAACTGTAAAAGCATTTTTGACAGTTATGCTCCTTCTTGACATAGAATTTTTACTGAAAATCAAGCAACCGCAGCCAAGCGTTAGCACCCACATGCAGTGCTCTTGTTTTTTTTTTTCTGCTCTGGTTTGCTTCCACAGCATTTTGTGCTGCCTCTAAAACAGTATTTCAGTTATGGAATGGCAGCATCTCAATAAAAAATTTCATCTTTCCAAGGTAAAACAGAACAGTGCTTGGACTGTACTCTCTATAGAGTACCGTAACCAAGGGACATAAAATCATTGTACTCCAATAGTTAATGGACTGAATGAGAACCCTTGTGTAAATAGAATGAATAGATGGAATAGCTTGTTTAACTCTTTACCAAACGACAAAATTCTAGACTGGTCCAAATTGAAAGCATTTGCAGACGACAAATTAAAGGTGGCCCAAATGATGAAATTTGTCACTGATAGGTTAGAAAACATTTTGGGAAAAGGAGAAAATGCTGGTTACCAGCATTTTCTCCTTTTCCCACAATGTTTTCAAAAGGCCTCTTTCTAAGGGTCGTTAAAAGTCAGGATTGTGTGGTAAAGGGTTAAGGACAGAGATTATCTTGTTGACCCAATATTGGGTCACCATAATGTAAAATTATGTAACAGAAGTTCTGCTGAATAAACACTTGAGTTCTGAATTGTTGTATGATAATTATAGAAGCAAAAATAATGTCAAATACGATGAGAAAACAAATTTGTAACAAGTAATCCTCGTACTTTGATGATTCATTTATTGCAAATATTAAGCTGTACACTTGATGGTAACCCATAAACAAGAGTACTATTTGGAAAAGAAGCCTTTTGAAAACATCGTGGGAAAAGGAGAAAATGCTGGTAACCAGCATTTTCTCCTTTTCCCACAGTGTTTTCTACCCTGTTAGTGTTGGGGTTCATCAAATGGGCCACATTGAATTTGTCGTCTGCAACAGCTTTGACTTTGGGCTAGTTTAAGACCTTGTTGTTTGGTAAAGAGTGGATGCCTCTGCGATGTAAGTAAGTAAGTCATCACATAATTATGAATCAATAAAATCCATTTTGTCTAACAACCGGCTCTTCCAGAGGTAGTATGGTCCTTGGACATGCGTAAAATATATCAAAAGCAGAAGTTTTTGACCAACCTGCACCCCCACCCCCACCCCCCCGCATCATATGCCCTGTGCAATACTGATTGTGCCACTATTTAAATAATTCTTCTGCCCTGGTCACTATTATTACCTGTTCATTAACAATCACATACATGTATCTTTAATGACAACCTGGAGAAGAAAGCTTTTGGAAACATTGTGAAAAAAGCAGAGAATGCTTGTTTGTTCGTTGCCACCATTTTCTCTTTTTCACACAATGTTTTCTATCCTTTTCCAATACAAATTCCAATCAAAATACATGTAGTCAAATTTAGTTTGTCATCTGAAACTAAGTTTTAATATGGATGAGTCTAAAACATTTGGTAATTATTTCCATATCTGATGTAGGCAGCTTTTGGAAACATTGGGGGAAAGGAAGCCATTGTTGCTAAACTTCCCAGCTTTCCTTACAAAGCAGTTATACCAGTTATTAAGACTTATATTTCTTTTACTATGAATGTTTTCTGTTTAACTCTTTACCAAACGACAAAATTTGTGAATTGTTAAAATTGAAAACATTTGCAGATGACAAATGTTACTAAAGAAATCAAATTTGTCTTTCAGAAGGTAGTAAACATTGTGGGAAAAGAAGAAAATGCTGGTAACCTGCATTTTCTTCTTTTTCCACAATGTTTTCAAAAGCCTTCTTCCTAGGGTCTTTAGAAGTTGGGAATTTGTGGTAAACGGTTAAAATCACAATTTGGTAAGGCATTTGATCTTTGTATCTATCAGACCTTTGCGGGAAGGGGGGTGGAAAGACAATGGTTACCAGTTAACCATAACTTGTTGAAAAATTTAACGCAAAATTTGATTGGTCATCCAAGTCTTATAAATTTTTTTGCCAAAATCCTGACATGGGAAAGGGTTATCAGCATTTTCTACTTTTTCCCAGAAGGTTTTCCAAAGATTTTCTGTTTTTCCTTAGGGTCATAAAAACACAGGATTCATATCAGATTTTTTTTTTTTCTAAAAATTGCATGGTTGGCAAATCATGGAAAGGGAAAGTTGACTCTAGTGATTATGATGCATAATTTAGGTAATTCTTTATGAGATAAAACTTCATTTATCACACCTGAGTTAACTCTATATCAGACAACATTTTAGATTCATCCAAACTGAAAGCATTTGCAGGTGACAAATTAAATATTGCTAATATGATGTCTCAGAAAAGGTAAAAATTTGTTTTAGAAAGGAGAGAAAACATTGTGGGGAAAGGAAAAAATGCTGTTTACCACTACTGGTTACCAGCATTTTCTCCTTTTCCCTCAATGTTTTCAAAAGCTTCCTTTCCCAGGGTTGTTAAAAGGCCGTATTGTGTGGTAAAGGGTTAACGTGTATGTTGTTACATAAATGTGTTCCTACTTGTCACAATATATGTATTCTGGTGACAAAATAAGTTTATGCCTAATTAAAAGATTAAAGACAGGATTTAGATTTTTATCAGGGGCTACAAGTAACCTTGGCCTGTAACATTAAAGTTTGTAATGTAAGATAATGTAAACTTAAATTCATGACCCCTTGAAAAAATTTGCGGCAGAATACTTAACCCTTTACCACACAATCCCGACTTTTAATGACCCTGAGAAAGAAGCCTTTTGAAAACATTGTGGGAAAAGGAGAAAATGCTGGTAACCAGCATTTTCTCCTTTTCCCGCAATGTTTTCTACCCATTCCAAAACAAATTTCATTCAGCCACATTTATTTTGTCGTCTGCAAATGCTTTCAATTTGGACCAATCTAAAATTTTGTCGTTTGGTAAAGAGTTAAGACTTGTAATAGAGTGATGGAAGAGTGTTTTATGCTACTTTCAAAATTATTGTGGTTGTATCACAGCGACAGCTTACTTTTTCATATATGTCAAGGGTTCACTAGTACTAGGCTAGGGCTCTGAAGTGTCTTACCCATGGACAGTCCAACAAAAAAACCCAATGTTTTGGGTGAGGTTCAAACCAAGGGTCTCCCAGTTATGAGTCCTACACTTCACCACTGAGCCACACAGTAGACCAGAGATAACCTATAAAGCATTTGTGCATATCTAGAATATCAATATAAATTATGGTTTCACACAAATATAAATGTGAAATCATCACAGCAAAAGGAACTGGATTGCCATTTCTCTATTGATCACAATGATCACAAGAGTGGTCTGCCAGAAGACAGCAAAATATGCAAATGTAAATTAACTCTTTACCAAACGACAATATTCTAGACCAGTCCAAATTGAAAGCATTTGCAGACAACAAAATAAATGTGGCTCAAAAACTGAAATTTGTTTTGGGAAGTGTAGAAAACATTGTAGGAAAAGGAGAAAATGCTGGTTACCAGCATTTTCTCCTTTACCCACAATGTTTTCAAAGGGCTTCTTTTTCAGGGTAGTTAAAACTCGGGATTATGTGGTAAAGGGTTAAGCCTTGCAGTGCCATCTATGGGCAAAGTAAGGGGCTTTTTTAAGCAGCATAGATCAAGATCAGACTGTACCGAACATGCAGTCTGATCTTGGATCCATGCAAGAGGAAAACATGTTTGAGTTTAAATTGATCGTATAATTAATACTCAAAACCAGTAAAGTTGATAATTAACGCTGATTGGGTTTTAGTACCTTTAAGTTAGCAAAAACATGTACTAGGTCAAAAATGTTTCTTTGCAGTCTGATCTTGATCTACACTGGCCAGAAAAGCAACTAATACCTATAGCTGACAATTTTACGGTGCACTAGCAAGAAGATTAGCAAAGAAAGGCTGGAACACTTGATGCCTTGTTACAGCACTTTAGCAAATAATGTCAATCTCTTTAACCCTTAAGCTGCCAAGCACTACCCACTGACCTTTTGTGGACACTGTAGATCAAGATGGACTGCACAGAACGTGCTGTCTGAGCTTTGATCCACACTGTCTGATAAGGAGATATTTTTCCCCCAAAAAAAGTTTGAAATAACATTATTCGGGTTTTTACTACTCTATCAGCTTCAAAGTTTTAAGCAGGATAAGGTAACATCCTTGCAAGCCACCAATATACAAGACCACTCTCGACAGTTGACAATATTATCCACTAAAACTCAGAAAAAATATTTTTATCTTAAGGTTCTCACTGTACAAGTGGACGGTGTGGATCCAAGATCAGACTGTACATTCTGTGCAGTCTGATCTTGATCTATAATGCCGTCCGTAAAAATAGTCATTTTCGCCTACAGCACTAAAAGGGTAAAAAGTACCTTTTATGGTTGAAAGTACTATAATTACCACTGCAGAGACCATTCTTACATCTAATATTTTGATTTGGGAAACTTTTTAGTCACCAATGTCACTTTGATCTTTTCTTTTCACTGGGCCCCGCTTTTACTGCCGCGCAAATACCGAGCGGAAACCTGTGATACTCTTTACAAAGGAGAACGTCGTAAAATTACAAATGCGAATTTTGAAGCAAGTTACGAACGATTTCTCGAATTCTTGTCAGTTATTTTGCCTGAATATTACAGATATACAAAGAGATTTCGTTCGCCCTACTGTTAGATTAAGAACAAATATCCAGTATATAAGATAAAGGCTGCCAATTAGCTCAAGTTCGAAACAGTCTCTTGTTAAAAACAATGGAGCGAAATCCAGACGAAAACGATCGCATGATCAAAATAATCAAAGAGCTGCAAGTAATTACTTGGACGTTTGAGAAGCTCTACATCGGTGCCAAAGTCGAGTTAAGATCAAAATCAGACTTCAGCGCGAGACGTTGTGAGAACTGTCTGATATTTATTTTTTCGGTATCTGTCTTCTTACCGGTCAAAATATTTGTAAGACGGCGGCCGTCTCCGCTGCCTTCTCCAACCCCCATGCTTTCATCAGGCCCAAGCATTAATTTTTCACGGCTTAGTTTAGTTTAAGCATACTTATTTTACATCGATTGAGAAACAAGGGTCTTACAATCTGTACTAATCCCTCTCGATTCTACTTCCTGTGACACCAGTACTCGCGCCGAATGTGTGAGCAAATGAACAATACTAAAGTTGACACCTGCTCCCGGGTATTGAACTGAGGACCTCCTGATTACGAGGCCGACGCTCTACCTCAATCACGGACCTGTACCGCTCTTTAAGTGGCTGCTAAGTGCGACTCAAGGACCTTTGCGGATTGTGTAGATCTGTGTAGATTAAGATCAGATTGCACAGAACGTGCAGTCTGATCTTTGATCTACACTGTTCGATAAGGAGATACTTTTACAAACACACACACACACACACACACACACACACACAAAAAAAAAACTTTGAAGAAGATCTAGCTATTTTGCAGCTTTAACTATCGACTTGTATATATTTTAGTTATTTGGCAGGTTAAGGGAGAAGAGGTAATGAGACACTGGTGGAATGCTGCAAATGAAATCTGTTCAGAGCATAGAACAAACGAAAATATGTTTCATGATTTCATTCGCCCGGCCGGGTAGCTCAGTGGTTAGCGTATCCAACTCCTGACCTGGTAGTTGCGAGATCGATATCCGCCATGATTGAGGCAAACTTTCTCTCTGGCGATGTTTAGCCTCACACTTCAGATGCAGGTAAGAAAAGTGGTCATTGACATTGAAAGAAAGTCGTATCAGTACTGGTGTGAGAAAGCCAGGAAACATATACGTACGTGCACTGACCTTCGTGATATGTCCTAAGTTATTAAAACGGCGTTAAACGCCAATACGAACAACCACAGAAACAAATCAAGTTTAACCCTTTCCCAAACGACAAATTTTGGACTGGTCCAAATTGAAAGAGTTTGCAGACAACAATTTTAAATTTGATGAAAATGGCAGAAAGGTCTCAAAATGGGTAGAAAACACTGGGGGAAAGGAGAAATTGCTCGTTACGAGCAATTTCTCCTTTTCCCACAGTGTTTTCAAAAGACTTGTACTGCAGACACGTGAAAACCAGGGCTTGTTTGGGAAAGGGTTAATTCATTGAGGGTGGGGGAATGAGGTGAAAAAGCCCTATTATTTCTGCGTGAACTTTCATACAGATACGTCATTCAAGTCTAGAGTCTAAAGATTCGAAAACGAAAACAAATTCTCTGATAGTTTAACACAAAACCAACAATTTCCTGAGTGAATTTTTCAGAGAGTCATAAATGTCCAACAAGATTTGAAATCGAAAGCAAAATACTTACTTAAATGCGAATAAAAGTCCCAAACTATTGTATAAGATAGCTACTCAGAGCTATGATTAAAATTTCAGTGGCCACAATCTTTTTCGAAACTTTTATGGGTATTGTCAAATCATCAGTAATTTATGTACGCCTCGATTGCAATCAAATCCATCAATGCTTTAACCAACGAGTAAAAATTTAAATTTTGCCCTTTCTCCGTCCAAACCGATTCTTTACCCTTGCAGAGCTTAACCCGGATATAACTGCTAATGCGGACAGTGTAGATCAAGATCAGACTGCACAGAACGTGCAGTCTGATCTTGGATCTACACTGTCCGCTAGTCTGTCAGATAATTTGGCAAAAACAGCCTTGAAATTGCAATATCTGCATCTATATTAGTGACGGAGAACGTCCACTTCATTTACTTAGCACTGAAGCGGTTAGTTCTTTACCAAACAATGCCGAGTTTTAACGATATTTGGTGGGGGGGGGGGGGGGGGAACTATAGAAAATCTTGTAGGAAAAGAAGAAAATGCAGCCTACCAGCACTTTTTTTTTTTTTTTTTTTTATCTCATAACTTTTTCTATCTTTTTACAGACAGACCCCATAATTTGGGTAAAATTTCACATGTCGTCTGCAACTGCTTTCAATTTGGACAAGTCTAATATCTATGCCGTCTGGTTAGGAGCCGATTCATTTTTAGCCTGCAGACGACTTTTTTTTTGCGGTTATGTCGTGAAACAGACGACATCTGAAAATATTATGGCAAAACAAACATTTTCTCCTTTTGCCACATGTAATTTCTCCTTTTGCCATAATGTTTCCTCATGTGTTAGTGTACTTAACTTTGATTTGTGTTGATTTTTCTCATCTTATATACAAAGATATAAGGATTTTTTCCCCAAAATTCACCTGCAACAAGTTTCAGGCCTCTTTAGGGGCATAAATGAGTCAAGTCACCTTAAAAAGCATTCACACTTTTGACTCCTGTGAATAAATATTGTGAAAGATAAATTGTCGCTGCTTTTTTACCACACCGGCATGAGGTCCATTGTGGCGATGATCGGATAAGATAGATCGCCGCGTAAATGATTACCTCCCCTTTATTCTACTTTTACCCTTTACCAAACGATCCGGAATATTGTAACGACCCGGAGGTAATAGGCTTCTGAAAACATTTTGGGAAAAGGAGAAAATATTGGTAACAAGCATTTTCTCCTTTTCCCACAATGCTTTTTACCCTGTCAGAGAATTTCTGTCTTTCGATTTTGAGGAGTCAAAATTTTGTTGTTTGGGAAAAGGTTAAACCCTTTACCAAACAATCCCGAGTTTTAACTACCATGGAGAGAAATTCTTTTAAATACATTGTGAAAAAAATGGGGAAGAGTGCTGGTGACCAGCATAAATTTTCCCTATTTCCTACAATATTTTCTTCCTTTACAAAGGCAAGTTTCATCAACTGAGCCTTATTTGATTTATCGGCTGCAAATGCTTTCAATTTCAAGAAATCTTGCCTTTTCTTGTCTGATAAAGAGTTAACTCCTTGCAAAACGACAAAGTTTTAGACTCGTCGAAATTACAGACATTAACTTTTGCAGACAACAGAATAAATTACTTTAATGACTGGATTTATCTACAAATGGATAAAAAACATTGTAGGTAAACGGAAACAATGCGTGTTACTATCATTTCTACTATTATCCACATTGTTTTTTTTTTTTTAAAAAGCTTCCTTAGTGTCGTAAAATCACAGGTTTGTTGGGTAAAGGGTTAACAATTCAATCCTTGGAGAAAGCTTTTGTCACACTGGAGCTTATCTCATTTTACGACATACTGTTCGAACAAATTGGTCAATGGACCCTCTTTTTAACACCCTTCACCAGACGTTCACATATGTACGACCCTAAAGAATTATGCTTGAAAATGTCTTGGAGAAAAAAATGTGGGAAACTCGCATTTTCTCCCTTTTCCAATATGTTTTTACACTTTCAAAGACAACTCCCATCGTTTTTGTCACAAATATTTTACCGTCTGCATCGCGCTTTCATTGTGGACATTTTTTTTTTTATCTTTTTTGGTCTTGTGTTTGAGGGTTAATTTTATTTAAGACAAAGTTAAAATGCAGTGTTAGATGTTTGCAGAGACTGTAGATCAAGATCACAATGTCTTGAAGGTGAGGACTAATCTGACACCTACACTGTAGGAATATTCCACAAACCATTGACTTTGCAAGTAGTTGATTCCTGCCAATGAACCTGCATTTCTTGTTGTCCGAAGTCAAATGCTCTGTGAAAAGGGGGCTTAATGTATCTGCAAAATATTATCGACCAAGGTCAGACTGTGCAGTCCGCGAAGGCTGACCTGGGCCAAAACACTTTGCTTTTTGGTCTATTTTCTACATGTCAAAGGGCCAGTTTACCTCATGATTGCGTGGTTGTTAGACAGAATGGATTATGTAGATCCATAACTAGGTGATAGTTTGCTTGGTACAAGGCATCACGGAGATCCATTAAGCCCCCTTTTGCCAGAGCATGGCTCATATGTTCTTATCTCATCTATCATTTAAAAGCAGACCAATTTTGAAAACACTTCTGAAAAAGGAGAAGTTTCCTCTTATGCCACATTATTTTAACAAGCATTCATGTATTATACCTCAAGTTCCAACAAACAATTCTGTGATATACGCTCTTGAAAAATTTCTAGTCAAATGCAGCATGCCGAGGTGTTATTTAAAAAAAAAAACTTACCCTTTTCCAAACAATCGACCGTGACGAAGAAGGCCCATGAAAATATTGTAGGAAAAGAAGAATGATGACACCCAGTATTTTCTCCTTACTTACAATGCTTTCTACTTTATCACAGGTAAATGGTATCATTTGAGACTCATTAAGTTTCTTGTCTGCAAACACTCTCAATTTGAACCAATCCAAATTTTTGTCGTTTGGTAAAGAATTAACCTTAGGCTGCTAAGCGCGACTTAGCCTGTAACATTAAAGTTTGTAATGTAAGATAATGTAAACTTAAATTCATGACCCCTTGAAAAAATTTGCGGCAGAATACTTAACCCTTTACCACACAATCCCGACTTTTAATGACCCTGAGAAAGAAGCCTTTTGAAAACATTGTGGGAAAAGGAGAAAATGCTGGTAACCAGCATTTTCTCCTTTTCCCGCAATGTTTTCTACCCATTCCAAAACAAATTTCATTCAGCCACATTTATTTTGTCGTCTGCAAATGCTTTCAATTTGGACCAATCTAAAATTTTGTCGTTTGGTAAAGAGTTAAGACTTGTAATAGAGTGATGGAAGAGTGTTTTATGCTACTTTCAAAATTATTGTGGTTGTATCACAGCGACAGCTTACTTTTTCATATATGTCAAGGGTTCACTAGTACTAGGCTAGGGCTCTGAAGTGTCTTACCCATGGACAGTCCAACAAAAAAACCCAATGTTTTGGGTGAGGTTCAAACCAAGGGTCTCCCAGTTATGAGTCCTACACTTCACCACCTTTTCAGAACAGCGTACATCAAGATCAGGCTGCACAGAACGATCCAAAAATACTGTTGGAATAGGAAAATTTGGGGTTTTACTATCGGCTTGAAAATTTCAGTTTTTTTATTTAGCAGGATAAGAATAAAGTTAACAGGTCAACAAAACAGAACGAATCGACGAAAGCATATTAATGATTTACCATAAACAAGGGGCGAGGATTCTTGCCGCGAAAGAACGCTGCAAGCAGAAAAAACACCGATATGAGCAATTTCTCCTATTGCCACCATGTTTTCAAAGCTAGTCTACTGAAAGACGAGAAAATCGTCCCCAAAGATTGAAAAAAAAAAAACAAGGGTCAGACACAAAAGGATTAAAAAAAGAAGACTTGGACCATGCGCAGTAATGATAAAATCATAAACCAAGGATGGGGTTTCTTACCTTGAAAGAATGTCGTGAGCGGTGAAAAGTATCTTTTCATCGTTTTGTTGTAACTTTTACAATAACAAAAATTACGATTGAAAAAAAAAAAAAAGATCTAACCTGTGGTAAAATCTGCTGTAAAGAATCCGAGAGCTCAGTTTCTATTCTGTTTCGACAAATGATACACATGCGCTTATTGTTTTGTTTCTGAACCTCTGGCAGAGCTGAGAACGACAAAAAAGGTTGTTGTTTTGTTTCCCAGACAGTATAGATCAAGATTAGGGGTTGTATGGAACTCACAAGCCATTCGTAAGAACGTTCTTTGTCTTATTCTCCAATATCTTCTAAATTTCTAAAGTATCAGAACCTCTGATTGGCTAAACCATTTGGTTTAGCCAATCAGAAGTTCTGTTAATTTCAAATTTGGAAAATCTTGGAAAATAGAACTAAGAATGCTCTAAAGAATTGTTGGTAAATACGAACCCAGACTGCTTAGAACAACAGTCCTGTCACAGTGTGGAAACCAGTGCTTCTGAGTATACATTCCAGTTCTGGTATACCCTTGCAATACAATGCACCCTTTCAGAATCACTGGCTGCTTTCCTATATATATATGCATCCTAGGTCCAACGTTCAACGGAGAGCGAGAGGAATGAATACTGTCCCAAATCGGGCTGTCGTCGACTTTTGAAAGGTTGAATGGCCGTGGAACACTTCCGGTGTACCCCGAGTGTAAAAGACACGCATGGGAAGGAGGAGAGGAGTAAGAGGAGTTCGGAAAACCTTACCCGGGGAAAATCTTAATATTAGATGTCTTTAGAACCTATTCTAATGTATTTTGAGACCATATTTGCTTTTGAAAAAGCAAAAGCAAGTTGGTGAAAAACATGGCATATTCTAGCAACATATTCGGCCGGAAAAGTGGTCGGGCCACGGCATGATCGGTCGGACCGCCGAAGACGGACTTGCCAAAGACAATCACCAATCCTTTAAAAGAGCATGGCGATTTACAATCACAACCCTGTGGGTTGCCGACTCCGGATTTGAATTTTACCAGATCTGCAAGTATTTTAAATGTGTAAGGTTTAAATCGGCTCTTTCTCTCTTTTTAATTTATGCTAATGACAGTATAGATTACGTGTTACTTTGTTATAACTTGTAGAAAACTTGATGATTCACTGTAAAATAGAATGTGCTCAAAGAAAAGACTGTCTCTCCCTACAGAATGGAGCCAACAAGAAGAGATAATTAAGCCTTCCTTTATGCAAATGAAACACAACTGAACTTTCAAACATCTGATCAATAGGACATGCCCTACTTCGAAAAAGTCCGAGACGAAAGACAAATTCCTAATAATCGTTTCTGCGATCAAATTTACAACAACTGTAGTTAAAATGTAGCCTAAATTTTCTTAAATATCAAACGAAAGTATATATAAAAAGAGAATCTACAACAAATACGACAAAGTGTTTCACGGTACGCAGACAGGGAGTTAAGCCTAAGTGCGCCGAATAAACCCGTCAGACATTTTCATCCTAGAAATACAACACAAATAATTGTAATTTCATGGTTGCTTTTGCCTACAGTGTTTCAGCAAAGCGGACAGTGCAGATCAAAGATCAGGCTGCACGTTTTGTGCAGCCTGATCTTGATCTACACTGGCCACAAAGGCAACCATTGTCGTGAAAGGCGCTTTTAGGGTTAAGTGTCACGACACTGTTGAATAGATTTTTGTTTCAAATGAACGCTTAGAACTCTATTAGCCATGGTCTGTGAAAAGGGGGCTTAATGCATCTCCTTGATGCATGATACCAAGCAAGTCATTACATTATTATATATCCCTAAAATCCGTTTTGTATAGCAACCTACTGAATCTTGTACAACAACCAACTGTATCGTGGATACATTGGTTTTTGACGTGAAGAAAACGGACCCAAAACGGTCAAGACAAAACAATCCCCGGAATTGCAATAAAAGTTTGTTTTTTTTTTTCACTAGCGGAAAATCTGAATTTCAGTTATGTGGTCAAATTGTTAACATTTTACCAGACGACAAAATTTTAGACGAGTTCAAATTGAAAGAAATTGTAGACGGCACACTCTTCGTGGTTCAAATGGTTTGATTTTTCCTGGACATGGTGGAAATCATTGTCGGAAAAGGAGAAAATACTGGTTACCAGCATTTTCTTCCTTTCAGACAATGTTTTCGAAAGCTTTCCTCTTCAGAGTCGTTTAAAAACTGGATTGTTTTGGAAAAAGGGTTTGAGAGAAACTGTTGTCATATTTTGACAAACAGGCTGTTAATGGTACAACGAAATTATCACAGAAATCTGCGTGTTTGTGCACATAAATCTATGACAACGGAGTTATGGAAAACTTGGGTATTAAACCCAGATTCTGAACGTCGCTGCCAGTCTCCAAGTAAATCCCTTTGATATGACCAATGAAAGTGGTTGTTGATTGAAATCTTGGACCCCTAACTGTTTCCCTTCTGACCCCTAACCGTTTTGCTTTCAAACACAATTTCTTTCACTTTTGATCGCTTTTGTTATCTTATACAAGAGCCGTGCTCTGGGAAAAGGGAGCTTAATGCATCTCCATAGTGCATATACAGTCACCACATGATTAACCCTTTCCCAAACGACAAATTTTGGACTGGTCCAAATTGAAAGAGTTTGCAGACGACAATTTTAAATTTGATGAAAATGGCAGAAAGTTATCCAAAAGGGTAGAAAACACTGTGGGAAAAGGAGAAATTGTTCGTTACGAGCAATTTCTCCTTTTCCCACAGTGTTTTCAAAAGACTTGTAGATCTACTGCAGACACGTGAAAACCAGGGCTTGTTTGGGAAAGGGATAAGGATCGACAAAATCCATTTTGTCTAACAACCAACTGTATCATAAGGTAGATAGGTCCTTTGACATACACTAAATTGACCAATAGCGAATTTTTAGTTTCGGCCCGGGTCAGATTGCGCAGGCTGACATGGGTTGATACTTTTCTCAGATGCATTAAGCTCCCTTTTCATAGAGCATGGTTTACAAGAGTTTCAGACTCAACGTACTCATGCAATTTCCTAGTTCGGTTAAAATATTAATGATAGTTTGTTGAAAGTTAATCTGCATGTCACTTTATTTAAAGCAAGGAAATACATAAAACTCTAGCATGATATGTTTCAATGTAAAAAAAAAACCGTACATGTACTGTAGGTATATATCTTGGGGAAAATAGGAATCCTCTAAAACTTGGTGAAAATGACGAAATATTACCCATGTTTTCAGAATATGGGGAAATGGAGCTATTTTCCACATGGTCATCTGACAACATGAAACATTTTCTTTTCAAAATATATTTCAGATTAGCAACGAGTTTTTTTTTTGACTGACTGAAAATTTTCGATTATGATTACACGTATTTTGCGCCTGAATAGCAATGTAACATTTTTGGAAGACTGATAGCGTGACTGGCATTTTTGAGATATCAAACGATTCTGTTTGGTGCAAATTTAAGAGAGAAAATTTATGGCCATAAAGGAAGGTTTTAGATGACAGGTGCTTTGATGTACATACAAAGATTATACCTTTTTGTGTCCTGTTAATTCAATAATCAATGAAAAATAATTAAATTACATAACCCCGGCTGTTTTTGTAGTAGGGTTATAGAGCAGATAATCAAATAAGATTGGCCAGTCACAGATTTTTATTAATTAATTATGCATCGGAAAATCATATCAACCCTTATAGCGTTCAAACTCGATTGAATGGCTTGAGCGGACAGTGTAGATCAAGATCAGACTGCACAACGTGCAGTCTGATATTAGATCTACACTGTCCACTTCTTTGCCAGATATGCTGACAAAACCAGCTTTTAAATCGAAATATCTGTATCTTTAGATATTTTAGAATTTGCGTAATTCGTTGATGCAGATTACAAGGGTGAAGACGCGGCATACAGAAAGAAGTGAGAGAATATCGGAAACATATATAATTGTTCTTTCAAAAGCTGGTTTGTAAACTAATTTGCATTGTGTACGAACTGAATTCTCGAAAAGATAAAGGTATAGAATTTAATCCTTTCCTCTGAAATAATTTTGGCACAACTTTGATGAAAACAACAGAACAAAAAAGTATATTATTCTGTCATCCTGTTAACGTATTCAAACGTCCTTGTGCAAAAAGGCTTTTGAAAAAATTGTTGGAAAGGGAGAAAATGCTGGTTACCAGCATTTTCTTCTTTTCCCAAAGTGTTTTCTAGTCTTTCAGATGCAAACCCCATCACGTACACATTCAGTTTGTTGTCGACGAGTGCTTTAAATTTGGGTCCAGAACTTTGTCGTCTGGTAAAGAGTTAACCGTCATTTACCAAACGACAAAATTTTACACTTGTCGAAATTGGAAGCATTTGCAGACTACAAGATAAATTTAACTCAAAAATTAAAAATTGTTTTGGCTGGGGTAGAAAACATTGTGGAAGAAGGAGAAAATGCTGGTTACCAGCATTTTCTCCTTTTCCCACAATATTTTCAAAAGATTCCTTTCTCGGGGTCGTTAAAAGTCGCGATTGTGTGGTAAATACTTAAATCATGTGAACTAAAGGACCTTGTCAGTCAGTTTTAACTTATCTTCTGCTGAAGCAAGTTTTAAGCAGAAGCTTTGAAAACATCTTTGTAAAATATAAAATAAGAAAAGATTACTCATTATGGCCAATTTCCCCCATTACTGTTTAAAAACACGATTGCTACCAATCGAAATGAAAACCAAATATTTGCTGCAGATGCTACCTTATATGAAGAATTTCAGACAGAAAAAAAGAATAGAAAAAAATGTCACTTTAGAACCTTATTATTTCCTTTTTGATCTAAATAATAATTAATAATCCCATGGACTATGGATTGGTAACCTTACACCTTTTTCATCTATATCATGACTTACGTGCCTTATGACAAAAATATTGACATAAATTTATGAAATTAGGCCTGCGCAAAGCTCAGAAATAACAGTTCTTTTTTAATCCTTCATCACACATTCCCGAGTTTTAACGACCTTGAAAGAGAAGGATTTTAAAAACCTTGTGGGAAAAGGAGAAAATGCTGGTGACCAGCATTTTCTCCTTTCTCACAATGTTTTCCACCACTACAAAGACAAATCCCATCATTTTATCCACATTGATGACGTCGTCTGCAAAAACTTTCAATTTGGACAAGTCTAGAATTTTGGGAAGAGGTAATGAACATTTTGCCACCTACAAACAACCTTTTTTTCGTCTTGCACCAGACCAGTTTTGAAAACATTGTGGCAAATAGCGAAATTGCTCTTCATGACAGATTTCTCCTCTTGTTTATAATATATATCTAGAATGCATACTATATTTTATTGCAAAACCTAGATTCAAGCATTGTATCACTTTTTACAAGAGTGTTTTTGAATTCGTAAACTGCAATTTTTTTTCGGGAGGTAAACGAATAGAGGACAGAGGCTTAACCCTTTATCAAAAGGCAATGAGAAAAGAGTTTTTGAAAACATTGTGGAAGAAGGAGAAAACGCTGGTAACCTGCATTATCTACTTTTCCCACAATGTTTTATTCCTCTTTCACAAGACAACTTCCATCTTTTGAACAGTTTCATCTGTCGTCTACAAATGCTTTCAATAAGAATGGCTGTAAAATGTTGCCACCTGGTGAAAGATTTTAGACCGAGGGTTTAACTTTCGTTTGAATGGCATATTGACTTGATGTTATTCATGTTTACATTTTATAGTTAATCAAACAGATTTTTTAGTTATTAAAAAAAATTAATTGATTTTTCAAGCTTTTGTTACAGGGATGTCAAGATTTCAACGTTTTTATATTTTTTCATAAATCGATGTCAAAAGCGAATGTAAACAAAAAAAGCTGTTTCCTACTGCTAACTTTGTAGACTCAATTTTCAACCAGACGACAAGAAATTAAGACTTGTCTCATCTAAGACTTGCAGACAACTAACATATCGCTCAGATGGTCATGGAAACCTGTCTTTTGAAAATGGAGAAAACACTGTGGGAAAAGGACAAAATGCTGGTTGCTATCCAATTTTGGTTTTTACTATTGGCTGAAATTTTTGTAGCTATTCAAGAATTGATTTATCTGACCAAAAACATACCCCCCCCCCCCCACTCGCACGAACAGAAGAATTCATGGGGATAAATGTTACTTACTCGGCAAAAAAAAGAAACCCACTGAGTTTGATTTTATTTTCAAAAGGTGAACGTTGTATGCATTTTTTACCATATATGACAAAAACTTTCTACGTTAATGTTGTGATCATGGAGGTCCATAGCGTTGTAATATCACTTGTATTGAAGAAAACACTTTTTGAAGCAGAGAGAGAGAGAGAGAGGGGGGGGGGGGGGAGAGGGAGGGAGAGAGAGAGAGAAGGGCGAGCGAGCGAGCGAGATAGGTAGAGAGAGGATCACGGACGGACGGACGGACAGAGACAGCCAAAATATGTACAAACAAACATAAAAAAAACAACAAACAAACAAAAATGCCACTTACTCGACGACAAAAACACCCACTGAGTTAGTATGTATTTTCACAAGAGCAGAAGTACACGAACACTGTCCGAATACTGGTATTACTGAAGCAATAAATATCAGACAATGTGGACGATGTGCGAAAGGCTATTAGCACTAATTTCTATAGCAGATTGTCTCGTCCCTTTGTCACAATAACTCTGTACCAAACGATCCCACGACACTGAAGAAGAAGCCTTTTGAAAACATCGTGGGAAAAGGAGAAAATGCTGGTAACCAGCATTTTCTCCTTTTCCCCACAATGTTTTCTATTATTTCAAAGACAGAAATCATCTTGTGAGGTATGTTCAACTTAAGATTTGAAAATGTTTTCAATTTGGTCACATGTAATTGTGTTTGTGTATGGTAAAGAGCAAATTCTACGCACTTTGAAATAATTTTTGAATTGTCTATACTGACAGCATCTGTAGAGGTCAAATGAACTGTGGCTGAAACAGTGAAATAAGTTTTTTTTCTGGATATAGGACAAACATTTTCAGGGAAAAAGAAGGAAGAATTACTGGTTACAAGCATTTTCTACTTTTCTCACCATGTTTACAAGAACCCTTGTATCCTAGGAGCGTAAGAAATGGGATTGTTTTTTTGTGAAGGGTTATGGTCAGATAAAATACACATTTTGACAACTATCTTTTCAAACCTTTATAGACAGTATGGGAAAAAAAAAAACAGAAAAGCGTGGAAAAAAATGTGGATTTATTTAACCTTATTCTGCTAAATAAGTTTAAATCAAACTTTCAAGCCAATAGTAAAAACCAGAATTATGTTATTTCAAACCTAATTTTTTGATAAAAATATCTCCTTACCGGACAGTGTAAATCTAAGATCAGACTGCACATTCTGTGCCGTCTGATATTGATCTACACTGTCCGCAAAAGGTCAGTGAGTCGTCGCGCTTAGCAGTTTAAGGGTTATAAAAAGTTATCAGTGTGTCGCTTGATTGTATCCTTTCTCTAACTGTGACGTTTCTGATGAACCGCAACGAAATACCACCTCACGCAGTCCGTGCTGTAGGCGCAGGGTGGTGTAGCCAGGCCTATCGCCACGGAGTTTCTGGATTCGAATTCTGCGATGATCCGGGGATCAGTCTTTGCAGCAAACCATATCACGTGACGTGAATTGGTTAAGTCTTCCAGGAGCAATAATCGGGAGTGATGCAACATACTCTGTTAGAAATTGTTTCACTGTCGAATTCTAAACAAATGTTTCAAATTAGGTAAAAAGTTGCCAAGGTGCTCTATCTTTTGGTTACTTTTTCCTGGTTTTAAAATTCATATTTTTGCTAGCGACTTGGACCAACTTTACAAAAACAGAATGTCATCTTCACAATAATTTCCATACTTTTGTTTCGTTTGGTTTGAATTTAAATGTATTTTAACATTAGCATTGTTTACTTTTGGCCGATACTGGGCCTTTAAGCATTTAATTGGATGATAATTCTTAGAAGAGGTCGTCAATGAAGTGTCTGGTAAGGTTAGCACAAACCAATCACCGAATGAGATAGATGCACGTTGTAAAACTTGTTTCAATGTTGATCTACCTAGGGACTGAAACTTTTTCTTAATTATTTCCTAGTTCAGTGTCTACGTACATTTTAACTTTCAGACAGACTGACTTTTAACCCAAAGATGCTAAAATATTTAGTAGTGTCAATGAAAGAGAATAATATCCATTAGCAATGTTTCGAGAACCAGTCCGCGGGATAAGTATGACGTAATAATAACCATTCGGTAATGGCCAATCAAAACACCTGATAACAAATTAGACTGTCACCAGACTCCGAGGTATGAACAACTCAGAGTTATGGCAACAAAATTACCTTGTGGACCCAGGAATTGTCGAACCAGTCTGATTTTAAAATGTCTGCATTTTAAATCCAGACCAAGGTTGTCTTCACGTTTAAAAAAAACATGGTTAAAGTGTCACTGTTAAAAAAGTTCAATTTTTCTCAAGAACAGCTGTCGCAACGAACACACATGTGAATAATTTGTTTTGTCTGTAAATTGTTTAACGCAATTTTAAATATTGTTTCAGTTATACGAGTATTTCAGCGGCCAGTGTACCTATCAATGCATTTCTGGAATTACGCATAACATTATTTCCAAAGCACTGGCTGCTTTCCCACACAGCCATCGACGAAACAATCGTTAACAACGATGAGAGAGGGAAGAATCCTGTTGCAATGACTATCATCAATGCTTGGAATCTGGCCTGGCTGATGAATCAAACCAGTAACCACTGGGTACGTTACCGACTGATATACCGGGTTCAGCAGATATCAGTCTTATGCGTCAGGCAATTTAGTAGAATGTTGCTTAAAACTCAAGATTATATCTACATTTATTTTGAAATTCAGCAGAATAATAATTAGTTGTCATTCTCGCACCAACGCGATAAAAATAGCCTGACATGAAGTCTACAACCAAAAGTGTCATGATTGTGTCTGCGGTGAGGTGCCATCACTGTGGGCAAGAGCCCCTACTCGTGTCGTCTTTGGGTCCAACCCATCCCAACAACGTGGACAATACTAAGTCGGCCACAAATATTTTAATCAGTTACGGTGGTAGAGTAAAACTGGGTTTTAGTAGGTACGTGTATTTAACTCTTAACCTGCTGAACAAGTGAAATGAAACTTTCAAGCCATAGTAATAAAAAAAATATTGTTATTTCAAAGTTAATTTGTGGGGAAAAATATCTCCTTATCGGACACTGTGGATCTAAGACCAGACTGCACGTTCTGTGCAATCTGATCTTGATCTATACTGTCCGTAAAAGGTCAGTGAGTCGCGCTTAGCGGCCTAAGGGTTAACAATCTTCCAAACGATCCCAAGTTTTGACGACCCTAATGAAAAAGGATTTTGAAAACATTGTGGTAACCAACATTTTCTCCATTTCCAACAATGTTTTCTACCCTTCCAAAATTTTCTTTCAGTTTTTGAGCCACTTTATGTTTTCATCTGCAAACTCTTTCACTTTTGGCAAGTACAAACATTTTTTCTTTCTTTGCTTGGTAAATAGTTAATACATAACCACTCAAGTACACATTTTGAAGGAAATGGGAAATAAATTTTTTCTTAAAAATGAAATTAGTAATAATGTAAGAAAAGAAGCATTCGCTTGTTTCAAGCAATTGCTTCTGTTTCCCGCAATATTTCTTTAACCTGCTTATTGTTTGAGAATATGGAAACTATTATGGTGAAAAAAAGAATCATTTCTTTATCAAAGAATTGCTCTTTTTAAATCACTGTATTCAAAATCAATATATTCTGCAAGGGTATAAAACCTGGCTCAAATAGTCTCTGTCTAGAGCAAAGTTACACTAACGCTGCACCATCTAGATGACCCAGTGGTTAACCTGTTTGATTTGTATTCGCGAAATCCTAGTTCGAACCCTGCAGGTAACCCCTTTGGTTTAATGATCTTTAACCCTTAAATTTACTAAATAAATGAAAAGGAAATTTCCATTCAATAGTAAAAAAACCTAAGTATTGCGCTTTCAACGCTTATTTCACCGGGAAAAAAATACTGTATCGGACAGTGTAGATCAAAGATCAGACTGCACGTTCTGTGCAGTCTGATCTTGATCTACACTGTCCGCAAAAGGTCAGTAAGTCGCCCTTAGCAGCCCAAGGGTTAAGATTAAGCCCTGGAAAAATATCTTGGGGAAAGAAGAAAAAGGCTGAAACCAGCATTTTCTCCAATTTCCAAACTGTTCATCGTCAATTTCAAAGATAAATCCCACCGAAACCAAGAATGCAAGAGGAACGTCAGTTACTGTAGTATATCAATCAAACAGACCGGGTACCATCTTTCACCGATATCGTAAATCAGTGACCGCTGACCAAACACCATAAAATTCAAGCCGGTTTGTAAAATAAAAATGTCCATTAAACTTGAAATATTACAACAAATTAAACTCGCATTTATTTTGACTTCCTTTCAGTAACAGTATAAGTATTTTATCCTTTCACCAAACGACTGTACATTTATTCCACGACCCCGATAAAGAAAGCAAACGTTCTGGAACAAAAAAAAAAATGCTTGTAAAATTTTCTACTTTTACCACGATTTTTTTTGAAACTCCTTTAAAAAAGAATACCAACATTTGAGTCATGTTTATTTTTTTGTCTGCAAGAGCTTTTAATGTGGACTTATCTAAAACACTGTCTGCTGGTGAATGGTTAAAATAAAATGAAATAGTAAGGCACTATTGACCCTTTTCTTATAGTCAAAGAGTTCCTTCATTTTCATTCTAAATACGACAAAATGTTAGACGCGCCAAAATTGAAAGCTTATACGGACGACAAGTTATATGTGGCCAAATTCAATGGGACTTTCGTTGAAGGGACAGAAAACATTGTGAGAAAAGTAGTAATGCTGGTTACCAGCGATTTTTTTCTCTTTTCACAATGTTTTCAAGAGCCTTACTCCTCACAGTCATCAAAACACGGCATCATTAGGTAAAAACTTAACACACTGCATTCATTTAGCCAGAATTGAACAGTTTCGGACATAAAAAAAAATCGCCAATTCTGACTATTTCAATGGCTTGTTTGCCCCCCCCCCCCCACAAAAAAAAAAAAAATGAAATGATAGAAGCCGATTATCAGACTGCACAGAACGTACATTTCATTTTTGACCTTCACCGCTCTTGGCATCCTGAGCGTTAAATGGGAAATTGAAAAATAAAATGTTTGTAGCGTACAATGGCGCAGCCCATAGGTTTTCGGATGAAAAGAGTCACAATTTTTAAAATTTGATATATTGCCAAGTCAATATGAGCCATGCTCTGTGAAAAGGGGGCTTAAACCATCCGCAAAAAAGAATTGACCCATGCCAGTTCGCGCAGGCTGACACGGATAACAACTTTTTGCTAAATGTAAATTTTTTGCAAGTCCAAGGACCATTCTACTTAATGATGGAGTCGGTTATTAAACAAAATGCATTTTAACTCTTTACCAAACGACAAAATTTCAGACCCTTCCAAATTGAAAGCTTTTGCAGACGACAAAATTAAAGTGACCCAAATATTGAAATATGTCTTGGGAAGGGTAGAAAACATTGTGGGAAAAGGAGAAAATGCTGGTTACCAGCATTTTCTCCTTTTCCCACAAAGTTTTCAAAACGCTTCTTTCTCTGGGTCGTGAAAACCCGGGATTGTGTGGTAAAGAGTTAAGGGTCCATAATTATGTGATGGCTTGCTTGGCATAATGCGTTATGGAGATGAATTGGAGCCCCTTTTCACAGAGCATGGCTCATACATAAATGAGCCGTGTTCTGTGAAAAGGGGACTTGATGCATCTGCGAAAAGTATCGACCCAGGTCAGCCTGCGCAGTCCGCGCAGGCTGACCTGGGCCGAAACTTTTCGCTACTGGCCAATTTTCTATGTGTCAAAGGACTATTCTACCTCATAATTCAGCTGGTTGTTGAAAAAAAAGTGGCTAATATGGATCCATAATTATGTGATTGCTTTCTTGGTATAATGCATCACGGGGATGCATTAAGCCCCCTTTTCACAGAACACGGCTCATATATAAATTTAAATGACAATGTATAACGGACTGTACCAAATTGGTAACAGATCTTTCAGAGCTGATCTTCAGGCGTTGTAATAGAACCACCTAACACAGCTATTCATGGGCAAAAATACAATTTTGAAATGAGTATATCTTTTCTTTCTTGCTTAAATTTTAAAATCAACTGAAAACACAAAATGGATGCTTGATCAACATGTTTCCAGCAACCCGCATCACAATACACATTTCCTTAACGTGGAATGCAAACCGCAAAGTGATTAACAACAACTTGTTAATTAAAGAAGAAGAAAAAAAAAAAAAACCCGAAAGAAATCCCTCTAGTCACAATATGAGTTAAGAGTTATTCAAAGGAAAATTTACTTTTCTACGCGGTTTTACATTTGCTTGGCCGTAATGTGTCCGAACTTCCGGTATGAAGATCGTTATGCTGAAACACAGCTACTGTCCCTACAACCAGAAACTCTTACAGTTTAATGCGAGTTATTTCAGTCGCGGGCTATCGCATGGCTTTTAACTACAAGTAATTACATCTTTGCACAAGTGCCGGGGACAAATTGAATTCACCAGCTATTTTACATAGTGTTCTTAGTCTTATTCTGAATTTCGAAACTAGCACAATTCTGAGTGGCTATACAATATGGTGTAGCCAGTCAGAAATTGAGTTCCTTCGATATTTGGCCAGCAACATGCGAAATGAGACCTTCGGACATTTGCGTAAAGTGTCGTCTCAGATTAGCCTGCGCAGTCCGCGCAGGCTAGTCTGAGACGGCATTTTACGACTACATACGATTTTTTCATACAGTAGACTTTTCGTGAAACAGAAAATCGCACAAAAACAGGAAGTGTCATCTCGGAATAGTCACAGACTGCACAGGCTGATCTGGGAAGACACGCTTTTACGCATATGTCCGAAGGCCCCTTTTCGTGTGTTGCACGCCATTTAGGAACAGCTTGAGAATTCGAATGAATGCACTCCAGGAAGACATGGTTATGCTACCTGGCAGCATTCTTCGAGAGTGATTGATAGAAGCTTTACAAACCTTACGTAGGGCGCTGACCCAGACATGACCCTGGGGGTGGGTGGGGTGAAATACCAAAATTCTCTTTTGGCTAATGTTACAACCGTGATCAGATTAGAAGGCAGTTGTGAACGGATTGTAATAAGTTTGGGGAAGTTTTCCTGATGAAAAATGTGTGAAACTCGAGAAGATTAGATAAAAGCAGAGGAAAACTGATTGACAGTTTTGTAGCCAGTTTGATCAAGATAAAGAGGGCTATTGAAAATAACCCTTGGAACAGATATTGGTTTTCATTCTGGGCCCGTATTTCACCAACCATTCTTAGTTTCATGCTTAGTTGTATTCTTGAGAAAGTAACACTACCTCTAATTGGCATAACCATTTGGTTCAGCCAATCAGAAGTTGTATTAGTTTCAAGTTTTGAAAATTCTTGGGAATAAGACTGAGTATGTTCTTAACAATGGTTAGTGAATATGGATCCTGGTTTTCGACAAGGGTATTGTGAGTGATCGTAGCTGTAGAAAATATGTTTCTGTTGATCGAACGGTATTTTTACGACGATTTCAACATAATTTCAGTTATATCACCTCGACGGTTTCACCAGGACTAGCTAAGGGCGATTACCCAAAGACACTTCCACGAAAAAACTCAGCACCTCGAGTTTCGAACCTACATCTTCACTACTAAGCTCTAGGACCCTGTTTTTTGTTGTTGCCTGCGAAATGACGTATAAAACTGAGATCATAAACGGCACAAAATATCAAAAAGTGCCAACAGGTCAGATATAACTCCAGTGATAGAGCACGAGATTGGTAATCGACAATGTCAAGATATCTTAGGGTGTGAGTTCGATTCACATGGACCGCAAACTAAATTTATTAATAGTCTTTCGGGTGAAGACTTCAAAACTTGGTCCCGTGTGACGCTGCTGTACACGGAACACGTTAATGAACATGGCGTAACTTAGGATAAATTTCTTTCTGTATCTTGCACTATTTCCTGTAACATAGCTATCATCTTTATGAAGCGTAGGCAAGTGGTTGCGACGATAAATTCACAAAATCAAATTAAATCAAGTCATATGACAACACTGAACAACAGAAACTCTGAACGAAGATAACAAACTGGGACAACCAACATTTCAAAATAAAGGAGCCAAGATCAAGGGGTTAACTCTTTACTACACAATCCCGACTTTTAACGACCCTGAAGAAGAAATCTTTTGAAAACATTGTAGGAAAAGGAGAAAATGCTGGTAACCAGCATTTTCTCCTTTTCCCACAATGTCTTCTACCATATCAAAGGCAAAATTCCCAATCTGAGTCATATTTCAATTGTCGTCTTCAAATGCTCTCAATTTGGACTGGTCTACATTTTTCTCGTGTGGTAAAGAATCTATCTTACCATATCTTGTCTTGTCTTGTCTTATCTTATTTTATCTCATCTCATCTCATCTCATCTCAGCTCAGCTCAGCTCAGCTCAGCTCAGCTCAGCTCAGCTCATGTCATCTCATCTCATCTCATCTCATCTCATCCCATCCCATCCCATCCCATCCCATCCCATCCCATCTCATCTCACCTTATCTCATCTCATCTTATCTCATCCCATCCCATCTCACCTTATCTTATCTCATCTCATCTCATCTCATCCCATCCCATCTCATCTCATCCCATCCCATCCCATCTCATCTCACCTTATCTCATCTCATCTTATCTTTATCTTTACCCTTATCCCTATCTTTACCTTTATCCTTATTTTTATCCTTATTTTTATCCTTATCCTTATCTTTATCTCTACCTCACCCCACCTCACCTCACCCCACCTCACCTCACCTCACCTCACCTCACCTCACCTCGCCTCGCCTCGCCTCGCCTCGCCTCGCCTCATCTCACCCCACCTCATCTATCTATCTATCTATCTATCTATCTATCCATCTATCTATCTATCTCATCTCATCTCATCTCATCTCATCTCGTCTTATCTTTATCTTTACCCTTATCCCTATCTTTATCCCAATTACCTTTATCCCTAGATTTATCCTTATCTTTATCCCTATCTTATCTTTATCTTACCTCACCTCACCTCACCTCACCTCACCTCACCTTATCTATCTATCTATCTATCTATCTATCTATCTATCTATCTAATCTATCTATCTATCTATCTATCTGTCTATTTAATCTCATATCATCTTATCTTATCTTTAGCTTTATCCTTATTTCTATCTTTATCTTTACCCTTATCCCTATCTTTATCTTATCTTATATGTCTGTCTGTCTGTCTGTCTGTCTGTCTATCTATCTATCTATCTATTCGTATTTTATTGTATCTACAGAGTTCCAGATAGAGGGATTGATTTTGATTTCAAAATTGAAAATATCAATCACTCTCCACTAAACCCTATGTTATGGGTACTTATTAGAATCGTCTCATCAAGACGATTCTAATGAGTACCCACAATGTAGGGTTTGAAAGAGAAATAATGGATTTAGAATACGATCACTCCTTCTTATCTGGAGGTCTGATCTATCTATCTATCTATCTATCTATAAAACGCCGTCGTCCTCGTCATCATCGTCGTCTTTCTATATCATCATCATCATCATCATCATAAGGAGCTGCAGCAGCAGTGGTAGGTGCAACATTTTCCTATTTTTTTTTCTTTTCTTCTTTAGTGGTCTATTTCAAAGCAGATCATGTGCAATGGTAGACACGAGGTTGAAGACGTTTCAAAGTCCACCCCCATTCATGATGGAGTCAAGGTCCTCAAAATCATAAATGCGAGAAGTTAAAACAAAAGTGGAAACTCGACACTGTATTTCTCGTCTTGTATCATTCTTTCCATCTTGTTAATGGATTCTTTTTAACCCTTAAGGCGCCTTCCACAAACTAAAGTGGCCTTTGCGGCCAGTGCACAAAACGTGCAGTCTGATTTTTGATCTACACTGTCCGCTTTGCTGGGGCATTCTAGGTATGAACAACCTTTCAGTTCTACTTATTAAGGTCTTATTTTCTCGAGTGAAACTATCAGTTGGATTTATTCGGCACTCTAAGGGCTGGTTAACCCTTTCCCAAACGATTAATTTTAGACTGGTCCAAATTAAGAGAGTTTGCAGACGACAATTTTAAATTTGATGAAAATGGCAGAAAGTTATCAAAAAGGGTAGAAAACACTTTGGGAAAAGGAGAAATTGCTCGTTACGAGCAATTTCTACTTTTCCCACAGTGTTTTCAAAAGACTTGAACTGCAGACACGTGAAAACCAGGGCTTGTTTGGGAAAGGGTTAAACCTTAAGCTGCTAAGCGCGACTCAAGGACCTTTAGCGGACAGTGTAGATCAAGATGAGACTGCACAAAACGTGCAGTCTCATCTTGGATATACATTGTCCGATAAAGAAATATTTTCCCCCAAAATACCTTTGAAATAGCAACATTTGGGTTTTTACTATCGGCTTGAAAAGTTTCAGTTCACTTACATGCAGGTTAAGGTTTAACCCTTTCCGAAATGATAAATTTTAGACTGGTCCAATTTGAAAGAGTTTGCAGACGACAATTTTAGATTTGATGAAAATAACAGGAAGTTCTCCAAAAGGGTAGAAAACACTGTAGGAAAAGGAGAAATTGCTCGTTACGAGCAATTTCTCCTTTTCCCACAGTGTTTTCAAAAGACTTGTATTGCAGACACGTGAAAACCAGGGCTTGTTTGGGAAAGGGTTAAGAAGGGCAGTTAGCCGTGCTTTGACGCCTAACTTCCTGCAGATGAATTTGATTCATCGATCACAGATGTTTGAGAACAATAAGGAAGGTGGAGAAATTGGCTCAGTACAGCTTTTGTTCAGTCTCTCTGTATCATATGTTACCACCTGTATGCATTCAGTGGCTACATAAGAATACGTGGGTCGTCCAGTTTGGAAAAAAAAATAAAACGTAAAGAATTATCGAAATCCGAGAAGTTGTACAGATCTTATTATTTTTACACGAGCCAGTCAAGATATTGAAATGGTATTCAACCGGAAGTTCATGGCACATTACCGGAAAAAAATATACATACACGTTGAAAAGTAGATCTCTTGGGTCATTCGTGGAACTATAATGCTTTTCACTCCTAATTGTAACCCAAAAGGAAACATTCCCAATACTTTAATCCTTCACCGAAGGATCTCTTGAAAGAAGAATTTTGAAAACATTAGATCTGTTCTCTGCAAATGCTTCCAATATGGAAGAAATGTAAATACCGTCGCCCTGGAAAGAGATGACGAAGTCTATCACGTCAAACTTTGTGTTTTCACAGCATGGTTGTCAAGGAAAACTTATCTTAATAAACTCTTTACCAGACGACAAAATCTAATTTTTTCCAAATTGAAAGCATTTGCAGACGACAAATTAAATGCTGCTAAAATGATGGAAGTTTCTTTTGAAAATGGAGAAAAGGCGAAAACGCTTCTTTCTCGGGGTCTTTAGAACTCGAGATTATGTGATAAAGGATTAAAAAACTTTGAACTTGCTTGGTTTTCTGCGGTAAAATACATAAGGCAAAAATAAAATTGCTTTTGAGGATTCCTCTATTCTTATTTCATGGGAAGTGTGTTTATGTTTGTTTTCTCTAAATGCCTTTAAGTCCATGAGAGAGAGAGAGAGAGAGAGAGAGAGAGAAAGAGAGAGATATTTGATATATTGTTGATACACATTAATTAGTTCAGGCAACAGTTCAATGGCATACATTGAAGTGGTTTCAGATATGTGTGACTAAAATCCATTTCATGGAATATTGATGAACCTTACGCACCTTCTTCCTTTACAATTTGTGTGTTTTTCTGAATCAAAGATTTACTTTATTCTCTGTCCTGCCATATTTGACCATGGATATGTTAATACTAGCATGTCACGAAAAATTTAGAACAAGATCAGCCAGCAAATTTGTGCAATATTATCTTACCAAAGTAAATCACTAGTATTGTTTCACTCTGTACCAAACAACAAAATTTTCGACTTGTCCAAATTCAAGGCATTTGCAGACAACAAACTAAATATTGCTATAAGTGTTGGAATTTCTTTGAATGGGGTAGAAAAACTTTGTAGAAAAAGGAGAAAATGCTGGCTATACAGCATTTTCTCCTTTTCTCACAATGTTTTCAAAGCTGTCTCCCATGGGGATATTAAAACTCGGGACTGTTTGGTAAATAGTTAACAGTATTTAAGCCATGCTTCGTGAAATGAGGGTTTAATGCGAAAAGTATCGACTTAGGTCAGTCTCTGCAATACATCTGAGATAGTTGCATACAGGTAACTGTTATCCATTGCAAAACTGTAATTTTTTCTTGGTGCAATCCGTTGGGGTCAAGGTCTCTTGACCACTTCCTCACCTAACCCACAGCCCGACCACACATAAACTCATTTATCCTGTTACATTAAGGATGAGTCAATCGCTATCTTTTTGTATCTATCATCTCTCAGACTGTCTTATCTCATAATGGCAGGGCGATAATGGACAGTTCATCAACTCATGAACCCCCGTAGACGGCCGCGGTACTTCTTAATGCAGGCCACTTCTGAAAACATTGAATTAAAAGGAGAGATTATTTTTCACTAGCATTTTCTCCTTTTTTTCTAAATGCTTTTAGTTTGTATTCAAAATCGTTCAAATTCTTTTGCTGCAGATTTGTTTCAAGTTTGAATCAGTTATTTTGCTTTTTTTTTTTTTTTTTTTAGTAAATAGACGGTAAATCAGTTGAAAGTCTGCATATACTGGATTTGCTTGTTTTTATTATGTTTTTTTTTCAACATTATTCCAGTTATATCGCTGCAGCCTGTCCATGCTTTCCTCGAGTTTCGGTCAGCAATATTTCGCACAAAATTCTTCCCATTGGCCAAGCCACTGGCTGCTTTCCAAAATAACCGTCCTCGCAATAATGACAAGCAGTGAGGAAGGATGGAAATCTGTGGCAATGACTACCATCAATTCTCTGAAAGAAACTGGCCGTGCTGGGGATTCGAACCAGCGTTACACTGGTTTCAGACTCCTGCACGATAACAAATCAGCTACCAGTTTCAGCAGGTCTTCACAACAGCCCCCATTGGTTCCTTTAGCAGGAGACTGCACGGTACGATTTTAAACCTTATCCTGCTAAATACTGTAACCAAAAACGAAACTTAAGTCAATAGTGAAAACCCAAATTTTGCTATTTCAAAGGTATTTTGGGGGAGTAAAATATGTCCTTATCGGACAGTGTAGATCAAAGATCAGACTGTACGTTCTCTGAAATCTACACTGTCCGCTGAAGGTCAGTGAGTCGCGCTTAGCAGCTCAAGGGTTAAAGCAATCTGACGTTTGTCACAAAAACAGAACGGATCTGCAGGCTGATCTTCGTCTACTTCCTTCCTAAATTGTTCAAGTTTTGCCATACTTATTCAAAATCATTAATTCGAGTCTTGAAAATGGTTATTTCCCTTGATCATGTTAGCTTGACATGAAATAGACTTTTCCCCCAGTCGGATATCAAGAGTTATGCAACCCATTTGACACCTAATACGAAAATTAAACAACATTATCACCTCGGAGTTTTACGACCCCGATGTCATATTGGTCACCGATCAATTAGGAAACCCATTGTGGTCTCTCCGGGAGGGGATAAGTAAGTTAACGACTGACCGGTCATAACTTCATTCACGGTCATAAAAATCCAAAGAGAAACATGAATGCACTGTTGAAAAATTTCAAATGTAAAGATCTAACCGAATTGTACAATTACTGTAGTATTAATTGTAATATCAAGGCGTTTATTAATTGTAATATCAAGGCGTTCTCGTGTCTATATTAAGACATAAAGATCACGTGACTGGACTGACAAATTAGATTTTGTATTAGATCTTACAATATTTAAGTGTTCTGGTCATACAACTGGTTACGTGTGAGAAGCCTCTCTGTTAATTTTCAAAACCCGTAAAAAAAAAATCCCGCGTGTAAATGACCTTGAAAAATAACATTTTTGTATGGTGTTTAAACGCCGCTTTCAACATTGTTTCAGTTATATCGTGGCGGCCAGTGCACCTGCCCATGCTTCTTGGAATTTCTTTTACCAGCACTTCGTACAATATGTCTTCCCAAGGAACTGGCTGCTTTCCCACGTAACCATCGTCTAAACAATGATTAATGGTGAGAGATGAATATATCCTATCACAATGACTATCGTCAATACTCGGAAAGAACTTCGCCGAGCTAGGGAATCGAGCCAGTGAGTCCTGTACGCTACCGGGCTCGGTGACTTTAAGGGAGAAGGCTTTTGAAAACGTTGTATTCTAAGAAACACTTAAAACGTCGTCTGTCAATGGTTTCAATGTGGACCAGTCTTACATTGTGTCTTCAGATAAAGCGTTAATGATTTAATTTCAAAACGAGGTCGGATTCTGTATTCACCTATTATTCTTAAGAACATTCTTGGTAATATACTAAAGAAAACAAATGATTAGCCAGTCAGAAGCCATGTTACTTTCTAAATCTAGAATAAGACTTAGGCTGAAAATCAAAAATGTTTGGTGAATACGGGCCCGGATTTAATACAAGAGCCTAATGGGGAAATATACATAGTAAAAGCTTACGATTTATACTCAAACCCTCGGCGGTAGCCCGGATTTGACGAACCTGTCCGAAAATGATCACTGGACATTAACTTGTTACAGGATTAACTTGGATAGATTTATTACTGTCAATATAGGTAGATAGGCACTCTAATGGTGTATCGAAATGTTTGCTTTAAACCTTTACTAAAAATCCCAAGGTTTAAACGACCCTGCAGAAAAAGAAGACGTTTGAAAACATTGTGGAAAAAAGGAATAAAAATGCTGGTATCCTTCCGAAATCAATTTCATTTTTGAGTAACACTTATTTTGTCGTCTGTAAATGCTTGAATGTGGAAAAGTCCTGTCTTTCGAGTTAAAGAGTTAGCTCTTTACGAAGTGAAAACTTATCAGACGTGTCCATATTAACAGCATTATCAGACGACATTCGGAATGCGACTCAAAAGATGTAATTTGTCTTTCAAAAGGTAGAGAACAATGGAAAAAAAAAAAAAAGCTGGTTAGTTAGTTTGGTAACCAGCATTTTCTCCTTTTCCCTCAACATTTTCTACCCTTTCCCAGCCGAATCTCTTCGTTCAAGCCACAATTAAGTTGTTGTCTCCAAATGTTCTCAGTTTGAAAAAGTAAGAAAAAAAGTCATTTGGTAAGAGTTTAAGTTTTAATATATGTTTCTTATTTACAAGCCATCAACCACCGTATGTAAATGAGATGTTTTTTGGCATGAAAATTCGACAAAAATTACATTGAAATTTTTTAATAAATACTCACAAATAGGTTTATGCACGCCTATAGAAACTTAACAAAAGGCTCTCGGGATTAGAAATGTTTGCCATTAGAAATGGTAATTTAGTTACCACAAAAATCATATTCATGAATTCAGAAAAAGGGGGCAGGTCAAACTGATGGAAAACCTTCCCTTATTTCCGACACTCTTCAAATAAAGAGGACAAAAAAGTCCATCAATGGTTTTCGCTCTTCAAATATGGAGACACAAAAAGGTGCCCTGCAATTAATTCGGATGCACACAATGATCAGGAAAAAATCATTAATGTACGTACATGGAATTAATTTGCAGTTTTCAATGGCAGGTGACACTCCAAATAATGGACGACAACAATATTTTTTGTGTACTTTTCTGTACAGTTTAGTCCTTTACCTCAGTTCCATAATGTTTTTTACATTTTTAGTTCAAGATGTCTTTCCAACGAAAAGAGCTTATTGTGTAACGTTCTTCAAAGGTTAATTTGGGTTTTTACGGGCAATGTAGGTCACTATCAGACTGCACAAAACGTGCAGTCTGATCGTTGATCTATATACATAGTCCGATGAGGTTAGAGACAGGCCAACATAGATGATAAAAATAAAACAAGCTAGAGACTGGTCAAAAGTTTGTCTTCTGACTCAAAATACTGTATAGTCGAGGACGTAACTGTCAGATCGAAACCACTGTAATAAAAATCTTCACAGATACATGTACAATACATGTGAGACATGCTCTGTGAAAAGGGGGCTTAATGCATCGAAAGTATCGACCAAAGGCCAGTCTACCTTATGGTTTTTATTGATCCATAATTATGACATGACTTGTTTGGTATAATCTTTCACGGAGATGCATTAAGTCCCCTTTTGCAAGAACATGGCTCATTTATATGAGCCATGTTTTGTGAAAAAAGGGGCTAAATGCATCGCCGTAATGAATGGTCCCTAGTAAAACAGTACATAATTATGAGATTCCATTAAGTCCATTTTGTTTGACAACCAGCTGAACCCTGGGGTAGACTGTTCATTTGACATACATAAAATTGATCGATAGCAAAAAAGTTTCGGCTGCGCAGGCTGACCTGGTCGATACTTTTTGCAGATACATTTAGACCCCTTTTCACGGAGCATGCCACATATGCAGTCTGCTACAGGCAAACCGACACAGCAATGTAGCACAGTTTGATTCCTTTACTTAGTAAAGTTGGACAGGTTAACCAAACTACACATTTTTGGGACTTGTCCAAATGCAAAGTATATGAAGAACACAAATTAAACGTAGATTAAATGGTTCGGCTTATCTTTCAAAGGCCAGAAAACAATGTAGGAATATGAGGAAATGCTGGTTACCAGTTAGTCTGGTACCCCGCCGCACTATAAGAGTACGTCAGGCAAAGCGCAATAATGGCGGCCCCCGTTGGTAATATGCAGAGGAGACGGGATATTGTTATTTCACATGATCAAATCGGATCATAGGCTGAATTCAAAACAGATCGCTTGCAAGAAAGTCACTGCAGTGACTTTTTCTACATGTCTTTGTTATTTAGCGAGAAAAACTACATATCAGAAATGCTTTAAAGTATCCGAAATGTCAGTGGACCTATATAACGTCCGAAAACAGGGCTACTTTTAAAATGATTCGTAGTCGAATTTATATTTAAACCATACCCTAACAGCACGTTTTAGATTCGATAATGAAGTTTTTGTACAAAATTCACCTCATTTTACGAAATGATCAAACTGGATCACATGGAATTGGGGGAAATTGGGGGAATCGGGGAAGCATGTAGGGGTACGCTTGAGGACACCTAGGAGGCCGCCATTATTGCGCTTTGTCTGACCCGATAACGTTGTGGCAGGGGCAGGTAATCCAGACTAGTTACCAGTTTTCAAACGCCCTCTTCCTCAGGGTCGTTAAAACTCGGGATTGCGAGGTTAAATGATTTTGAGTTGAACGGTTCCACTTTGAAGAGTTGAAATCATTTCAGAGTAGATTTTCATATGCACTGTTTCATCTTCTATTACTGGAACGCACCCTCATAAATATTTAACTTTCCGAAATTGCAAACAGGAAAAAAAAAGCTTTGATGGACTGAGGTAACAAGTTGGTACTGGGTAGCGAATGGCACTACCCGTATAGCGCACGTTGCATGTTAATGATTTAATCAAATTTGGATAAAGATCAAGCATTAATGAGAAAATACACATGTCAACCCGTCACATCATTTTCTGGCCCTCCCATAAGAACTGATGATACGTTCGGTCTATAACTCATAATGAGTTTACAAAACTCTTCACTAAACGACAAAATTTTAGACTTGTCCAAATGGAAAGTAATTGCAGACGACAAAATGAATGTGAAAAACAACAACAACATGAAATGAAATTTGTTTAGGGGAGGGTAGAAAACATTTCAACAACCTCTAGCAGGCGGCTTTTGAAAATATTGTAGGAAAAGCAGAAATGGATTTTATAGATCGTTAATTATGTAATGACTTGACTCACGAGGATGCATTAAATCCCGTTTTGGCAGAGCATGGCTCATAATAGATTTCAACAAACTGCAAATCATTGTATTAATGAGCCACGCTCTGTGAAAAGGGGGCTTAATGCATCTGCGAAAAGAATCGACCCAGGTCAGCCTGCGCAATCCGCGCAGGCTGACCTGGGCCGAAGCTTTTCGCTATTGGTCAATTTTCTGTGTGTCCAAGGAACAGTTTACCTAATGATTAATTCGATTGTTAAAAAAAGTGGTTATTAGTGACCCATCATTATATGTTGGCTTGATTGGAATAATGCGTCAAGGAGTTGCATTAAGCTCTCTTTTGCCAGAGCATGGTAAGTTTATATATTCTACCTAATAAGGTATGCTTATTCATGAATAATTGTCTAAACCTGAAATAGGGTGTACATGTATTTAGGCGACAACAACAACAACTACAACAACGGTCTATATCAGCCCTGCTATGGGTATAAAAATAACATTTTAAAATTATATTTTTGAAATCTATTTATTTTACTCACGTTTTATAAATCACTCTCTTGACTTTTCTTTATCTCTTTTTGTTGTACTTCCTGTAAGGTATTTTCCCACGTTTGCGAACAGCCTTTCGAAGCTAAAAAAAATAGGTAAAATATTAGAAAAGAACATGCAGAGAGAGAGAGAGAGAGAGAGCATTTGTAAACCCAATTGCTTAACCCTTTCCCAAACAAGCCCTGGTTTTCACGTGTCTGCAGTACAAGTCTTTTGAAAACACTGGGGGAAAAGGAGAAATTGCTCGTAAAGAGCAATTTCTCTTTTTTCCCACAGTGTTTTCTACCCTTTTTGATAACTTTCTGCCATTTTCATCAAATTTAAAATTGTCGTCTGCAAACTCTTTCAATTTGGGCCAGTCCAAAATTTGTCGTTTGGGAAAGGGTTAATGTTGTTCTACCTTTGATTACATAATGCTTCACCGAACAGTTCCTAATTTTAATGACCTTTGGGGAAAAGCCTCGGTTAGAAAGCATTATGGGAAAAGGAGAAAGCGCTAATAACCAGTATTTTCTCCTTTTACCGCTATGATTTCAATCCTTTCAAAGACAAATTTCATCATCTGATTCCCAGTTACTATTTTCTTCGTAATTGCTTTCAATTTGGACAAGTTCAAAAAATTTGCCGAGGGGTAAGAATGCATGCATGACATCTAAATTGAGTTTTTCCCCCAAAGAGAAATCCTTTTAAATCTCATTTAGAGGTTAAAAAATAGAAAATGTAGAGAATACTTTCATGAAAATGGAACAAAAGTAAAACAATGTAGCCAAAGAAATTAAGTGAAAAAAAAAATCTTACTGACATATTAAAACATTTCCACCTGCTGTTTTCGTTTTGCAGAATATTGCTTTTGAAAACATAGTGACAAAAGGAATAAATGCATGTTCCCAGCGATTTCTGTTTGTCACAATTTTTGTGCATAAAGTTAGCCATTTACCATACAATCCCGACTTTAAACGATCCTGAGAAAGAAAGCTTTTGAAAACATTGTGGGAAAAGGAGAAAATGCTGGTAGCCAACATTTTCTCCTTTTTCACAATGTTTTCTACCCATCCCAAAACAAATTTCAACTTTTGATTCACATTTATTTTATCGTCTGCAAATGCTCTCAATTTGGATAAGTCTAGAATATTGTCGTTTGGTAAATTGTTAACCTGGAATCAATTTCTACAAGGATATTTTCAAAATCGTTTGCCTCAGTTTCGTATCAGAATGATATGAGTTAATTTTGAACACGTGAAAAAAAAAAATTACATACCTATTTTCGATGTTTCATTTTCCCCTTTTAACGTTCCAAGAAACAAGAACGAAGAACCAGATATAAACAGAAAGATTTAAAACCATCATAAAAATTAAATCTCGATTTTTTACGGACCGGTGAAGCGGGTAATTCTCACGCTGAGGTAGTTATCCCACGATAAACAAAGTACGTATAAAAGAGGAACACGCAACTGCGATCGAAGATGGATACCACACGATAAAAGTTTTAATCCGTCCAGATTGAAAGCATTTGCAGTCGAGAAAGTTGAAATCGACAAACTGATTAGATTTTTTCAATGATAGGGTTGAAAACATTGAAAAAAAGAAGAAAATGCTGTTTATCAGCATTTTCTCCTTTTCCCACAATGTTTTTAAAGGTCTTTTTTTTCAAGGTTGTCTAGAACACGGGATCGATTGATATGGGTCAAATCACATCGATTTTGCTCTTCTTACCTTTATTGTTTCACAGCCATAAGCCGCAGTAACGGCTGTAGCGGACGGTGTAGATAGAGATTAGACTGCGAAGAACGTGAACTTGAAAGTAAGATCTGGATCCGTATTCACCGGCCATTCTTAAGAACATTCTTAGTCTTATTCTCAAGAATTTTCTAAATTTGAAAGTAACACAATTTCTGGTAGGCTAAACCACCTGGTTTAGCCTATCAGATAGAGCGTTTCTTTTTTACATCTAGAAGAAGGTGAAGAATGCAATTAAGAATGCTTGGTGAATACGTCCCTCTGATCTTTGATCTACATTGTCCGATCCTCGTCGCAGAGATGAAAAATACCTCGTTTGAAATTGCTGTGACTAAGTTCGATTTAATGACAGAATATGTTTTTCACTTTTTTTTTTAAACAACCAAACGGCAAAATTTTAGATCTGAACGAATTGAAAGCATCTGCTGACGACAAAATAAAGATGACTTAAAAATTGAAATTTATACTTAGAAGGGTATGAAACTTTGTTGGAAAATGTGAAAATGCTGGTTTCCGTAATATTCGTCTTTTCCCATAATGTGTTCAAAAAGCCTTTCTCCACAGGGTCATTAAAACTCAGAAATGTTTGTTGAAGGGCTAAAATACTGAATAACTGGAATAAAAAAATTCAAGCCAATAGATTCATTTATCCCTATTTCAAAGTTATTTTCGCAGGAAAAAAAAAAAAAAATCGTATTGGATATTATAGATCTAAGATCAGACTGCACACTCTGTGCAGTCTGATATTGATCTACTCTGTCCGCAATTTTAAGCGTAATGAGTAGCGCTCAGCAGCAAAAGGGTAACTTGGCGATGAAAGGGCTTGATTAGAATGAGAAGTAGGATAAATGGGGAAATAAATAATTCACCGAATACACTTTGTAAAGACACTGGCAAGTGTAAGTTTTATGACCAAGACAATGCGATTGGAGGGAAACATAAAAGTTGGCAACATTTGCCAATACAAAACTCAGGTAAATCCATCGGAAATTCATCGATAATTGAATACTTTAGCAGACGAAGGATTTTTTAACTGGTCCAAATTGATAGCATTTTACAGACAACATACAAGAAGTGGCTCTGAAGGACCCCAAAAATCGCACTTAACAGTCTAAAGCCTTGGTCACATATATGTTACATAACATAGCTTAACGTTCTTAGAAATAACTCGCCTTCAAGTGCATTAACATAGTTTAACACACTTAAAATTACTTACTGTTGCAGCTTTCGATGTTTCAACTTCAGGACAACTTTTAAATACCATGAGAGAGCCTTCAGTGTCGATTTAACTTTTAAACATGCTCATTGGATGTCTACTGTGAGATAGAAAATGATGAAATATCCAAGAACATCCTAAAACGTGGCTGAACCTAGTTTGACGTACTTTAACGCAGTGACGTGTTTTTACGTACTTTAGCGTACTTCAACCTGCAGCAAGTGTGACCAACAGGCACTACGCAACAAATAACGGCAGAAAATGTCACCGTAGCAGAGCACATCTCAAATTAGTTTGCCTTTGCCCTAAGTGAAATTCTTAGAGACCGTTCTTTAAGTACTTTGATATAGTTTTGCGTACTTTAGGGTAAATGAACGTTCTTCCTGGCGTACTTTGTCGTTGTTTTGGAAGGCTAAAGTACAATTAATCCTACAAACTATGTTGCGTACACGTTATTTAACGTTTTTAAAGGGGCTGTCACACCTTAACCTTTTTATTAGCCAGCATATGCCAACGTATGAAATAATTTGCTTAATACGTTTTCGTACGTCGGATAAGTAATGAGTTCGTTTTGTATAAGTAAACAGCACGTTAGGATACGCTGGCATATGCTGGTATATGTTCTGACACGGAGAGTAAGCTGAAATTTTGTGTGCATGCACACAATTTTTCAACGTATGCGAAATACGTTCTGTATATGATTCGTACGTTGTAGGTAAGCTATGTGATCGTTCACACACGTTACCTGAAAGTTAGCCATAAGTTGAGAAATACGTGTTCGCAGACGCATGGTGACGCAAAGTAAGAGCCAGCTTTAACCTAGGGTCAAGCAGATCCCCAGTATCCGGAAGGTATACTGTTTGGTTATCCTTAGTCCCACTCTGGCTAGCAACTCATCGAACATCGCTATTGGCAGCCGCAGGTAGTTAGTGAAAGATGCATGGACTTCCTTACGGAGTTCCACCATAAAATGATCATACGTGCCTTCTCCCAATCCATGGTCTCACCTAGTTCATTTTTCTCCCTCTACCTCTTCTTTTCCTGGCTCTTTCACGCAGCTGGTACATGGCCGACTCGATCAGGTCATGCTGATGCTGCAGGACCGCAAATACTGTCTTCTCAACCTTGCCTGATCCTCATACTTTGATGACATGAACTATTGAAGGTTTCCTCGTGTGAACCCCATTTATTAACCAATTCTACTACACGCTGCCAATACGCCATTATAAGTTACTTGTAACGACGCTCTCCAGCTATTGCGTATCGGCTTGCGTATGTACGGCGTATCGTGATAAGAAAGGAACGCCGCAGTAACGTCAACTTACGTAGCTACTACTCTTTGGTACGTAGCACGATCTCCTCGTACGCGGAGGCTTTTTAAGTCCGCACTTAAAAATACGTAGCACGTACGTAGCAGCTCCGATACGTCATGCTTACGTCACACGTACGCCGTAAAAGCGAAAACGACGCAGCAGTGACGCCGCGGGAATGTAGCTGGAACACCTATTACATCACGCGAACGTATTGGTTAACATGATACGTAACCGTGGCGTAAGTGTGCGTAACTGTGGTGTATGTGTGGCGTAAAAAACGTTGTCATTGCGTAACCTCGACCTTCTTTTTGCATCCGTTGCGTATTAGTTGCCTACGAATGACTTATTCCGCGTATTTACGGCCTACGTTCCACGCACATTTCGCTGCTGAGTCGTTGCCGCTGCGTAGATGTTGCACTGGCGAAGTATTTGTGGCGTTCCAAGAGTACATACGACGTTTTGTTTTTAAATGATACCTTTTCACTTGTAATATTCTTTGCTTTTTCTCATTATTTCCAGAGTCATGGACCAGTAAGAATCTGACGTTCAAGTAGCTGTTGTTGGGCTAACTTGGACATTTTTATGCCTTGAAGGTGCAAATAAATCTCAGACAGCGAGGCTAAGAAACACCAGACTTGATGCTCAAGAACCGATTGTAAGAAATTGATTTCGGTGGCATATTCCTTTGACTTCTTTTGAACGAATGACAGCAACGAAGTGAGCACAGCCGTTTTCCATCGGTGACCACCGTATTTACGCAACGGCAAGGCCGCACATAAGAAAAGGAACGTCGCGCTAACGAAGCGCTTATGCCACGGCAACGCGTCATACCTCATGGTTACGCCTCAGTACGCCGCACTTTACGTCCCTTGAACTCCATACGAACACAGACACGCCACAGGAACGCCACAGAAACGTCGCGCATACGCCGTGTCCTTAAGTTTGAATAAAATACATCTCAGTTCTTGGCGATTGACCCACGTAAAGAAATTTTGTTGCATACGCCGCTGATAGGCAATAGTGAGAGAGTAGCGTAAGTTAGAAACACGTACGGAAAGTTCTATCGTCGTTCAGAACACGTCAAAACGGTTACATGTACATGTTTATATGTTGGTATACAGTATCTGTAAGTTATTCATACGTATCTAATACCCTATGAATACGTTCAAACTCGTTATGAACACGGTATGAATGAGCCAGAACTTAGAAAATAAAAAACATTCATAGGTCAGCGTATGCCAACGTTTTAGAGAATTCGGCGTCCGTTCTGCAAATCGTTGAGGTGTGATAGAGACGTTACTCTCGCTTATTTCAACGGCCTTGAACGAATGATTCCGTGCATTATTTTTGCCCAAGTTTAACACTGTTTAACTGTCTTTGATATACATGTACATCAACTTGCGAGTACCTTTTCTTTTTAAATAAGTTTTAAGCTACGTTATTCAACGTATATATGAGCTCTGGCAAAAGGGGACTTATTGCATATCGGTGGTGCATTGTACCAATCTAGCCATCACATAATTATAGATCCATAATAGCCACTTTAACTAACAACCTACTGAATCATAAGGTAGACTTGGACATACAGAAAATTGACCAATAGCGAAAAAATTCGGCCCAGGTCAGCTTGCGCGGATTGCGCAGACTGACCTTGGTCGATACTTTTTTGCAAGTGCATTAAAACCCCTTTTCACAGAGCATGGCCTATATGTTTTATCAAGGCTGAAGCGTTTATCTCTATGTTTTGCACTCGCATACGTTCACGGTTCGCTTGATGTGAAAATGGCGGAGAATTGTTGCATGAAGATTATATCACAAAGCTATCTATAAATAAGAATGCATTTAACGATTTCGTTACAAAACTGTCGTATTAATGTTATTATTTCAGTCATTAAATTTTGTGATTTGTCAAAAGGCTGAAAGAGTTTTGTTTAATGGTGAAATTTACCGAAATAAGTAGATGTTATCAACATCATATTTCCCAAAAAATAATCACAGCGCATAAGAGATTTTGATTATTGTTATGAAATACAATTCAATGTTGTTTTTAAATAGGATTTTATGCTACTTTCAACAGAATTTCGGTCGAGAAAGCTGATTTTTCCTTACCTTTCCCCGATTCTACCCGTGTTAACCCTTTACCACACGTTCCCGAGTTTTAAGGACCCTGAGGAAAAACCCTTTTGTAAACATTGTGGAGGAAGGAGAAATACTGTTAACCAGCATTTTCTCCTTTTTCCACAATGTTTTATACCGTATCAAAGACAAACCCCACAATTTTAAATTGTCATCCACAAATGTGTTCGATTTAGACATGGCTACATTTTGTCGCTTGGTCATAAAGAGTTAAGCTGGGAAGCTGGAGTGCCTTTGTTAATTTTTCTTTCCATACAAATTAATTTACTCTTTTACTAATCCATCCTTTATTCTTGAACAACCCTTAGTTGAAAAAAAAAAAAACAAAAAACAAAAAAAAAACTGTGGCAACAGTGGAAAATGTTGTAGATCAGAATTTCTTTTTTACTTTTCCCACAGCATTTTCTACTATTTCTCCTGTTCCCACATTTTTTCGTATCATTTTCCTGAGATTATTCATGCCATTTTGAGTACATTTAGTTTGTCGTCTGCAACTGCTTTCAAAATATACGAGTCTTAAACTTTGTCGTTTGGTAAAGCGGTCTAACCCTTTACCACACAATCCCGACTTTTAACGACCCTGAGAAAGAATCATTTTGAAAACATTGTGGGAAAAGGAGAAAATGTTGGTTACCAGCATTTTCTCCTTTTCCCACAATGTTTTCTACCCTTCCCAAAACAGATTTTAATTTTTCAGTCACACTTTTTTTGTCGTCTGGAACTGCTTTCAATTTGGACTAGTCTAAAACTTGTTCGTTTGGTAAAGTGTTTTAATAGAGGCGCTACAGCGATAAATATTTACTTAAGAAATAATCACAGATTGACGTATTGTAAATTTTCAATGGCTTTTCCCTGTGAAACACTAACCTTTTAAAACTGTTCTCGACGACACAAATTTTAGACTGGTCCATATTGAAAGCAATTTGCAGATGACAAAATAACTGCTAAAGTAAATTAATCCTTTTGTAAACGGTTTATTCCTATTAACTTACCGATCGAAAACTAACTTATATACTTAATCATTTTCTGTTGTCGTATACATAACATTTCTGTACATATGAGCCAAGCTCTATGAAAGGGGTTTTTCATACATCTGCAAAAATTATCTACTCAGGTCAGCCTGCGCTGTCCACGTTTGGTCCTTGGATATGCAGAAAACTGACCAATAGCAAAAAGTTTCGGCCCGAGTCAGCCTGCACGGACTGCAAAGGCTGACGTGGGTCGATACTTTTTGCAGATGCACTAAGCACCCGTTTCACAGGGATGGCTCAAATGTATTACTTTTCTCAATATCATACACGATAGTAAAATTTCTTTAAAAAAGATGGGGAAAAAAACAGAAAAGAGTAAAATCTACTGTTAGCCTCTCTGCCCGTCAAAGTCAACCGGCAATGATAATGATTTTTTCTGAAACAATGTTTTGCAAATGTGGTCCCTTGAAAGACGCAAGCATGTCGTCTGCGAAAGATGAATAGTCGATAAGGCGCCAACAATCATCTGCAATTATCAGACCTTTAAAAAATCATTTAATTCATTTTACTCTTTTAGCGCCAAGTATATAAACTGGGGACCACTTTCGACGATTAAATAATACAATTCACTGAAACTTAGAAACATTTCTATCTAGGCTTGACTTAACAATCGGACGGTATAGATCCAAGATCAGACTACGCGTTCTGTGCAGTCTGATCTTAATCTATGCCGTCCGCAAAAGCCTCTGATATGTCCTATTGTCCTGAAAGAGTTCAGTAAAAAAGAAAAGACTATTTTAGGGCTCTCTTCCGGTCAAAATCAAAGGCAATAATAACGTTTGACCACACGTTATGTTCTCTTTCATATTGTGAGTTTATTACTTTTCACAATGTTTTGATTTATTATTCCTGTCAATAAGGTTTTGTTTTCTTTCTGTTTAGTGTCTTCTTTGCTTTTCCTTTCTGTTGATTTAACCCTTTACGTCACTGTCCCATGTTTTAACGATTCTTCTTAAGATTGATTCCTGTAAAAGATGATTGTGGGGAAACAACTGGTAGCCAGCACTTTTTTTTTGTTTACCATAACGTTTTCTACCCGTTCAGGGACAAATCCCGTCATCTGAGTCATATTTAATTTGTCGTCTGCAAATACTTTCAATATTTGGGCAAGTCTAAAATTTTGCCGTCTGGTCAAATGACCAAGAAGAAACTGATGTGTGAAAACATTGCAAGAAAGCAGTTCTAAATGCCTTTTACCAGCATTTTCTCACCGTGAATGTTTTCTAGCCTGTAAAAGACAAATTCTTTCTCTCTAGTCACATTTTTTGTCTGTCGCAAGATCTTTTTCTATGGACCAGTCAAAATTTATGTTGTCTGGTAAAGGGGCTCTAACTGGGGCCAAGAAGGACCCCGCAGACGCCCATGGACTCCCACGTTGAAGAAAGAACAATATAGCATCATTCTGGACACATGACCCGTTTTTTTTCTTTCCTTTGTGCATGTATGTTGTTTATCGTTTAACCGTTCTCAATGAAATTCATCTTTGAAAGGGTAGAAGACATCATGGGGGAAAAAAGAAAATGTTATTTGCAAGCAATGTTTTCAAAAACATTTTCTTAAGGGTCATTGAAACATGGGATTATTTCGTGAATGATAATACATACATAAAGCCAGTACAAGACAGCTATCATGAATCCTCAACCCTTTACCAAACAATCCCATGTTTTCACGACCCCGAGGAAGAAACCTTTTGAAAATATTGTGGGAAAAGGAGAAAATGCTGGTAACCAGCATTTTCCCCTTTTCCCACAATGTTTTCTACCCTGTCAAAAAACTTCAGTTCATTTGTACCACTTTTAAATTTGTTGTCTGCAGATGCTTTCAATTTGGAAGGGTCTAAAATTTGTTGTTTGGGAAAGGGTTAAGTAATGAGCCAAGCTCCGTGAAAAAGCATCTGTAAAGAGCTCCCACCAAGGTCAGACTGCGCAGTCCCACGCAGGCTGACATGGGTCGAAACTTTTAGCTATTGGTAAATTTTCTGCAAGTCAAAGGACCAGCCTACATCACAAGTCAGTCGATTGTTAAACAAAGTGGATTTTAATGATCCATAGATATGTGATGTCTTGCTTGGTATAATTCATCACGGAGATGCATTTAACCCCCTTTTGCCAGAGCAAGTCTCAAATATAGAGATGTTGTATCTATGGACTCCCTCCCCCCTTATGTCTCGCACCGTCATTAGGGATCATACCAGTATATCCTGACTGCACGTCCAACACTTTTGCCATTGATGATCCCTCCAATGTAGAGATAAGGAAATAAGGGTGGGGCGGGGGACACTTGAACCAACAACCGTGGCAGGAAGATAGCCTAATTGATACAAAATTGCCCGTAATTAAGTTTTTTGAAACTGACATGTTCCCTTGTAATGAAAACGGACTAATAAGTTAACTTCTTTTTTGAGCGTCGTCTTGATTGTTTGTAGTCCTACCTCTAGATAAAAGGACACACAAAGCTATAATTTTGCCCGCCTTTTATTCTTTGTGGCATGCTTTGCCACTGTAGCTAAGTGGCTAGTAGTCTAGGCTGGACTCTTGGTCAAGAACAGAACAGAACAGACGTTTATTGAAGACTTGTGTCCAACATACATCGTCAGTTATACAAATTGACATAACAAATGTACTATTTCACATAGAAAGAATGCAAAGGACTGTCATTAAAACAAACGGCCAAACTTTTTTTTCCCGAGGATTGATGAAAGTTACCAAGATAGGGTTTATTTCACTCCCTCACCACTGAACTTGGTTTCGTGAGTGTTTATGTTTGAAAGTAACAACTGGCCTGGCAAAAGTGTTGTTAAGAGAACTGGTTACAGAAATCCCAGAAACGCAAGGAATTGTGGTGCACCAGCCGCTGGGTCATGTCTAGAGAGTCACTGAAAGCGGCCTGGCGTTATTTACAGAAGAAACAAACCAGGCCTATGACGACTTTCTTTTTTCGGACACGGTCTCAAATAGCATATGAAAGCTTGAGACCTGAAACAACAACAACAACAACAACAACAATATTGGTTTCAGAAGCACTCGCACAATACCCACCTAGCCCATTACCAAATGAAAATCTCTTAGACTTGTCCAAATCAAAGTATTTGCAGACTTCAATTCTAATGTGGCTGAAATGGAGAAAACTATCTTAGGGAAGGTTAGAAACATAGTGGGAAAAGGAGAAAATGCAGGTTACCAACATTTTCTCCTTTCCCCACAATGTCTTCAAAAGACTTTCTTGTTCAGGGTCGTTAAAACTAGGTATTATGTAGTAAAGGGTTAGACCTATAACCATCATCAGCGAAAACAAAGGCTTTTGCGGACATTATAGATCAAGACTAGACTGCAAAGGACGTGCAGTCTGATTTGTAATCTATACCGTCCGTTTCATGATTACTTAAGCCTGTTGGATAACAATGTTTCTGAATTTCAGTGGATTGTCTTTTCGGCTATAGAAAGAGGTTGAATTTATATACCTTCTGCTGAAAATACTAAAGATAGCTGCAAACGGCTTTGAACGATGGCTTGTCGACAAAAAGTAGGCCTATTCACGAGTTTTGTTATAAGTGCTTATACGTAAGAGCATGGACTGTACCTTTTAGTGATAAAACAAGAACTGTCCGTATTCACCAACCAATCTTTACTTCATTCTTAGTCCAGATCTAGATCTAGGAAGTCAAACAACTTATTCATCAACCATTCTTTAGAACATTCTTAGTCTTATTCTCCAAGATTTTCCAAATTTGAAAGTAACACAACTTCTGATTGGCTAAACCATGGTTTAGCCAATCAGAAGTTGTGTTACTTTCAAATAATGAATATTCTGGAGAATAAGACTAAGAATATTCTTAAGAATGGTTGGTGAATACGGACCCAGACTGGCTTTAACCAAATGTTTTAGCCAGTCAGAAGAAGTGTTACTTTCAAAGTTTGAAAATTCTTGAGAATAAGACTAAGAATGTCAGTGAATACAAACCCTGTAGGAGAAAGCTATTGCTCCGAAACCGACGGCCCAGACAGTCCTTGTGGGACCAACCAAGACTTTCGACGATGGACGGTAGGCCTATTATCTTAACCCTTATCCTGCTAAATAAGTGAAATGAAAGTTTCAAGCCGATAGTAGAAATCCAAATTTTGCTATGTCAAAGTAACTGTTTTTGAGGGGAAAAATATTTCCTTACCGGACAGTGCAGATCCAGTATCAGACTGCACGTTCTGTGCAGTCTGATCTTGATCTACATTGTCCGCAAAAGGTCTTTGTGTTGCCTTTAGCAGCCTAAGGGTTAATTCGTCCTTCATGTATGACTCATCATCGAAGGATCCCTATAGATCACTGTGGAGGCGTCGTCATGATATCACAGCTATCATCTATATGTGTAACCTTTCTGGGATGCCTTACGATATTACACAAAGATTGCTTCTGCCAATTAAGTTTCTGTTTTGGAAATACATGCATTCATGTTTTGTCTAATTTATGTTTAACTAATTAATCTGTTTCTACCATATATATTCTTAGCGGTAACTGTGCCATATTGCAATGTCTGAGCATTAACGTATTAACTTACCCGCCTTATGGTGGAAAAAAATTAAATGAACTTAGTCATTGGGGTCTCTTTCAAAGACAAGTGCTGATTTCGACATGTGAACTCATGATATCTAGTCACAGTATAAACAAGAGCGGAATAATTATTCACAATTATATCATTATCGTCTTCATTAGCAAAAATTACAGTGAAATGAAAAAAAGGAAAGATTTGACGTTTTCACAACAGTCTTTATCTTTACATCTACCGACACAAGATTTTTAATTATATTTGCTTCTAATCCTTTTTCACACGATCCTGTGATTTAACAACCCTTGGAAGGGAGACTTTTGAAAACATTGCGGAAAAAAGAGATAATTCTGGTAACCAGCATTTTTTCCTTTTCCTACGCGTTAAAAGTCATATCAAATCGTTTGAGGCACATATCATTTGTCGTATGTAAATGCTTTCAATTTGAACTAGTGAAAATTTCGACGATTGGTAAAGAGTTAAAAAAAGGAAAAACGAGTCACCTCATTTGAAACACCTTGTCATTAACTCATTAGCTCATTTTCTCTTAAAGTTTTCTGCTCAAGAATTTTCACATTATCATTTGAAGAGTCACCCCCATTTAACTCTTTAACACACAATCCCGACTTTTAACAACCCCGAGAAATAGGCCTTTTGAAATCATTGAGGGAAAAGGAGAAAATGCTGGTAACCAGCATTTTCTCCATTTCCCACAATGTTTTCTACCCGTCCCAGAATAAATTTCTAATTTTGAGTCACATTTATTTTGTCGTCTGCAAGTGCTTTGAATTTGGACTAGTCAAAAATTTTGTCGTTTGGTAACGAGTTAAAACGTCGTTCAACTCATTTGCTCGTTTTCTAATTTTCCCTAAAAAATTATCAAGTTATTATTTGAAAGCGACAGTTTGTTTTCGTAATGCTGCATACCACTTCAAAAAACCTTGTGATTAATGACAAAACTGTTCGTAAAGACTGTTTCCTCTTTTCCCAACAATGTTTTCACTGAATTCATGAACCAAACTTTAGCTTAAATTGATTATCCATATTTCACGCAGATGTTTTAACCCTGTATCACACTATCCAGAGTTTAATTAAAGGACACTGAAAGAGATGGCCTTTGAAAACAGTGTTGGACAAGTAGCAAATTTTCTTCTTTTCCCACAATGTTTTCTGTCCTGTCAAAGACAGAAATTATCATTTTAGCTACATTTAAGTTGTTGTCCGCCAATGCTTTCAATTCGGTCCGGTCCAAAATTTTGTCGTGTGGTAATGGGTTTAGTCATTCCCTGCAAATTTGTTTCCGGAGGGAAAGGGTAACAAAAGAAAATTGAAAGGCAAGAGCAAAATTTGGACAGAGAGAGAACTACGAAAGCAATGTAACAAATGGAGAAACTGCATACCATGAAAAAATTCTAAAATTTTCAAGGTGTTTTTTTTTTTCACTCTTAAAATAACTGGCGACAGAGACACTGACACTCGTACATTCGTTTGAAAAGAAAGTTCTGATTTATTCAGATAATTTTTTACCAAACGACAAAATTTTACACTCTTTCGAAATTTAAAGCATCGGCAGACGACAAACCGAACGTGAACCAAAAGATGAAATTTGCTTTTGAAATGGGGAAAAATGTGGAAAAAGGAGAAAATACTGGTTACCAAAATTTACCCCTTTTCCAACAATGCTTTCAAAAGCCTTGCTACCTAGGCTCGCTGAAACACGAGATTTCGTTGTAAAGGACTGAAAAATAGAGGGTCATTTTGCACGCGAAAGGGTCTGGTAAATGCACTAAGTAGGGGACCATTTCGAACATTCCTTAACCCTTTACCAGACGACAAAATTTTAGCTTTGTCCAAATTGAAAGCATTTGCAGACGACAATTTCAGTGTGGCTCAAATGATGCAACTTTTCCTTGATAGGGTAGAAAACATTGTGGGAAAAGGAGAAAATGCTGGTTACCAGCATTTTCTCCTTTTCCCACAATGTTTTCAAAAGGCTTCTTTCCCAGGGGCATCAAAAGGCGGCATTGTGTGGGAAAGGGTTATTGAGGGGGTTATTGAGTCAGAAAGGATTCTGTTACAATCTACTGTTTTCTAATAATGATAACGAACATTATTGTCCATGATCACGCTACCCCCTGGCTTAGTTCATGAAAATTCTAAAAAGCATCGTGTAAAAAGGAGAGTTTGCTCATTAACCCTTTACCACACCATCCCGAGTTTTAACGACCCCTAGTAAGAAGCCTTCTGAAAACATTGTGTAAAACAGAGAAAATGCTGGTAACCAGCTTTTTCTTCTTTTACCACAATGTTTTCTATCGTATCAACGGCAACTTCCATGATTTGAGTCACATTTATATGTCGTTTGCAAACGATTTGAATTTGGGAAGTTCTACATTTTTATCGTCTGATAAAGGCTTAACCCTTTACCAAACAACAAATTTTGGACAGGTCCAAATTGAAAGAGTTTGCAGACGACAATTTTAAATTTGCTGAAAATGGCAGAAAGTTCTCAAAAAGGGTAGAAAACACTGTGGGAAAAGGAGAAATTGCTCGTTACGAGCAATTTCTCCTTTTCCCACAGTGCTTTCAAAAGACTTGTATTGCAGACACGTGAAAACCAGGGCTTGTTTGGGAAAGGGTTAAGAGGGATCATTTAGTCTGTAGGGTACTATCCCAGGCTATTGTTTTTCTTTTCAGTTATGATGAAAAGTGTTACAAATACACACGGGCCATGCTCTAGAGAAAGGGGGTTTAATGCATGTCTGTAATGCATTTTGCCAAGCAATTCAGCGCATAATTATTGGCCCATAAAATCCATTTTGCCCATCAACCAACTGATTCTCTGAATTAACTCTGCAACTGATACTAATTACATGTAGTTTCAATGATTGCTTCCTTGAAACACAATCAGTTCTTGCTTAAAAATTTAAGTCTTTCCCAAACGACAAATTTTAGACTCCTTTAAATTCGAAACATCTGCAGACGACAAATTCAGAATTGGTACAAATTAGCCTAAGCTCTCTAATAGGCTAGAAAACATTGTGGGAAAAGGAGAAAATGCTAGCTACCAGAATTTTCTCCTTTTCCCTCAATGTTTTCAAAAGCCTTCTTTCCCAGAGTGGTGAAAACCCGAGATTGTTTGGTAAAGGGTTAAGTAGCTCGAAGGGCTGACCGTACTGTCATGAGGTTCGAATGGAGAGAGCCGAGCCCCGTAGCTCAGTCGGTAGCGTACAAGACTTGAGAACAGGAGGTCGCTGGTTCGATCCCCGGCTCGGCCAATTTCTTTCCGAGGATTGATGATAGTCATTGCGACAGGATTCATTCCTCTCTCACCGCTGACCATTGTTTCGACGATGGTTATGTGGGAAAGCAGCCAGTGGCTTGGAAAGAATATTGTGCGTAGTACTGGTAAAAGAAATTCCAGGAAAGCATATAGGTGCACTGGCCGCCGCGATATAACTGAAATAATGTTGAAAACGGCATTAAACACCATACAATCAATCAATCAATCAATCGAATGGAGAGACCCGTATGGGACAGGCTGCCGCATTATACCAAGCAAGTCGGCGGATTATTATGAATCCATTTTGTCTAACAACCGACTGAACCATTTGGTAGAATGGTCTCTGGACGTGCAGGAAATTGACCGATGGCAAAAGTTTTTCGACTCGAGTCAGTCTGCGCGGCTCGTAAATACGTGTGCTATCGCCGTAATATCAATAAAATATTGTTGAAAAACAACCTAAAACTGTATTCAATCAAGTATGATTGAGTCATGCTCTGTGAAAGGGGGTATTAATTCATCTGCAAAAGGTATTAACCCATGTTAGCCTGCGCGGTCCGCGCAGGCTGACATGGGTCGACACCTTTTGCTATAGAACAATTTTCTGCATGTCAAAGGACCAATCTTCTTCATGATTTAGTAGGTTGTTAGACAAAAATGGATTTTGTAGATCCCTAATTAACATCTTACCACACAATCCCGACTTTTAACGACCTTCAGAAAGAAGCCTTTTGAAAACATTGTGGGAAAAGGAGTAAATGCTGGTAACCAGCATTTTCTCCTTTTCCCACCATGTTTTCTATCCTTTCCGGAACAAATTTCATTTTTGCAGTCACAATCATTTTGTCGTCTGCAAATGCTTTCAATTTGGACTGGTCTACATTTTTGTCGTGTGGTAAAGAGTTAAGCGATGACTTTCTTGGTATCATGCATCACGGAGAGGCATTAAACCCCCTTTTACCAGGGCATGGCTCAGATGTATGACCCGTGGTCTGGCAAAAGGGGGCTTAATGCATCTCCGTGACGCATTATACTTATCAAGTCATCAGATGATTATGGATCCATAATAGCCACTCTTTTTAATAAATGACTTAATCATGAGGTAGAATGGCCCTTGGCCACACAGAAAATTGACCGATAGCGAAAAAAGTTTCGGCCCAGGACAGCCTGCGCGTACTGCACAGGCTGACCTGGGTCGATACTTTTCGCAGATGCATTAAGCCCCCTTTTCACAGAGCATGGCTCATATGTTTCAGCCAGAATCAAGCAAGCACGAAAGAGACACTCAAAATGTGTTTGCTTAAGACAGGTGCTTGCTTAATACATGTATCTTTCAACACATATTTGCCTCTCTGTACGCTAAACATATGAGACATTGTCTTTAAAAAGGAGGCTTAATGCATCTGCAAAAAGTATCGACCCAGGTCAGCCTGTGCAGTTCGCGCAGTTTTCTGCACGTCACAGGACAGACTGTTAGACATAACGGATTTTATTGACCCAAAATTACGTGATGTCTTGCTTAGCACAATGCATTACGAAGATGCATTAAGCTCCCATTTGCTAGAGCATGGCTAATATATTTGTTTTATACAGGTTGCTTGTTTAATACGTGTGAGCCGAGCCCCGGTAGCTCAGTCGACAGTGCACAGGACTTGAGAATAGGAGGTTGCTGGTTCGATCTTGACTCGGCCAAATTTCCTTCCAGGTATTGATGATAGTCATTGCGACAGGATTCGTTCCTCTCTCATCGCTGACCATTGTTACGACGATGGTTATGTGAGAAATCAGCCAGTGGCTTGGAAAGAATATTTTGTGGAGTACTGGTAAAGGAAACTTCAGGAAAGCATGGATAGGTGCACTGACCGCCGCGATATAAGTGAAATAATATTGAAAACGGCATTAACCACCACACAATCAACTTACAACGGGTAACCTCACAGAGAGGTTTTACTGTACGTGCTTGCTGATGCCTCGGATCTACAGAAAAAGTAAAGGTAAGCCGAAAATGCCAATTATAAGGCAATAAAACGTTTCAAATATCCACAGTGAAACCAGGACTTCACCATAAAGCGATCAGAGCATGCTAATTCGATTGAGAACTTCGTCGTAATAAATCAAGTAATAACAAGCCCCTGTTTATTTTTCAGGAACACCATGTGTTCTTATGGTGTTCTACAACGAGAGACGCGGTGACCCAATCTATTTCCGCTTCATATTTCATAGGAACCCATCTACATGTACATTCAGTCAATCATTATGAAATGAAATCACTAGTTTCACCTGCGGACGAACTTTTTTCCAGGGGTAATCCATCAGACAACTCTGGAAAACATTGTGGCTAAGGGAGAAATTGCCTGTTTCGAGCATTTTCTCCCTTAGCCGCATTGCTTTCCTATGCATTATGTACTGCTCTATGTAGATTATAAACATTTTATTAGGATATTTTCACAGCAGCCTGCAGCGCTTTGTTTCATAAAGCAATGAAGTTACTTTAACCCTTTACCATACAATCCCGACTTTTAACGACCCTGAGAAAGAAGCCTTTTGAAAACATTGTGGGAAAAGGAGAAAATGCTGGTAACCAGCATTTTCTCCTTTTCCCACAATGTTTTCTACCCTATCCAGTACATATATCACCATTTAAGCTACACTGAATTTGTAGTCTGCAAATGCTTTCAATTTGGTCCAATCTAAAATTTTGTCGTTTGGTAAAGGGTTAAAGATACATCTGTACTCGTTTTAAGCAAGTTTAAACCTATTTTATCTTTATTTTATGAAACTATAATAATTCTTGTATTTTCATGCCAAATGTTGCCCCCGACGGCTGCAATGTTGCATTGATTACGAAAGATAGAAAATGCATTTCATTTTTTGGCGGCCTTCAAAGAAATCACTGTTGCCGTTTCTGGGTGTACACGAGGACAAACCCTTTGAGTTTCTCTATCCCTTACACCATATGTATGGATAATTTATCTATGTTAACACAGCTGACCAATTCTGAGCCATTCTACACACTTTTTTCTCTCATTCTCTGTAAAGATGTATCTTTTATTTTCCCCCGCAAGATTAACTGGTGTTTAGATTCAGGGAGGTTTCATATGTGATGGCGCAAGTACTGTAAATTGTTATTTGTGGAAAAATAGTGACCACTGCCTCCTATACACGAACATTTGCTTGTTTATATATGAGTTATGCTCAGGCAAAAAGGGGCTAAATGCATCTCCGCGATGCATGATACCAGGCAAGTCTTCACATAAATTTTATGGATCCATAAAATCTATTTTGGCAAACAAATGACATAATTATGAGGTAGAATGGTCCTTTCACATATAGAAAATTGACCACAATAGAGAAAAGTTTCGACCCAGGTCAGCCTGCGCGGACTGCACAGGATGAACTGTATCGATTCTTCTCGCAAATGCATTTAGACCCCTTTTCACCGAGCATGACTCATATGTAACATCGTTTTCAACACTGTTACAGTTATTTAAACGAGGCCGAAGCATTCCTGAAGTTACTTAACCAGCACTATGCTCAACGCTCTCCCACAAAGCGGCTGGCTGCTTTCTCACATTCGCAAAGTCGAAACAATGTCTGGTAGGTCCCCAGAGAAATAGTAGATTTTTTTATTGGCTGTTCAAAAATTTATAGAGGCACTGATCAAAATCTAAGTCTATATCATGTTCGCCGAGCTCGATATGTTAGTCCGTAAGGTACAGGGCTTGAAACAAGGGGGTTGCTGGTTTGATTCCTTCCCCAGCTTGGCCAATTTCTTTCTGAGAATTGATGAAAGTCAGTGCGACAGGATTCATTCCTTCTTTCACTAATGATCACTGTTTCGACGACGGTTATGTGGGAAAGCAACCAGAAGCTCGGAAAGAATACAGTCTGAAGCACTGGCAAAAGAAAGCATGGATAGGTGCACTGGCCGGTGCTGAAATAATTACTAAAATAATTTTGAAAACCTGGTTAAACACAATACACTCAAACAAAAGAAATTAAATATCACCCTCTGAATTAGCTACAGACATGCAAACAAAAGCCCAAACGATCAATGTACAGAATAGGCTGTAAGGCGTGCTCCAGCTGGTTACACTTGACGTAACGACGTCTAGGAATGTGCATTTTTGCGACATTTTGCCACAGTGTCTTCTAAAAGTAGTCTGTTTCATGACATTAGATTTTTCTCCAGGAGGCTAGGCGTTAACCCTTTACCAAAACAGTCCCATGTTAGCAACTTTTTGGAAAATGCCTTTTAAAAACATTATGAGAACAGGAAGAAAATGTTAGCATTTTCTCATTTGCCCATGATACTTTCTACCCTTTTCAACCTTCACGACACAATCCCGAGAAATAAGCCTTTTAAAAACAATATGGGAAAAGGAGAAAATGCTGGTAACCAGCATTTTCTCCTTTTCCCAGAATGCTTTCTATCCCACCCAAAGCAAATTTCATTTGGTCAGTAACACGTCGTCTGCAAATGCTTTTAATTTGGTCAAGTCTCAGTTTCGCCGTTTGGTAAAGAAAAGAGTTAAAGACGAATCCCATCATTTTTGCGACATCGAATATGTCGCCTGCAAGTAGTTTCAAAATGGACGAGTCTTAAGCTGAATTGGGTTCCTTTATTGACAATAAATATCGCACACAGGCGATCTTTTGTACAAACATAATGTAATATTAGAACTAACTCTCCCGTCCCTAAATACCCGATTTGCATAAAATCTGTTTGCACGTCTTATTAACATTGTCCCAATTGTTTTCCATGTTGAAGAGGCCCTGTCCAAAAAGGTGCCAAATACTGGAATAATCTTGTCTCATTGAGAATTAAGTTGTTTTCAGTTCTGAAGTGGCACGACCGGAAATGTATCGTCAACGGAGCAGAGTAGTTGTCAAAACCTTCCCTCAAATTTATGATGTAATAGCGACGTAATAAATAGTTGAGATTTTTGACAGGTTCTTATGAGATAATAGATAAGTTATGTTTCTTTTTTTCATAATAGATATTATCCCAATGGCTTACCTGGATTTTTGATGCAATCTCCGGCAGCACAGCAATTTTGAGAACATCGTTCCAATTCTGAAATAGGTATAGGAGCTGGAGAAGCATAACGGGTCAGTCCCCTCCTCCCTCCTTTTTTGCTTCGGAAAGGGCAATGTCTGTTCCTTTCCCCTGGCCCGAACTTTTTGCCTCTTCTTTTAAAAAAAAAAACTGTTCCCTTTTCGTGCAAATTAAGCATGCTTATTAAGCCAGGCGATGAAGTTTTAGACTCGTCCATACTGAAAGCTTTGGCAGATAGTAAATCCCATACGGCTCAAATGATGGGAACTGCCCTTGAAAGAGTAGAAAATATTAAGGGGGAAGAAGAAAATGCAAGTTACCAGCACCTAAATTTCTTTTGCAGACTATCCTACGACTATTCTTTAACTCCTCCCCACAAAATCCCTTGTTTAAACGACGCTGAAGAAGGAGACTTGAAAACATTGTGATAAAAGGCGAAGATACTGGTTATCAGCATTTATCCTTTTCATACAACGTTTTCTACCATTTCAAAGACAAATCGCATTGATTGAAACCACATTTATTATGTCGTCTGCATATACTTTGCATTTGGAATATTCCAAAATTTTGGCCGAGTCCCGGTGGCGCAGTCGCAACGCACAGAACCTTGAGACCATAGGTTTGAAACTCCAGCTCGGGCAATTTCTTTCCGAGGATTGATGATAGTCATTGCGAATATCACCGCTGATCTTTGTTTCGACGATGGTTATGTGGAAAAGTAGCCAGTGGTTTTAAAAGAAAATTGTGCTACTGAAAAAGAATTCCAGGAAAACTTCGATAGGTGCACTGGCCTTCGTGATATAACTGATATAATGTTGAAGACATACAACTTACACCATACGATAAATCAACCAATCTAAAAATTTGATGTCTGGTAAGTTATTTGTTATTTTTTGCTTCCCGATACATTCTTTCGTCGAACGACATTTTTCCCACCGTCAGGAAGCCTCATGCTTTATGGGTCGTATCTAAAATCAAAATTATCCCCTAGGCTGATAAGCACGATTCAAGGGCATTTTGCAGACAGTATAGACCAAGATCAACCGCACAGAACGTGCAGTCTGATATTGGATCCACTCTGTCAAATAAGGAGATATTTATCCTCCCCAAAATACCTTTGAAATAGCTAAATTTGGGTTCTTACTATTGCCATGAAATTTTCATTTCACATATTTAGCAGCTTAAAAGTTATCCCTCATCTTCCTAAATAACTTAAATGAAATTTTCAAGCCGATGGTAAAAACCAAAATGCTGATATTTCAAAGTTATGGAGTCAGGGGAAATATCTCCTTCTCGGACAGTGTAGATCCAAGATCAGACTGCACCTTCTGTGTAGTCTGATCTTGATCTACTCTGCCCGCAAAAGGTCCGTGAGTCGCACTTAGCAGCTTAAAAGTTAATAACCCTTAAAATAATGACAAAATGCAGACGGTGTAGATCGAGAGAGACTACCTTGCGTAGAACGTGAAAATCTCTGCGCAGAACGTGAGTTTGATCGAATGGTTTATTACGATGGTTTCGACAGTATTTCAGTCATACAATGGGGCAAACTCATTTATACTTTCACACGCTTTACTTGCCTGCAATGCCTTGTCAAACGACACAATGACCTATTGTGGTTATCGAAATTTATCTAAATTTTACTAATACACTTTCTCTATTTTCATTTTAAGATTTTTATGCTTAAAAAGCATTAAATTGCATACAATAAAACAAATTGAAAGAAGAATTCACTGAAGCGATTCAAAATATAGAAGAAATTAAAATTTGAATATTTTCTTAAATTCGTTTGTTTCCCACGGACTAATAGGAATCTAAATTAACCCTACGAGAACTTTTTTTCCAGACTCTCCTATAGGTCGAAAAGGGTCCTGCGTGGCTCAGTGGTAAAGTGAAGGACTCGTGACCTGGAGGCCCCGTAACTGGGTATTTCGCGGGAGTGCCCTTTGGCAGGACACTTCAGACCCTTAGTCTGGTACGGGTGGAACCCAGGAAATACATGACTATGCGATGCCTGATATGGCGGAAATAATGTTGAAAGCGGCGTAAAACACCATTCAATCATACTAGTCGAAACGTAATGCCGGTATTTAGGCCTTCTGTGAGTATAAATTTGATTAACCCTTTCCCAAACAACAAATTTTGGACTAGTCTAAATTGAAAGAGTTTGCAGACGACAGTTTTAAATTCAATGAAAATGGCAGAAAGGTCTCAAAACGGATAGAAAACACTGTGGGAAAAGGAGAAATTGCTCGTAACGAGCAATTTCTCCTTTTCCCACAGTGTTTTCAAAAGACTTGTACTGCAGACACGTGAAAACCAGGGCTTGTTTGGGAAAGGGTTAAGGCAGAAGCTGCAAATGTCTCATTCGTTATTTTTTTTTAACTTTTGTTCTTACATTATGAAAAAAAAAAATGCTGGGAAATATAAAATTTACCTGTTATCAGCTTTAGAGAGAGAAATGTAACTAGAGTACAGAGACGACAACGAAAAAAAAATTTATACAATTTCGAATTTTAACATACCAAGGGTAATCTAAGATGTTTTTGAGAACAATATAGATCAAGATTAGACTGCACAGAAGGTCATCTACATTTATCCGATTTTTCCCACAAAATTTTGACCCCCAGACAGCTTTGAATTCGCTTACAATAAGTTTTTGTTGTAGAAACCGAAAGCGTACATGTTACATTTTTGAAGGTTGAAGGGTTAAAGTTTTTTTTCATTGATGCATGCCACGATTAATGTATTAATTTTATAGACCTAATTCATTTCCCATTTAAGAATGCAATGGAGCGAAACCACCATAAAGTGTTTCAGTCATGGATGATTTGATATTTTTTTTAGGCCTAACCCTTGTAGATGACGATAAATTTTTAACCGGCCGATATAGCTCAGTAGGTAGAGCGTAGGACTCGTGAACACAATGTCCTACAGATTGTGGGTTCATATCCCCGGCTGGCCAACTAAAAATTACTAATAGTCTTTCGGATGAGACATTAAACCGAGGTCCCGTGTAACGGTGCTATACGCCGAGCACGTTAAAGAACCAGGCGAAGCTCTCAGTAGTTTCGACCTGTATCCTTGCACTATCCCCCGTAACAACTAACCGTCTTCTGGGGGCGTCGCTCAGATGGGCAACCGGTAGCGACGATAAATAAACGGAAATAACCAACCAACCAACGATAAATTTTCAGATCGCAGTTGACACATGAATTAGACGTCTTATGGCATACTACTTTTGAAAACATTGTGGAAAAGGAGAAACCGCAAATGACGAGAGAGCAATTTCTCATAATGTTTCTGATGTATATACCTACATGTACATGCACATTTATTAAACCTGATTATTGATGCATATCCAATTTTTCATTAAAAAAAAAAAAAAAAAAATCAATTACAGGTGGTCTCTAAAAGCTGAAATATGAACCTACAGGAAAAGTTGTGTTTGTCAAATAAAGTATTCTTGCCATAATGCACGTACAGTCATAAATTCATATTCACAGACTACCCAAGGGAAGTAAGAAAACTGGTCTTCCACGACAGGGGGTCCCAAAATGCAAGGTTAACCCTTTCCCAAACAAGCCCTGGTTTTCACGTGTCTGCAGTACAAGTCTTTTGAAAACACTGTGGGAAAAGGAGAAATTGCTCGTAACGGTGTTTTCTACTTTTTTTGATAACTTTCTGCCATTTTCACCAAATTTAAAATTGTCGTCTGCAAACTCTTTCAATTTGGACCAGTCTAAAATTTGTCGTTTGGGAAAGGGTTAGATTAGTTGTTTTGACCATTTACCTCATCATTTCGTGTTTTAACGACCCCGGGGAGGAATGGCTTTGAAAACAATGTGGGACAAGGAGAAAATGCTGGTTACCAGCATTTTCTCCTTTTCCCACAATGCTTTCTACCTTTTCAACGACAAATTCCATTATTTTAGCTATACATGTGTATTTAAATTTGTCACATGCAAACGCGTTCAATTAAGCCCATTCTAAAATTCTGATGTCCGTTAAAGACTTAAGGCCAATCATATTGATTGTTGGTTTATAACCGACGTATTGTTTTCCAAGCGAACAAAGTCAAGACCACTAAGCCACGGGTATCCTAAAAACAAACATATTTATGAGAGTCTAAACTTAAAAATGGGTTAATTTGTTTACCTATGTTATTTCGGGCAACAATCAAAATTATGAATTGACATTTTGTTTGCTTTCTAGAGTGAGTTACTACGAAGGACGACCGTGTTTGGTAACTTTATAATCGCTGACCTGCTGAAAAATATTTGAAACGTTTTCAGTCTCAGAGAGAGAGAGAGAGAGAGAGAGAGAGAGAGAGAGAGAGAGACACGGACAGACAGACAGACAGACAGACAGACTTTATTTAGATGGGTTTTACTAGGATAGGACTCTGCCTTGTCTTTTTCGCTCTCAGTTCAACGTCAAGGCGTTGAATTTATCAGGCTCCAGTGCTTTGAATACTGATGACGGCGTTCGATATTTTTGAGTGTCCTTGGGCAATGCATTTCAGAGCCTCAGCTTGTTAAACTAAACGAAGTCTTAAGTAGAGCTTAACCTGTATTTAGCAACCACCCGAGAGAAATAAGAAAAGTGGAGTTGTCAGAGTCGTCTTTTCTTGTTAGAGACAAAATCTTGAGATTTTCTTTGAAACACAAACCAGTGAAAACTCTCTTTACTCCTATAAAATATATAATATGAAGACATCAAAAATATATGATCCATGCTCTGGCACAAGGGGGCCCACTGCATCTCTGTACAGCATTATACCCAGCAAGTCATCACATAATTATGGATCCATAAAATCCATTTTGTCTAACAACCGACTAAACCATGAGGTAGTACAGTCTTTGGGCATGCAGAAAATTTACAGATAGCAAAAAGTTTCGACCCATGTCAGCCTGCGCGGACTGCGCAGGCTGACATGGATCGATACTTTTTTGCATATGCATTAAGCCCCCTTTTCCCAGAGCACGGCTCATATACGCTTTTTTGGACGTTAAGTTTAATTTATGATAGCAGTTCTCTACCGATATGGATCATAAAATGAAACAAATTATAGGTTAACGTCACGTGATAAATATCAGCTATCCATCGGAGTCTGACACACGACCGCTCTTTTTCACTTATTTCTAACAACACAATATTAGACTTTTTGAAATTCCCTGCATTTTGCAATCGACATATAAATATGGTTCCAATGATGGAATTTGTAATTCAAAAGGTAGAAAACATTTTGTGAAAACAAAAACAAAAGAAGCTAGTTACCGGATTATTTTCCCTTTCACCCTACTATGTCATCAAAACCCTTTTTCCCAGGTGTGAGGGAATGTGTGGAAAAGGGTCAACTCTATTAGCAGAAGACACATTTTAAACTCATTCAAAGTGAAAGAATGTGCAGATGATAAATTAAATGTCGTTCACCTGCTTTATGTTATTTTAAAAAGGTCGAAAAATGATCGTGGGAGATGACAAAATGTTGATTAATCCCTTTCAAACATTATTAAAAAAACCCCCTCTTCTTTCTCAAGATAATTTATATGCAATTTCTCCTTTTCCCACAATGATTAAAATTGCCTTCTTCCTCTCGGTATTTAAAACTCGGAATTGTGTGGCAAAGGATTAAAGCACAGGATTGTTTGGAAAGTTTGTCTTGATTCGTTTGTTTGTTTGTTTGGTGTTTAACCAAACGACAAATTTTGCACTGGTCCAAATTGAAAGAGTTTGCAGACGACAATTTTAAATTTGATGAAAATGGCAGAAAGTTCTCAAAAAGGGTAGAAAACACTGTGGGAAAAGGAGAAATTGCTCGTTACGAGCAATTTCTCCTTTTCCCACAGTGTTTTCAAAAGACTTGTACTGCAGACACGTGAAAACCAGGGCTTGTTTGGGAAAGGATTAAAGCCGTATTTTACAGTATTTTTACACATACACATATCATAGTGCGCCAATCCATGCTTTCCTCGATGTTCTTTTAGCAGTACTTTGTACAATGCTTTTCAAAGCCACTGGCTGCCATCCTACATAAGCAATACTAAAGGAAGTGCCAAGGGGCAAGAGAGGAATGAAGCCTATCGCAGTGACTACATCGAATCCTCGAAATAAGCTTGGCTGAGTTAAGATTCGAGCTCAGGGTCCGTATTCACCAACCATTCTTAAGAACGGTCTTTGTCTAAACTGGCAGCCTGTTATCGATCTTCGTATCAATAAACTGGCAGCCTGTTATCGATCTTCGTATCAACTCTATCGGACGGCTACGGGAGATACAACGGGTACCAGTTTAGGTCTTTGTCTTATTCTCCAAGATTTTCCAAATTTGAAAGTAACACAACTTCTGATTGGCTAAACCATTTGGTTAGGCAATCAGAAGGTGTGTTACTTTCAAATCTGGAAAAAATCTGAGAATAAGACCAATAATGTTCTTAAGAATGGTTGGTGAATACCAACCCAGGACCCCGTGTTTACAAGACTGTACCTGGTCGTAAGCTGAGTGATTACATGTAGTTAAATTCATCCTTGGTCGAAACTATACTATAGAGAGGAATCGTGGCGTCAGCCTCCACCCTATTATAAATAAATAAATAAATAAATAAATAAATAATAGATATTATTATGATCGACTGGGAAACCTGCCCTGGAAGAATCAGAGCAAGACACATCCGGTTTAACGATCCAGTGCGTTATGAAATTACGTTTTTTGTATTATAACGATTACTGACAATTTAAACCGCATGCTGTTCTATTTATCCCCAGCCAGTAGATCACCAACAAACATTATAGAGAAATAAAACCAATACATGTATATCAATATACATGTATTAACTGTAAGGGTATCGGACCAGTTTACTCAAAATATCTAACAAATATTGGTTTCTAGGTTATATACTGATCAAGGGAACTAATTTTTTTTCTTATGTGATACTGGTAATTCAGTTGTCTCCCTTGACTTCGTTGTAAGAGAGTTGACCTTAAAGTGCCTTTCACAACTATTAGTTGCCTTTGCGGGCAGTGTAGATCAAGATCAGGCTGCACAAAACGTACAGCCTGATCTATGATCTACACTCTCCGCTCTGGTGAAACACTGTAGACAAAAGCAACCATGAAATTGCAGTTGTTTACGTTGTATTTCTAGGATGAAAATGTCTGAGGTTTATTCAGCGCTCTTGGGATTAAATAATTGTACATAATCTGAGCGGCGCATTGGGATAAGGGTTTTTAACCCTTTCCCAAACAAGCCCTGGTTTTCACGTGTCTGCAGTACAAGTCTTTTGAAAACACCTTGGGAAAAGGAGAAATTGCTCGTAACGAGCAATTTCTCCTTTTCCCACGGTGTTTTCTACCCTTTTTGATAACTTTCTGCCATTTTCATCAAATTTAAAATTGTCATCTGCAAACTCTTTCAATTTGGACCTGTCCAAAATTTGTCGTTTGGGAACGGGTTAATGCATCTCCGTTATGTTTTATACAGAGCAAGTCGCCGCACTTTATGGATCCAGTTTGTCTAAAAAAAACCGGCTGAACCACGAGATCCAATTGTCCCACCGAATGCACAGAATTTGAGCCATACTCTGTGAAAAGGGGGCTCAATGCATCTGCGAAAAGTATCGACCCCGGTCAGCCTGCTCAGGCCGCGCAGGCTGATCTAGGCTGAAACTTTTCGCTGACTTGGTCAATTTTCTGTATGCCCAAGGACCATTTTACCTCATGATTGAATCGGTTGTTAGAAAAAAAAGGTGGCTATAATCGATCCATAATGTTACTTAGTATGTGATGACTTGCTTGGTATCATACATCTTGAAGATGCTTTAAGCCCCCTTTTGCCAGAGTATGGCTCATTTACAAAGGTAAGAGATTCCGACCCAGTCAGCCTGCGCTGTCTGCGCAGGTTGATACTTTCTACAGATGTATCAAACCCCCTTTTCAAAGAGTGGAATAATTTATTTGTTTGTGTAGTGTTTATTGCCGACCGTTTTCAGCATTGTTTCACTTACATCTCAGCTGCCCATGCACCTATTCGTGCTTTCCATGAGGTTTTTTGTTACCGATACTTCACACAATATTCTTTCAAAGCCACTGGCTGCTTTCACAGATAAACATCGTCGAAACAATGGTCAGTAGTAACTCGGAGGCTATATATGAACTTGTTTTCACCGAGTGAACTTTCATCGACACTAACAACAACTCTCCTGCTCTGTGAAAAGGGGCTTTAATGCACCAGCAACAAGTTTCGACCTATGTCAGCCTGCCCAGTGGGTAAAACTTTTTTCCTTTTTGTAAATTTTCTGAATATACAAGGACCATTCTATCCCAGATTCAGTTGGTTGTTAGATTAAATGGATTTTATGGATCCGTAGTTATATGGCACGCAACATGCGAAATGAGACCTTCGAACATTTACGTAAAGTGTCGTTTCGGATTAGCCTGCGCAGTCCGCGCAGGCTAATCCGAGACGGCACTTTACGACTACATAAGATTTTTTTCATACAGTAGACTTTCGTGAAACAGAAAATCGCACGAAAACGGGGAGTGTCGTATCGGATTAGTCACAGACTGCACAGGCTGATCTGGGACGACATACTTTTACGCACATGTCCGAAGGCCCCTTTTCGTGTGTTGCACGCCATATCATGACTTGTTTGGTTATAATGGGTCACGGGGATGTATTAAACCCTCTTTTGCCAAAGTACCGCTAGTACGAGTATATGCTGTGCAACATACGAAAAGGGGCCTTCGGGCATATGCGTAAAAGTGTGTCGTCCCAGATCAGCCTGTGCAGTGTGTGACTAATCCGAGACGACACTTTCCGATCATATGTGATTTTCTGTTGCACGAAAGTCTACTGTATGACAAAATCTCATGTAGTCGTAAAGTGCCGTCTCGGATTAGCCTGCGTAGTCCGAGACGGCATTTTACGCAAATGTCCGAAGGTCTCATTTCGCATGTTGCGGGCCACATAATTACAAGAGTAGGAAAGCCCCGAAAGAAGAAAACTGTTCATTATGAAGAGAAAGAAAGTAAAGTCCAAGTACATACATAGGTCAAATACATATGAGCCATGCTCTGGGAAAAAGGGGGTTAACGCATCTCCGCGATGAATTTTACCTATCAAGTGATTGATTATAGATCCATGTAATCCATTCTGTCTAGAGTCAGAATGGTGCTTTGGTATGTACAAATAGCAAAAAGTTTCAACTCATGTTAGTCCGCGCAGGGTGACATGAGTCGATGCTTTTTTCAGATGTATTAAGACCCTTTTTCTCTTAGCATAGCTGATATATACTTGTGAAACTCTTTCGCTACCAATTAACCTTTAGAGTTCAGTCTGGAAGATACGGAGCTTGAAACCAATGGGTCGCTGGTTCGAATCTCCAGCTCGGCTAATTTCTTTCCCAGGATTTATGCTAGTCATTGCGACAGGATTCATTCCTTTTTCACCGCTGATCATTGTTTCGACGATGGTTATGTGGGAAAGCAGCCAGTGGCTTAGGGAAGAATATTGTAAGAAACACTGGTAATTAAAAAATAAATACACAGGACGCCACTGCAATATTGTTGAAACAGGTATTAAACGTCATACAAACAAACAAATTAACCCTTTGCCAGACAACAAAATTTTAGAGTCTTACACAATGAAATCAGTTGCAAAAGATTTGTAGCTTAAGTGAAGGATGTTGTCTTTGAAAGGGGGAAAAGTGTTGAGCATTGGGAAATGAGAAAATGCTGATTTTCAGCATTTTCTTGTTTTTCAGCAATATTTTCAAGCGCCGTCTTCCCATGCTCATATATTTCCTGAGTATTCATCAACCCTTCCTAAGAATATTCTTATAATACTGAAGAATTGTCTAAGTTTGAAAGTAACAAAGCCTCTGATTAGCTAAACCCAATGGTAACCATTATTTTTTCCAATTTGTTTGCTATGCATTTCTCTGTTAAAGCGATACGCCCGCTATAATACGAAAATTGTGCAAAAAAAAGTTAGCCTCTAAATAGATGGACAATTGTTTCAGAAAAGATTCCATGGTATCTCTTCTGAAACAATTGTCTACCTTTTTAACTCTTTACCACACGATCCCGACTTTTAACGACCCTGAGAAAGAACCCTTTAGAAAACATTGTGGGAAAAGGAGAAAATGCTGGTAACCAGCATTTTCTCCTTTTCCCACAATATTTTCTACCTTTCCCAAAACAAATTTTGATTTTTCAGTTACATTTATTTTGTCATCTGCAATTGCTTTCAATTTAGACTGGTCTAAAATTTTGTCATTTGGTAAAGAGTTAAACGTTTGCTTTAGTTTTTTTTGCCCAATTTTCTCACTATAGCAGGCATATCGCCTTAACCCTTTACCAGACGACAAAATTTTAACCTTGTCCAAATTGAAAGCATTTGCAGACGACAATTTCAATGTGGCTCAAATGGTGTAATTTTTCTTTGACACGGCAGAAAACATTGTGGGAAAAGGAGAAAATGCTGGTTACCAGCATTTTCTCCTTTTCCCACAATGTTTTCAAAAGGCCTCTTTCACAGGGTCGTTAAAAGACGTCATTGGTACAGTAAAGGGTTAACAGAGAAATGCATAGCAAACAAATTGTAAAAATAATGGTTACCTCAAGGTTTTCTACCCTTTCACACACATACCAAATAAACCATGTTCTGGCAAAAGAAGGCTTAATGCATCTCCGTAATGCAATTATACCAAGGAAGTCGTCACATAAGTATGGATTCAAAAATTCTATTTAGTCTAACAACAGACTGGATTTGTAGGTAGAATGATCCTTTGCGATGCAGAAATTTTTCAAATAGCGAAAAGTTACGATCCAGGTCAGCCTGCGAGGACTGTGCAGGCTGACATTGGTCGATGCTTTTTGAAGGTGATTAAGCCCGCTTTTCACAGAGCATGGCTGAAAAGATTTAAGAGCGTATCTATTTGAGCCATGGTCTGTAAAAAGGGCGCTTAATGCACCTGCAAAAAGTTTCCACCCATGTCAGCCTAGGCAGTCCGCACAGGCTGACATGGGTCGATACTTTTTGCCATCGGTCAATTCTCTGCATGTCAAAGGACCATTCTACCTTCGGGTCCAGTCGACTGGTAGAAAAAAATAAAAAGAAAAACCCGGATTTTCATGGATTCAAAATCCCAAATATGGATCCATAATTATGTGATAGCTTGCTTGGTATCATGCATCACGGGGACGCATTCAGCCCCCTTTTTGCCAGAGCATGGCCCATTTCATTTTGTCGTTTGCGAATGCTATCAATTTGGACTAGTCTAAAATTTCGTGGTCTGGTAAAGAGTTAAGGGAAAAACCGCTCTTCATGTTACAGCCGATATATGTACGTAATCAGTTGTGCGCATAACTTTGCCAGATATAGGACATGGAAGTAGAAAAATCAGCTGATTCAGCCCTCGATAAACAAGGTAATGTTCGTAATATTTAGGCTGCTAAGCGCGAATATTGAGGGCTCTTGCGGACAATGTAGATCAAGATCAGACTGCACAGAACGTGCAGTCTGATCTTTGATCTACACTGTCCGATACGGTGAGATCTTTCCGGAGAGCAAATTTTATAATCAGTAAACTAATCTATGTTTTTTCACTATTGGCTGGACATTTTTAGTATGATTTATTTAATAGCTTAAGGGTTAGTATTAGATTTTGATTGGTCGATTCTTTACGAAACGACAAAATTTTAGACACAACCGAATTGAAAGCGTTCGCAGACGGTAAATGAAATATGGATAAAATGACGGGATTTGTCTTTGAAAGGGTACAAAACATTGTGGAAAAAGAAGAAAATGTTGGTTACCAGCACTTTCTTCTCCCACTTTGTTTTTAGAAGGCTTCTTTTTCGTCAGGGTCGTTAAGGTAGGGGATTGTTTGATAAAGAATGAAAGCAATGTGTACCTTTTTTTTGTCAAACTATGATTGTTTTTCTTTTAAAATTGATTTGAATTAGGTTAACCACTAACAGAATAGCTAAACCGTATTTAAACCATAGGCTGCTGAGCACGACTTAAAAACCTTTTGCGGACAGTGCAGATCAAGATCAAACAGCAAAGAACGTGCAGTCTGATCATGATCTTCACTGTCTGATAAGGAGATATTTCTCCCCCAAAGATAACTTTGAAATAACAACATTTGGGATTTTTACTATCATCTATATTATTCAGAATGATAAGGGTTAAAGTTTCTATGTAGTACCCACAGTTTTATGTACTGATCTTTTGTTAAAGAGGGAAAAAAAAAAGGGGGGGGGGGGACGTATCCGTTTCAAAGTTGCATACACATCCTATATAATAGACGGTCTTTTCCATTAACCCTTTACCAGACGACAAAATTTTACCCTTGTCCAAATTGAAAGCATCTGCAGACGACAATTTCAGTGTGGCTCAAATGGTGCAACTTTTGTTTAATAGGGTTTAAAACATTGTGGAAAAAGGAGAAAATGCTGGTTACCAGCATTTTCTCCTTTTCTCACAATGTTTTCAAAAGGCTTCTTTGCAAAGGAGCGTCAAAACGCGGCATTGTGCCAAATAAATGTGCGGTGCCCTGGCAAAAGGGGATTCAGTGTTTCTCCACGATGCATTATACTAAGCAAGTCTTTATATAATTATGGATCTGTAAAATGCATTTTGTCTGACAACCGACTATATCATGAGGTAACCTGGGTCCGTATTCACCACCCATTCTTAAGAATATTCTTGGTCTTGTTCTCCAAAATTTTCCAAATTTAAAAGTAACACACCTTCTGATTGGCTAAACCATATGGTTTAGCCAATCAGAAGTTGTGTTACTTTCAAACTTGGAAAATCTTGAAGAGTAAGTCTAAGAACGTTCTTAAGAATAGTTGGTGAATACGGACCCTGGTCCTTTGACAAACAGGAAATCGACCAATAGCTAGAGGTTTCGATCAAGGTTAGCCTGCACGGACTGTACAGGCTGATGTGAGTCGATACTTTTTTTGGCCGATGTATTTAACCCCCTTTTCACAGAGCATCGCTCATATACATTCGACATCTTTCGACGGCTGAAAAAACAATCCCCTGATACTCAGAAATATTTTTTATCTTATAGGCTTAACTATTAAGCGGGTGGTATAGATCAAGATCAGACTGCATCTTCTGTGCAGTCTGATCTCTTCATCTATGTCTTCCACAGAAGCGCCTTTTTTCACCTATGGCGCTGGCAGGGTAAATTATGCATATTTATGCAAACCAGGAAGGGGATGAATTACATATCTTATACGACATCGTTTCGGATGGGCTCTTGCAGTACGAATGTTTAATCATCATCATCATCATCATCATGGTTGTCGTCATCTTGGACGACGCCATCGAAACCAGTATTATCGTCGTCGTCACCATCATCATCGACGCCGTCGTCTTCTTTTTCTCCTTAACCCTTTCCCAAACAAGCCCTGGTTTTCACGTGTCTGCAGTACAAGTCTTTTGAAAATACTGTGGGAAAAGGAGAAATTGCTCGTTACCAGCAATTTCTCCTTTTCCCACAGTGTTTTCTACCCTTTTTGAGAGCTTTCTGTCATTTTCATCAAATTTAAAATTATCGTCTGCAAACTCTTTCAATTCGGACCAGTCTAAAATTTATCGTTTGGGAAAGGGTTAATCATTATCGTCGTAGTTATCGTCATTATTGTCACTGTCGTCGTCGTCATCGTCATCTTCGTCATCGTAGTCGCCCTTCTTGTCGCACTCCTCTCTCGAGTTATTGTTTTTTCGTTTGTCCTCATTGTGCTGGCACCACATTTTTTTGGTCACATTTTCTCTCTTGTTTTCAGTGATACCATCACGAGTTTTCTTATCTTACACACGTTTCACATAGGCTTTGTGTGAAGTCATATATGACTTCATTTTGATACTTCTTTTCATAGAAATGAATCAGGTTTTATTCATAGAAGTTTGGGTCCCTATAAACTTAGAAACGGATTGATTGATTGATTGTATGGTGTTTAACGCCGTTTTCAACATTATTTCAGTTATATCGCGGCGGCCAGTGCACCTATCCATGCTTTCCTGGAGTTTCTTTTACCAGTACTCCGCACAATGTTCTTCCCAAGCCACTGGCTACTTTCCCACATAACCATCGTCGAAACAATGGTCAGCGGAGAGAGAGGAATGAATCCTGTCGCAATGACTATCATCAATCCTCGGAAAGAAATTGGCCAAGCCGGGGATCGAACCAGTGACCTCCTGTTCTCAAGTCCTTTACGCTACCGACTGAGCTACGGGGCTTGGCTACTTAGAAAAGGAACCGAAACATTTGTTGGCCCTTGAGATAAAATTTATATAACTCGACTACAAGAATGTTCTTAGCAGACTGCGCAGGCTGACATGAATCGATACATTTCGCAGATGCATCAAGCCCCCTTATCAAAGAGCATGGTTAATTTTCACACAACCATTTCATTAACGCTCAAACTTTGAATTTGCTTTAGAAAGGGTAGAGAACATTGTGGGAAAAGGAGAAAAGCTGCTTATCAGATAATATTTAAAATGTACATTTCTGGAATGCTGCTTTTTAGGTAGTTAAAACACGGGATCGTTTGGCAGAAGGTTTAGCGGATAAATTGGATAAAGATCAGACTACAGAGAACATAGTCTGATCTCGGATTTATGTTACACGATTCGTTTTGAAAATTCTGGCCACAGACAGCATTGTAATTGAAATATTCACTTCAGATTAAAAACATCGATGTACTTTACGTATCAGCAGTGGCGGGTCGACCCTTTTACATACGATCGCGATCTTTAACTATCCTGAGGAAGATAGCTATTAAAAACATTGTGGGAAATGGAGAAAATGCTGGTTACCAGCATTTTCTCCATTTCCCACAATGTTTTTACTCTTACAGAGAACTTCATTTTATAACTTGTCAATTTCGAAAATCTTATCCCATATGCTTTCAATGTAGAACCGTCCAAAATTTTATCATTTTCGGTATAGGGTTAATCCTTACACAGAAACAAAAAGGAAAATCAACATTTCGGTGTAAGAAAAATCGCAATGCCGCAATTTTGAACTCATTTTAGCCAGGATGCGTCACAAAACATCGGACAATGTAGATCCAAGATCAGACTGCACGTTCTGTGCAGCCTGATCTTGATCTACGCTGTCCGCAAAACGTAGATGAACCTGTGCCATGGATCCCAAGGAAGTTTCATAAATGAATAATGTGCGTAGTTTGTGACAGCTGTTATAGTATCAATAATTTTATTGATTTGACCTTTTTGTACATTACCTTCGTTTGACACTGGCTACCTTGTTGTTAAACTTTGGAAATCAAAAGTTCGCCGTTTCCAATCACATTTCTCTGACCGGGGCACCGACCTTCAAACATTTTAGCCAATAAGAAAAGAGTGTTACTCTCTAGCTAACCCTGTGAGACAAACCACATGAAAACAGCTAAAGCGCTTAGTTCGGACACTTAAAGCCCCAATAGCTGCCAAAAGTAAACAATGTCGTTAAAATGCATTTGAATTTAAGTCCTACCATTGAAAAGTTCGGAAATTATGGTGACAAGTGTTAGTCGCAGGCAGAAAAGCGAATTTTGAAAGGAGGTCAAAAGTTGCCTGTTCACTCAGTCTTTTGTTTACTTTTTACCTGATTTTAAGTCATTTTAGCTCCACTGGCCGAAGGCCAGCGTGCTTATGTCATGGCCCGGTGGCCGTCGTGCGCCCGTCCTTCCGTCTGTCGGTGCGCCGGTCCGTCCGTGCGTGCGTTTAATTTTTCTTCATACATCTTCTCTGAAACTACCAATCCAATTTTGATGACACTTCACAGAAGTGATCCTGCCATGGTCCTCTTCAGAATTCCTTCAAAGAATTTGATTCCAATGAAAACTCTGGTTGCCATGGCAACAAAACTGAAAAATATTGAAGGTATTTAAAAATCTTCTTGTCAGAGACCATAAGGCCTAGGGCTTCCAAGTTTTATATGGGCTCATACAGGGAAAGCTTTAAAAAAATCTTCTTGACCAAACCCATAAGGCCTATGGCTACCAAATTTGGCACCTAGCTTCATCAAATGAACCTCTACTTAATCTCTTCTTCAAATTATAGTCCTGGGGCCAAAATTGGCACCGCCCGAGGGTCACATGTTTTGCATGGGCTTATGTATGGAAAACTTTAAAATCTTCTGGTTCTAAACCTTATGGCCAAGGACTACCTAAATTAGCATATAGCCTCATCAGACCTCCACTAAGATTATTCAAATTATAGCCCTGGGACCAAAATTGTCCCGGCCCCGGGGGGGGGGGGGGGGAGGGGGCGAGGCGGTCACAAGTTTTACATGGGCTTATGTAGGGAAAACTTCAGAATCTTCTGGTTCTAAATCATATGGCCTAGGGCTACCAAAATTGGCATGTAACTCCATCTAATGGACGTCTACTAAGATTTTTCAAATTATAGCCCTGGGGCCAAAATTGGCCCCGCCCCGGGGGTCACAAGTTTTACTGGGGCTTATATTGGGGAAACTTTAAAAATCTTCTGGTTCTAAACCATATAGCCTAGGGCTACCAAATTTGATATGTTGCTTCGCCTAATGGACCTCTTCTAAGATTCTACAAATTATAGCCCTTTGGTCAAAATTGGCCCTGTCCTGGCGGCCACAAGTTTTACAAGGGATTTTATAGTGAAAACTTTAAAGTCTTTTTGTTCTTAGCTGTAAGGCCTAGGGCTACCAAATTTGGCATATAGCTTCATCTAGTGGATCTCTTCTGAATTTGTTCAAAATTTGACGATTGTTCAACAAATGGAAACAAACCCTTTCATGTTTTATTAAGGAAACTTTGACAATTTTGTTTATAACCATACAGCTAAGACCTATATTATTTGGTATGTGGCTGTATCTTGCTGACCTCTATCAGGATTCAATTAATTATGGCTGATAATTATAGCTTGAAATCGTAATTATAGGTAAAAAATGGACTCATCCTGGGGTCACAATTTTCACATGGGCTTTTATAGAGAAACTTTATCAGTCAAACTTGTTCGAAACCTTTCGGCCTAGACTTTTATGTTTAGTGTGCATGGTTTGTACATATTAGCCATGGGAGCGCCATCATGGTCCTCTTGTTTTGCCAGCTACGAACAGTCGAACCGACCATACATCAACAGATTGTCATCTTTACAATAATTTCAATACTCTTAAATGGCATGATTTAAACCCAAATGCACTTTAACACACGCTTCGTTTACTTTTGGCAGCTATTATAGCGTTAATTCAGGCAACCAGACCGATGTATGCGATATTTTTATGTAGATGATTGTTGGTCTGTTGATATACCTGTACTTGCACGCCAACACTTTGTGTGGCTTATCTCATTTGCATTAATTAAAGGGAGTTAATCATGCTAGCCATAATATAATTTTTTATCAATGTTATTTTTGAAGACCACTGCCATACTGGTCTTTTTATCGAAAGTGAAATGACAAAACCGATAGCAAAAACCCGGGTCCGTGTTCACCAACCATTCTTAAGAATATTCCTATTCGTATTCTCCAAGATTTTCTGCATTTGAAGATAATACAACTCCTGATGGGCTAAACCAAACGGTTTTACCAATCAGGAGTTGTGTTATTTTGAAATGTAGAAAATTCTGGAGAACAAGACAAAGAAGGTTCTAACGAATGGTTGGTGAATACGGACCCCGGTCACCAAAGTAAATGCTACAGGTACGAAATGACATGGATACGAAAAGATCGGTTGCCAAAATAATTTTCAACGGTAAGAAAAGACCGGTTACTAAACCAACTGGGTCAAGATCCGGTAACCTACTTTTGATAATATGTTCACAACTATGCGAGATAGCTTTACTCCATTTTAAATTCTCCTCACGCATTGATATCACAAACCAATTATCAGATCTCAAGGTTTTTTTTCACAGATGATAGGACCCCCCATTCCCTCATTCAAGGATGACACCCTACATTAGATAACAGTGACTTACATAAAAGCCTGTACCATAGTTGATGTTTTACTTTACCTACTTCAGTAATGTTCCTGTAAGTTAACTTCTTACCTTAAAAAAAACAAGCAAATTGGTTGATTATTTGACTGATTGAATGGTGCTGAACGCCAGTGGCAACACTATTTTAGTCACATCAAGCCACATATATTCATGAATGTCCAGGCATTCTTTAGTAATACGTTTTGGCTTTTAGATGAACTTTTCCAAATTGAAGTATTTACAGACAACAAGTTGAAAGCCACTCACCTGATGATATTTACCCTTGATTGCAAAGTCAGAAATCGTCGTAGGAAAAGGTGAAAATGCTGGTAACCAGCATTTTCTGCTTTTCCCACGGTACTTAAAAGAGCTTTCTTCCTAGGGTCGTTATAAGAATCGCTTACCTACCGTATTTTGGTTTCGTCTCTTGGTAGAATTCATCTAAATGGCAGACAAAAGGATTTTTCTCTTGTAAATTTAGTGACAAAATCCCTGATGTTAACAAAAAAATTTTCATCGAACATTTTCTTGACGAGTTTCAATTTTAGACACGATATTAATAAGTTGAATAATCACTCTTGTAGCCCAGAGAAAAAAAAACAAAAAAAAAAAAAAACCAAACAAACAATGAATAAAAAACGGCAATCGAACTTCAAACGGCTTCAATAGAGTGTAGAGGGATAGAAGAATGTAGGGGAAGGGGGGCATGACAAGCTGTATGGTAATTTGTACAGGCATACAGTATTTTGTTGCACTCGAACTTTTATCTACTCTGTAAAGTGGTAATCGTTGTCCTCGGTTATATCTATGAAAATACAATTTAGTTCTTTCCTTCTTGTTTGTTTATTAATTCATTTCCCACAATGAGAATTTAGTCCAATCTACTGATTTGTTTTTTTCTTGTTTATTTCATATTTCTGAGTGTACCTGGCCGGGTAGCTCAGTGGTTAGTTTATCTGCCTCGTGACCTGGTGGTTAATAGTTCGATACCTGGTTGAGTAAACTTTCTTTCCGGCGATTATTCGCCTCTCACCTCTGATCCATGTGAGAAAAGGAGTCGGTGATTTGGAAAGAAAGTTGTGTCATTACAGATGTGAGAAATCCAGGTAACACATGCGTAGGTGCACTGACCGCCGTGACATGACTTAAGCTGTTAAAACGGAGATAAACTCCAATACATACAATCAAACAAACAAACAAACGAATCTGTATGTATTTGTGTTCCGCCAACTGAAGGCAAGAAACATAAATTTAACTTTTTCGCCTTACAAACAAATTTGACTTGAATAAAATATAGTCACTCAGTTTTTCAATATTTCGGCCAGCGGCCTTTCTCAAGAAAAGAAACGTAAATTTATCTACTTTGTAGATGCACGTCGTATGCCATTGTTGTATACAGGATGTGACGTCATTGTGAAATACACAACGTTTGATCCCGCGCTAATTATATTAACGTTAATTGATAGCGGGAATCTTTGACGTTACACCCCGCCGGCCGGTGAGTCCGTAATTTCTGTATCCAAGTTGATTCGTACATCAGTCTCTCTGTCTTGCAGCCTGATTTTATTTGTTGTAATATAGAAAAAACAGCATCCTCTTCTGAATGGTCTTTCTTTGAAAAATGACCGTTAATCGGCTTGTCTCTCTGCAATTTGATGTCACGCAAGTGCTCCGTCATCCTCTCATTTAGTTGTCGTTCAGTCTCTCCAACATATACTACCGTTTCACATTTCTTACAGCTTATTGAGTAGACTACGCTGTGCTGTCTACAATTGTTGTAATTCGGGATTTTGAACCCTTCTCCCGTTGTACTAATAATTTTATCGCTGTCGGAAATGCGGGCACATTTGTCGCAATCTAATTTGCATGGTTTACTTGATTTTTTAACCTGTTTATTCGTCTTTCCATGAACTAAAGAGTCGCCAAGATTTCTGTCCCTTCTGTATGCAACCATAGGAGGTTCTTGAAACACTTTCGTCATTCTCTCTGACTTATATAATACTCTCGTGTGTTTACGGATGATATGGTTCAAGTCTGGGAGGAGGTTTGAATAGGTTACAGTCATCGGCACTCTGTCTGATTCTTTTCTACGTTTACGCTTCTTTAATAGTTCGCCCCTATCTAGTTTGTCTACTTTCGCCATTTGTGAATTTATTGTTTTGCCACTATAACCACGTTGTCTTAATTTCTTTATCAGGATTCTCCTTTGATATTCGTAGTCTTGTGGTTTTTCGCATATTCTTTTTAGTCGTAAACCCAATCCAAATACCAGACCTTTCTTTGTTGATGGAGGATGGCAAGATTTGCTATTCAAATAAAGTTGTTTATCAGTTGGTTTGACGTATAGGTCCGTACAGATCTTACCATCCGCCATCTTCACTAGAGTATCTAGGAACTCTATCTGTCTCGTGTGCATTCTCAACTCAACCTTGATGTCATTATGTATGCTGTTGGCATGTTTTGCAAACCCCTGAAGTTCTTCTACACTCCCACACCAAATACCAAAACCATCGTCAATGAATCTCTTGTAGAAGAGTGGCTGTTTTGAATATTTCAGAAGTTCCTCATCCCATTTTCGCATGTAGGAACATGCAAAGTTTTTTCCTAATTTGGAACCAATAGCCACCCCTTTTCTTTGAATAAAATAGTTGTCGCCAAATTCAAATATGTTGTTGTCAAGTACAGCCTCGATCAGTTTCATAGCATTTTCGGTGTCAATTAATTTTGTTGAGCGCGTTTCTAAAGCTTCTTTGCATGCAGCCAATCCCTCTTTCCTAGGAACTGATGGGTAAAGCTTGCAAACATCAAAGCAGAATAAAATACTATCTTTTGGTATTCTGTCATTAAAATCTGCAAGTTTATTGATAAAGTCATCTGTGTCTTGTATATAGCTTGGTGAAGATTCGACGTACTGATTTAGTTCATGTTCTACTAGTTCTGCTATTCTCTCAGTAGGTGTGTTTATACCACTGACAATTGTCCTGTACGGTATGTCCTTTTTGTGTATTTTTGGGTTCCCTTTAAGTTTTCCAGCAGTTGCATATTTTGGCATTAGATATTGTTTCATTTCCTTTGTGATCACCCCTTCCTTATGCATTTTATCTACCAGTTTTTTTATTTCTTTATAACTGTCCTCAATTTGCTTCTGCTCCGTCCTCTCATATATATCACTTCTATCCATTTCGGTTAATAGTTCACTTATGTATTCATTTTTATCTACTACGACTATACCCGATCCTTTATCGGCTGGGCGAATCACTACATCTGGGTTGTTTAGAAGCTCAAAAAAAGCCGCCTTTTCTTCCTTCGTTACGTTGAAATTTCCTTTCTTTTTCAAATTTTCTATTATATCTGTCTTTACAAGTTCTATATATAGGTCAAGGTGCACATCTCTCCCAGGATTGGGCGTAAAATAACTTTTCTGCTTCGATTGGAATTTCGTTTGCACATTACATGCATCATTCAGATTTCCTTCTTTGTCATAAAAGAATTCTTTCAGTCTCATTCTACGTTCCCACTCAGCTAAATCCGATAGAAGTTTTATCTTATTTATCTTGCCATTGGTTGGAATGAATTTAAGTCCTTTTTCAAGAAGAGAAATTTGTGCGTCAGTTAATTTATGTTTTGAAAGATTAACAACTGAACATCTTGGTTCTTGATATGTATGTTCATTCGTGCAACCATATTTCCGGTTAGCATTGCACTGAATATTTCCACTTCTAAGATTATTATTTTTCTTATCTGTATTTGCTTTGTAGGTTTTAATTTTGTGAAATGAGCTATGGGTCGCTTTGGTTGGCATATTTTCATGTGTATCGACACATTTTGGGTATGTGAGTTCTGTTTCTTCAGGTTCGAACCAGTCAGGTATGGAGCGCAAAGGCAAATCATCATTTCCAGGGTTATTCTTGGCTTTTTTCACCAATGAAAAATGGGAGTTTTTGCACAGCAAATATATGTTTGCATCAATGGTGTCTGTTTCCAAATCATGATCACCTTGAAACGTATTCCATGTACGAAATGACTCATCGATCGCAACTAGTATATTAACTTGATATGTATCAGCTGCTGCTTGAATCTCAGCCTCTGTTGCCCATGATGAGATTCGACCGTCACTAAACCTTTGAAGTCGTAAATGCATTTCTATATCTCCGTCAATGAGCGGTGCATATTTTTGTTTATTTAATGACATGTGTTGAACAACCTTGTCTCTTATCACTCTATGTCGCATTTGCGTACCATGCAGATTTTGACTCAGACATCTATAAAAACAGTTGCCATCTTTAACTATTCTTACTACTGAGAAACTGTTTGTACGCTGTTTTTGTTGCTTCTTGAGTTTCATAAGTTTTTTATGTTTTATTTCACTAACCTGTCTAATATAGTCTATGACCCATTCATAGTGTAACGTCAAAGATTCCCGCTATCAATTAACGTTAATATAATTAGCGCGGGATCAAACGTTGTGTATTTCACAATGACGTCACATCCTGTATACAACAATGGCATACGACGTGCATCTACAAAGTAGATAAATTTACGTTTCTTTTCTTGAGAAAGGCCGCTGGCCGAAATATTGAAAAACTGAGTGACTATATTTTATTTAAGTGTTGAATTCCCTACGGAATTATTTGTATTGATAAATTTGACTTGATTTGTCTTTGGTAATATGCGAATGATTTTTCCCAGACTGATCAGCACAGAAAACCGAACAAAGTTTGAGAAAGATTGATCAGATCTAAAAAACGGGATAATTATAATTGAAAATGATAAAGTACAGGTAATTGTGATTTCATCAGAATTCAAAAAATCACAAAAAAGTGCTTATTCAGGCGTATTTGAAATATTTTTTCTTACATAAAAGAAGTGATCTACTTAATTTTGACCTTTTTCTTTTTTAGCATAGGACATAATTTTAGACTTGTCCAAATTAATTCTTTACCACAAAATCCTGAGTTCTAACAACCCTTTGGAAGAAACCTTTTGAAAACATTGTTGGAAAAGGAGAAGATGCCGATAACTAGCATTTTCTCCTTTTCCCACAATGTTTTCTACCCTTTCTGATACAAATCCCATGTTTTGAGGATAATTTTATTTGTCGTTTGCTTTGAATTTGGACCTGTCTAAAATTTTGTCGTTTGGTAAAGAGTTAAAAGCACTTACACTTGACTTGTGACTGAAGAAATGAAATTTTCCTCTGATAGGGTAGATAACATTATGGAAAAAAGAGAAAATGGTGGTAAACACCATCATATCTCGTTTTTCTCAAATGTTTACAAAAAGTCTTTTGATTTAAGGTCGTTAAAACTTACGATTGTCAAAACCTTAACACAACAGCCCCATCTCGTAACGGTTCTTAGAAAGAAAGCTTTTGAAAAAAATGTGATATAAAAGAGAAAATGCTGGTGACCAGCAATTTCTCCTTTTCTCACAATCTTTCCTATCATTCTGATGACATATCACATTATTTCAGTCACACATAAATTTTGTCCTCTGCAAATGCTTTCAATTTGGACGAGTCTAGAATTATATCGTTTGGTAAAGGATTAAATCTCAAAACTTGAGCACATTGTGAAAAATTAATGATAAAAGAAGAAATTACTCGTTCCTAGAGCAACTGCGGTTTTTCCTTTCTCCACAATGTTTTCAATGGCCGGCTGCTGCAAAACAGGAAAAAAGGTTGTCTAGCCTCTTTTTCTTTGTCACGATGAAAAAGGGATGTGTAAGGTATTCTGTAAATTGGATCATTAATTCGAAAAATATCGTTACCATAGTAATACATGTATTTTTGGGGCCTTAATGAAACTAACTGTTCAGCTTTATTGTTATTGCAGTTGAATATGTATATACAGTGTGCTGAAAACTGACACCTTTATAAAATAATCCCCCCCTGTCTTTCGACCCGGAGTGAGCAGATTCTTGAAAACATTATCAGTAAAGGAGAAATGTTGGTCACCAGCATGTTCTTCTCTTCTCACAGTGCTTTTACCCTTTCAGAGACAATTTACGACTTGGACCTTTTACCACACACTATCGAGTGCAAACGACTTGACTGCTTTTACCGAGCCATTTATGACAGTTTTGGCCGATCTTTTACATCACTTTCATTCATATGTCTTTGCAACTTCTCTTCTATCTACTGGTTTCCGAGATTCACCTGTACTTGACTGGGGTTATGTAGTGCCATGCCCAGGGAAACTCTAGCTTCTTGTGAGAGTTCAGAGTGATGTGTTCATTTGATTTTCCGTTGATTTTAAGGATTTTTGCTATCTTGTCTAAATCATTGATTTTGTCCTTCATGTCCTGATGCCGATGACATCGTCTGCAAAATCGAGATCTTCTTACAATTCTGTGAGGTTCCAGGTGTTGCCTCTTCTGTTTTCTTTGGTAGTTTCTTTCGTTATCCAGTCTAGGCATATAGTAAAGGGGCGAGTAGACAGCACTGTTTAACTCCAGTCTGTGTTCGAAAACATTCTGTTAGGGCGGATCCACAAATAACACTTGCTTTGAAATCCTTGTAGAGTAGTTGTATGATTGTTAGAATTTTCCTTGAAATTCCATAATGTTAGGATTTTCCTTGGAATTCCATAGTGTTGTAAAATTTTCCAAAGTGCAGGTTGGTTTGTTCTATGATTTGTCTTAGAGTGAAAATCTGGCCGATACATAATCTTCCTTTCCTAAACCCTGATTGTTATTTGCGTAATAATGGATCTGTTATATTTGTCAGTCTATTGAGAATTACTCTCGCCATCACTTTGCTTGAGACTGAGAGGAGCATGATACCTCTCCAACTATTGCAGTTGGTTACGTCTCCTTTCTTTGGTAATTTGACAATCAAACCTCTGTTCCACTGTGTTGGGACTTGTTCTTTGTTCCACACGTTTTTAAGTATGTTTGTTATTGTGTATGTTTGCAGGTGTAAGTTCTTCCTCTACTTTCAACAATTCTACATTTATTTAATCTATTCCTACTGCTTTTCCATTTTTGAGCTGGGTATTGCTTTCTCGACATCTGCTAAACAAGGTGGTTCTGTATTGATGTCCGGGATATCTTCTGGTAAATCTATAATTGCTTCTAATTCTGGCTCTGCTCTGTTCAGTACTTTGTCAAAATGTGTTTTCCACGGCTTAAGTATGTCTTCCACTTTTGATAGCGCGTTTCCTTCGTGGTCTTTGATAGTTATGTTTGTTGACTGGAACTTTACTATTAGGGTTCTAGTTATTTTTATTAGGTGTGCATGTCTTGTTTCGTGGCTGCTGTTTCTGTTTCCTGTGCCAGATTTTCGATGTATGCTTTCTTGTCTTTCTTAGTGCATTTCTCTACCTCACTGTCTAATATTTTGTACTCATTCTTGAGTCTTTCTTTTATTCGTGTAGATTTAGAGGGAAGGAATTTTCTTTTGCATTCATCAGTTTTCTTCCAGGTTTTATCGTATATCCACTTTTCTTTCTTCTTTCTTTTTGGCCTCAGTATTTGGTCGTTTGTCTTGTGATACGCAATTGAATTTCTCTAAGTCCATTTCCTCTTCCTATTATTCTACGAGGATTGAGAACTTGCTTTTTAATTTAATTTGAAAGTCTTTTCTGATTTCTTTGATATTTTAGTCTTATGATGATAATACAGTCAATTTAGTTCTTAGTGCTCTCATCTGGAGAAGTCCAGGTAACTTTATGGATGTCCTTCTGCATAAATATTGTACTGCCAATCATTAAGTTGTTTTCCTGACAAAGGTTGCTTAATCTCTCCCAATTGTTGTTGCCTACCCCTAAGAGCCCTATTTTCCCATGATGTTTTCTTTTCCTTTGTTGTCTTTGCCCGTCGCAGAATCCTCCTTTTTCTAATCCGGCTTTGGGACCGGCCATGGCGGAGTTGATTTCTACCTTTGATGAGGAAGAAACCATTGTGAGGAAAAGAGAAAATGCAGCTTACCAGCATTTTCTTTCTATTCCCACAATGTGTTCAAAAGACTCCTCTTCCAGGGTCGTTAAAACTCGGTATTGTGTGGTAAAGAGCTTAAACAGACGTTTGATAGAAACTTTACAAAACTATCCCGTGTTTTATCGTTTACCCGTCTATTTTGAAGGTATTTGCAAATGACAAATTTTAATGTGGCTTCAAATGATAAGATTTGTCTCTGGAAGAATAGATCACATTGAGCGAACAGGGGAAAATGCTGGATACCAGTATGTTCTCTTTTTCCCAGAATGTTTTTAAAGCTTATTTTCTAAAGGACGGTAAAGCATCGGATTGTTTGTTAAAGCTCTCTGAGGTAAGCGACCTTTGAAAACACTGTGGAAAAAGGAACAGTTGCTTGCAATCATTTTATTGACCATCCTGCATAATGCAAGTGTAAACATCATTTTAAGGTGTGGGTTCGGGCCCCACGGCCTGGCCATGTAAAGCTACTTACAGTCTTTCGGATGAGACATTAAACTGAGGTCTCGTGTGACGGTGCTTTACACCGAGCACCTTACAGAACTATGCGTAACTTAGGATGCACTTCTTCCTGTATCTTGCACTATCCCCCGTAACAAAGTAGCGTTCTTAACTCTTTCGGCGCCAAATAAACAAACTCGGTTTCTTTTGATGGCTGTAAATAGAATCCACTGAGTCTCCGGAAGATTTTTATCATATAGGCTTGACCAAACAAGCGGAGGGTATAGATCAAAGATCAGACTGCACGTTCTGTGCAGTCTGATCTTGATCTATGCCGTCCGCAAAAGTCCCTGTTTTCGCCTATGGCGCTGAAACGGTTAAGGGGGGGGGGGGAAGGCGTCGCCAATATCGGTAAGCGGTGGCGACGACGATAAATAAACTGAATATTAATCAATAAAAGCACAATTTTTCTTTTTCCAAAATTTTATTCTACACTTTAAACGACAAATCTGACCATTTCAGTCACATTTAATTTGTCGTCTGCATAACCTTTCAATATGAAGAAGTCTAAAATTTTGTGGTCTGGTAAAGGGTTAACTCTTATCCTGCAAAAAAAAAAATGAAATGAAATTTTCAAGTCGATAGTTAAAACCAAAATGTTGCTATTTTATTGTTATATTTCGGGGAAAAATTTCTCCATGTCGGACAGTGTAGATCCAAGATCAGACTGCACGTTCTGTGCCGTCTGGTCTTAATGAACACTGTCCGCAAAAGGTCAGTGCGTCGCGCCTAGCAGTTTAAGGGTAAACGTGAAACAAACTCACGATCTACTTGTCGTCTGCTCGCAAAATTATGTCAATGGAGAGAACAGCCAACGCTTATTCAGACATGAAATATCGCCGAGTTAGCAGTCTCTTAAAAACTGTACACTATTTGACCCTTTATTAACCCTTTACCACACAATACCGCCTTTTAACGACCCAGCTTTTTGAAAACATTTTGAGAAAAGGAGAAAATGCTGGTAATCAGCATTTTCTCCTTTTCCCACAATGTTTTCTACCCTATCAAAGCAAAATTGCACCATTTCAGTCGCACTGAAATTGTCGTCTCAAATGCTTTCAATTTGGAAATGGCTAAAATTTTGTCGTCTGGTAAAGGGTTTTAAACGACACAATTTTAGCCTCTTCCATATTGAAAACATTTGTAGAAGACAAATTTAATGGAGCAAAAAATAATGGATTTACCACACAATTCTGAGTTTTAACGACCTGAGAAAGAGGCCATTGCGGGGAAAAGGAGAAAATGCTCGTAATCAGCATTTTTTCCCACAATGTTTTCTGTTCGTTTACAGACAAATCTCAGCATATGATCGATATCTAAATTTTTGTCTGCAAATGCTTTCAGTTTGGACAAGTGTAAATTTTTATCGTGTGGTAAAGGGTTAAAAGGTAGATATTTACACAAGGAAAGAAACCCTGGTTACCAGCATCTTCTCCTTTTCCAACAATGTTTTCTAAGCCTTCCTTGTTGTAGCTGTACGGAGATAAAAGGTTAACCCTTTACCAAATAATCTCGTTTAAAGAGGAACGTTTTGAAAACATTATGGAAAAGAAAAAAATGATGGCAAATAACATTTTCTTTTTTTTCCTCATTGTTTTTAATTCTTTCAATGGCGGAAATCAAAACTAAGCTACACTGGATTTGTCGTTTGCAAATGGTTTCAATTTGGTTGAGTCTAAATTTCGTCATTAAGTAAATAGTTAAAAGATTAACCCTTTCCCAAACAAGCCCTGGTTTTCACGTGTCTGCAGTACAAGTCTTTTGAAAACACTGTGGGAAAAGGAGAAATTGCTCGTAACGAGCAATTTCTCCTTTTCCCACAGTGTTTTCTACCCTTTTTGAGAACTTTCTGCCTTTTTCATAAAATTTAAAATTGTCGTCTGCAAACTCATTCAATTTGGACCAGTCCAAAATTTGTCGTTTGGGAAAGGGTTAAAGTACCAGTGTCAGTGATACATGCAATCAATGATAAAACACACGATAAACAATCGCAGTTTACCCTGCAGTACTGACCCAGCGCTGAGTTGTGTATGGTTCACCTCTCGAATTTAACTCTACCAAACGACAAAATTTTTGACTGGTCCAAATTTAGAACATTTGCAGACGACAAATTAAACGTGGCCCAAATGACAAAATTTGGCCCTAACAGAATAGAAAACATTGTGAAAAAAAGGAGGAAATGCTGGTTACCAGCATTTTCTTCTTTTTCCACAGTGTTTGAAAAGCCTTCTTCCTCAAGGTCGTTGAAAGTCGGGATTGGTTGGTTTGGGCATTATTATAGCCTTATTCTTCAGCCAGTTTACCTTCCTTTACAAACCTATTTTTCACAGTAATTGGCACAACACTGTTTTCCGGCCATTGGCAGCTTTTTCATGTAAGCTACAGTGACTAGTCACAACAAAAAATTAAATCCCGTGCCAATGGCAATTATCAAAAGGACTTAGGCCAAACTTGTACTCGAACTCACAACCCCTGGATTATTGGCCCTGTGCGATACCGACAGTGCATCTGGCCTGTAAGTTGTTTTCCGAGTGTCGTTTTAACGAGGACCAAGGCTTTTAGGATAATGTTTAACCCCTATCCTTCTAAATAGGTGAAACAGAACTTTCAAACCGATAGTAAAAACCCGAACTTTGCTTTTTCAAAGGTATTTTTTGTGAAAAGATATCTCCTTATCGGATAGTGTAGATCCAAGGTCAGATTGCGCATTCTGTGCAGTCTGATATTGATCTGCACTGTCCGCAAAAAGGTGCTTGAGTCACGCTTAGCAGCCTAAGTGTTAACATACCTTTGCATGAAAAATCATAAAAACAAACAACAAAGACCTGGGACTGCAAAACTTGTAGAGTATTGCAGAGAATCAGAGATTGTTATTCTTACCCTATTAAAACAACAACAACAACAACGACGACGACACCACCACCAACAACAACAGCAGCAACAACAACAACAAAACTGACGACGAAGACGACAACAACAACAACAACACTGATGACAACAAGAATGATAACAACAACGACAGCAACAACACTGCTGAAAACAACAACGACAACACCGACGACGGGTGTCAAATCACTCAAGTAGGCTCCTATATAATTCAATGTAAATTCCGCTAATTCCACACATTGTCACATGTTCCACGACATTCGTTCGCGAATACCATGATCCAAATGTTTCAGAAACTTCACTAATCCCTTGAATTTCCAACAAATACATCCATCATGACCGATTGGATTTTTCACAAAATTAGGTCAAACGCGTGTACCATGTCTTTTTCCTAACCACCACAAGGCCCGTAACCACATCTACTTCACAAGTTCCAGCATCCACACACAAGAAATAGTCCTGAAAAGAAAGATGGATTTTAGCTCATTCAGCACAAAATACCCTATTTCAAAACATCAGGTGAAAATAATGTGAGAAAAGCAATCCTGCAATGAAGCATGCACTATCAAAAAAAGGTTTCTTTTTTTTTTAAGAACTACTTTAGCACCATACGACCCGGAAGTACTTCTCTAGGTGATTTGACACCGACGGTAAAAACAACAACGACAACACCGACGACGGTAACAACAACAACGACAACACCGACGACGGTAAAAACAACAACGACAACACCGACGACGGTAACAACAACAACGACAACACCGACGACGGTAAAAACAACAACGACAACACCGACGACGGTAAAAACAACAACGACAACACCGACGACGGTAACAACAACAACGACAACACCGACGACGGTAAAAACAACAACGACAACACCGACGACGGTAAAAACAACAACGACAACACCGACGACGGTAACAACAACAACGACAACACCGACGACGGTAAAAACAACAACGACAACACCGACGACGGTAAAAACAACAACGACAACACCGACGACGGTAAAAACAACAACGACAACACCGACGACGGTAAAAACAACAACGACAACACCGACGACGTTAACAACAACAACGACAACACCGACGACGGTAAAAACAACAACGACAACACCGACGACGGTAAAAACAACAACGACAACACCGACGACGGTAAAGACAACACCGACGACGGTAAAAACAACAACGACAACACCGACGACGGTAAAAACAACAACGACAACACCGACGACGGTAACAACAACAACGACAACACCGACGACGGTAACAACAACAACGAGAACACCGACGACGGTAACAACAACAACGACAACACCGACGACGGTAAAAACAACAACGACAACACCGACGACGGTAAAAACAACAACGACAACACCGACGACGGTAAAAACAACAACGACAACACCGACGACGGTAACAACAACAACGACAACACCGACGACGGTAAAAACAACAACGACAACACCGACGACGACGACGATAACAACAACGACGACGACAATAGTGGCGACCACAAAAACTAGGCCAATTTACAGCTCGAAGGATCCCTGGACAAAGCTTTGTCAAAAATTGACGTGCAAATCTTACAATATTTCTAACCCAAATACCTTCTGCACTGGGCGCGCAAAAATCCATGCAGTACAAATATTTGACAAGCCAAGAAACACCGATAGATTTTTACACCTTTATATATATATATCAGCATACTGCCTTAACCGTGCAGTACTGATGTAATAATAATTCGAGCAATATCTCGGTCAGACCGATGCATTTTGTTGGTAAGGACATAAACCTCGAATAGATTGTTGCAGCATTGATCGTAGCAGTAAACGGACCTGGGCCCGTATTAACCAACCATTCTTAATTAACCATTATCCTGCCAAATAAATGAAATGAAACTTTCAAGCTGAGAGTGAAAAGCCTAAATTTTGCTATTTCAAAGGTATTTTTTGGGGAAAGCTATCTCCTTATCGGACAGTGTAGATCCAAAACTTCTGTCCAGTCTGATTTTGAACTACACTGTCCGCAAAAGGTCTTGACTCTCGCTCAGAAGCCAAAGGGTTAAGAACGTTCTTGGTATTTTCCAGGATTTTCTAGGTACGAAAGATGTGGTTTAGCCAATTAGAACTTATGTTATTTTCAAATTAAAAAAATCTGGAGGATAGGACCAGAAATTTTCTTAAGAATGTTTGGTGAATACGCACCCTGGTACGATAATATTTTCAATGCGAGGGGTTATTGATATGTTTGTGAATTCCATATAGAATGGTATTGCCTTTGTAAAATGGTGTTGATGAAGGTCACATTAAATATGCGAGGAAGTAAGACACCCGCCGTAATCACATACATTAAGTAAATTGACTTGCTTTTACTCCTTACAAAATGATAACATTTTAGACTTCTTTAGATTGGAAAAGTTTGCAAACGAGGCTCAAACGACGGATTTGCTTTTGAAATGATAGAAAACATCATAGGAAAAGGAGAAAATGCTTGTTGAACCATTTTTCTCCACCAAAATGTAAAACATTGAAGAAAATGTTGGTAACGAGTGTCAATAATGCTGCAATTTTGAAAACCAGATTATATGGCCAGTATGTGCAGAGCTGGAATACGTCAATTAATAATTCCAATAAGCTTACTTTCTACTGTAAATTTAAAAATGAATTTATATGGAAAATATCTTGACAATATAACAAACAACAAATGGTTAAAATCATTTGCAAGTTTTAGGCTTAGTTCCCATAAACTAGTAATCGATATAATGGTACACATACAGATAAAAGACATTGTAAAATGTGTTCTTCACATGTTGAAAATGAATATCATTTTTTGCTTTGCTGTCCAAAATACGGGCATTTAAGATGAAAACACATTGAATATATATCATGGCCAAATAGTAATCATTTCGTTGAATTAATGTCATCGTCAAAAAAGAGAAAACTTTGTCATCTACTTGCAAATATCTTTCAGAAAGTTATTTTATTCGTGATGAAGTCATACGAACTATTGCTGTGCCTTGTATCAGTTTCTATAGTAGTCTTTAAGAACTTTGTATCTTTTGTATGTGTGCATTAGGCCCATGTTGCTTATGTTTGTCTTTGCCATATTCTGTCATTTTGTAAGTGGCCATATAGACATTTTTTGTCGATGTTTACCAATGAAGATTTGAATTGAATTGTAATGTTTTCTAGAGCTGTTTTCGTCAGGTCGTTAAAACACGCGATTATTTGGTAGCCTAAAGAGTAAAGATTGTTTGGTAAAGAGTTATATTGAAGGTCTGATTCACGTTTTAATGTAGAATTGTATCATATATCTACTTTCTTTTTTATAAAAATGAAAGCAGGATTTTGATAGGCTGTAAGGAAAGTTAAAATAACGTTTGCAGCCCTATTCCTATACAGTACACAACTTAGTCTTCAGATTTAGAAGATTATTGTTTGTTTACTATACTGTATGGTCGAGATATTTCATTGACACCGATTTTGAATTTCTTCACGAGAGGCGTGCAAGCGAGTAAAAATATTGAAGTTTGGAGTTTACAAATGCTATATTTCATACTCAGACATCAACATAGACCAATTTTCATATTTTATATGCTAAAAACTGTCAAAAATAAAGAGTGTAATCCTCTTTATCCTGTCACCTCCTACAAAACCTGCCGTATAACACGTGGTCATATAAACTTGGTGATATACAGTCACTTGACCACGTGACTAGGTTTATTATGCCAGTTGGTCACATGATCAAGGTTTATTAGGCTAGTTGTTCATTTGACCAGCCAGAACTACTTTTTTTAGGTGCCGGTACACGAAATCAATATGTTTCAGTAAAACTATCACTTAAAATTCGACGCCTATATAGATGTTGATTTTTCTTCTCTTCAAGATGTAGTAATTCTTCGCCACAACGTTCTTCCGAGGGTAAAAGTCACGTTTATGACGTAGACAGTATCATTCATGACGTCATTATTGCAGCTGCATATCCAGAGCGCTTAACACAGTTCGCCATTTGTGTTTTTTTCCCACATAGAGAGATTGATGTCAATACGTGCCTTAATTTCAAGCGAAATATTCTATCTAGATCTAGTCTGATTTTTGAATGAGAAACAGGAAAATTTTTAGTGCTTTGGATTTGGAAAGTTGAAGAATAAATGTTAGTGTCGTGGATTGGGAAAGTTATCGGGCTCGGCTCCGGAATTTTAGGGTATTAGTACCATAAACTATTGAATAAAAGGTACGTTCTTTACATCAATATTTCTTTTTCGTTTTGTTTTGTTGTTTTACAGTGCGTGACAGGATAAATAGAATAGATGGTTGGTGTCTTGGATGGGTTAAGTCTATCGGGCTCGGCTCTGGAATTTATCCGGTTCGCCTTCGGCTCACCAGATAAATTCCTCCGCCTTGCCCGATAAACTTAACCCATCCAAGACACCAACAATCTATATTCTCTATGACTCAATGTATTGCCGCGGAATAACGTCACATTCATGACACAAATAATGCGACGTCATACACGTCAACTTTAGGTATATTTTGGAAACGGATGCAAATCAAAACGAGCAGTAAATATAACATTACATTTCACATAGATCTATTATGAAATTGTAATCTTTGCAGTGGATGACTAAATGAGACTTTTTAAATAATTCACCGTATAATTCAGCGTAACTGCCAGTAGTGATGCTGGGTCCAGCATTGCCTCGAAACCGAAGTGGCGGGAAAAATCGATATAGGGAACCAGTGTTTCTCGTGGATCACTCTCTCACCTGACAGCGAACTGTGTGGACGTCCACCAAGTCTAAAGCTACAGAGATACAGCCAGACAGTCAGGCACTTACAACGTAAACTGCAAGTATTACTACCACATAAAGGACAGGTATCAGCCCCAAATCACCCAGCACACTTTATGCCTAAATCAGTAGCCTGTATGGAGCACGAAAGAAATTTGACTTGCAAACCGTTTTTCCTTCTCATTTTTTGTTTAGAGATTCCATGTCTTTGTTCCCAGCGATGGATACTGGGTTACCTCGGGTTTCTACTGGGTGCTGTGTTCAATATCCAGAGGACAGATATCAACATTGCCATTGTCTGTATGGCTACGGACGTGCACATGAATGTTACAATCGGTAACAGTTCTTCAGTGCTAGGTGAACCATCGGACAAGGCATCTACTGTGTCGTTTACTGCTGGTTGCTCCGGGCAAGTTGAGGATACAGTCCACAAAATAGCAAGTTGCATTTTCTGTAGCATATTTAAAGTTCTTGTATACAGTTACTTGAATGTAGTACACAAGATTTGAACTGTAACACTTTACTTATAATAAAAATGAAAATAGATCTAGTAATAAATTGCCTTGGCTAAAAGAACCATCGTGACAATTTATTGCTATTATTAGTGTTTTTTTTTTACATGATTTTGAGTCAAATTTGGCTGATTTTCAGTTGCAACAAATCGTTCAAATATCCAAATATATTACAAATATTTGTAAGGATTACGATCTGAAATACTATTTGACGTCATCAAGCTAGGTAAGGTACAAGATGTAAACAAAACTCATCGGGTCAATGACACTCATGGAAGAAGAACACCCGACGTTAGCATAATAATCATAATTTGACACGACCCTTCAGTAATTTTCGTAATTTTATGATAAAAATCCGAACTCACCCTACCGTGTTTTTGCATCAGAAACCTGAGTTCATATGGGACAGAGGAATCCAGTCACATATACTATCAGCCTACTTCTATGGATTTGTTGTGTCACAAATACCCGGAAGTTGGTTCACGGGAAAATTTGGCGGGAAAAATGTGATTGCCATGTTCACTGCAGCATCTTCAATTACGACATTATTAATTCCAGTACTGGCGAGAAGTCATGTGTACGCCGTGATGGTAGCAAGAGTTCTAGTTGGAATTACGTCGGTAAATCTATCAGTTTTGTATTTTTTTTTTATTAAAGTAATAAGTACTTGTTCTGACTTCAGATCGAGACATTATTTCATTCGGTTATCGTATCATAAGGGCATTTAATGGGAGAAATGACATATATGACTCAATAAAAAAAGATTACACTTATTTGGGCTAGAAAAAACAATCACAAATCAAGAATTGTCGGTCAACACCTATAATTTCATTCACTGTGATAGCTACATAGATTTACAATGCATTCACGTGATAGCGACTGTTCCGTGAATAGAATATTTCATAGAAAAACAACAAATGTAACCAACGTCAAACAAGAGATTCCTCGTGTTTTCTTATTTTTTTCTTTATTTATTGTCGGAGTGCGAAGAAAATATGGAGTATCAGATTTTTGAAATAAAATATTCTTTATACTGAAAACTTGCTGAAACAGAGACAGTTAGTGGCCATAAATATTTCATCAAATTCCCAAATCCCATTGACTTGAGTCATGAGTTATGCTCTGGAAAAAAAGGATCTTAATGCATCTCCGTGATGCATTGTACCAATCAAGTCATTATATAATCATGGATCCATAATAGCCATCTTTGTAACATGACAGACAGATTCATGAGGTAGACTTGTCTTTTGATATACAGAAATTTGACCTATCGCGAAAAGTTTCGGTCCAGGTCAGCTTGCGCGGACTGCGCTTGCTGACTCGAGTCGATACTTTTCGCAGATGTATTACAGAGCATGGTTCACTTATATGTATTTCTTACTTAACTTTTGAATTCGTTGCGGTTTAATGATAAAGCTATCATTGTAAAACTTGCATGAAAATGGAGCAAAGTGAATTCGACATTCAAACACTTATTTCTACATTTGATACACTATATCATGTGGTAACAATGTAGCTGTTTAAAAAATATCAATATTTTCGAAAACCGTTTTCAACATTGTCATCAGTGGCGACTTTGGCAAAATTGAACGGAATAATAACACCACTACGTTTAAGAGAGCTACAACTTTGATGTCAGGCGTCGAACAGTAATAGCATATTAATTAGTGTAAATAGCTACAATAACGTCCCTTTTAACCAGTATAGATTTTATCATCATGGCAAAACCAGAAGCTGCGTCATTAACTCTCTCGCACGCTTTAATTATAGATGTAAGTCAATGGAAATCTGAAATTTGGAATTTGAGGAAATACTTACAGCCACTTACTGTAGTTGTAAAACGCTTTAATTATAGATGTAAGTCAATGGAAATCTGAAATTTGGAATTTGAGGAAATACTTATAGCCACTTACTGTAGTTGTAAAACGCTTTAATTATAGATGTAAGTCAATGGAAATCTGAAATTTGGAATTTGAGGAAATACTTATAGCCACTTACTGTAGTTGTAAAACGCTTTAATACCTGTTGAACCTTATGTTGGCCAATTTCTTTCCGAGGATTGATAATAGTCATTGCGACAGGGTTCATTCCTCTCTCACCGCTGACCATTGTTTTGACGATGGTTATGTGGGAAAGCAGCCAGTGGCTGGGAAAGAATATTGTGCGGAGTACTGGTAAAAAGAAACTCCAGGAAAGCATGGATAGGTGCACTGGCCGCCAGGATATAACTGAAATAATGTTGAAAACGGCGATAAACACCATGCAATCATAATTATAATCAATCATGAACCTTACTGGAATAAACGTGAGTGAAAAACATCTCGTTTATTTCATGTTACAGTATATCAAATCGGCTTAAGTAGCTTGTGCAAACAGCAAAAAGTTCAGATCAGACTGCAAAGAACGTGCAGTCTGATCTTTGATCTATACAGTCCGCTCTAACTAAAGCACGGTCCGCTCTCGCAGAAGGAAGCTTCATGCATCTCCGTGATGCATCATACAAGTAGGTCATCACATAATGATGGATCCATAAAGACCATTTTGAAAACAACGGACTGTGTTATAAGGTAGACTGGTCCTTTGATATACGGAAAATTGACCAGTAGCAAAAAGTTTCGACCAAGGTCAGTCAGCGCGAATTGCGCAGGCTGACCCGGGACGATACTTTTGCAGATGCATTATGCCCCCTTTTCACAGAGCATGGCTCGTTTATTTAGTAATTTAGATATTAGTAACATTTACAATTTGAGCCTTCCTCTGTGAAAGGTGGGTTTAATGCATGTGCAAAAAGTATCGACCTCAGTGCAGCGCGCTCAGGCTGGTCTGGGTCGAAGCATTTAGGTAAATTTTCCGTATGTCAAAGGACCATTCTACCGTAGGATTCAGCTGATTGTTATACAAAATGGATTTTACGGATCCACAATCATGTGATGACTTGCTTGGTATATTGGATCACGGGGATGCATTAAGCCCCCTTTTGCCAGAGCATGACTCGTTTCTATGAAGTAATTAAAACTCCAGCTGTATTCAAATATGGTGGCCATACGTTATGACACGTACACTCGACATTTTAGACTATTCCACAGGCTGCTTACCGCAACTCAATGCGCTTTTGCGGATAGTGTAGATTAAGGTCAGACAGCACAGACCGTGCTCTTTGATCTACACTGTTCGATACTGGAAGATTTTGGCGGACAAAGTTCAGAAGTGCGATATTTCTTTCACTGTTTGATAGAAATTTTCATTTGATTCGTCCAGCATTCTAAGCCTTTACTTTATAATCCAGGGTTTTAACGACTTAGAAGAAGACGGTATTTTGAAATATCCTGGAAAAAAGGAGAAAATGCTGGTAACCAGCACTTTCTCTCTTTTCTCATAACGTTTTCGACTCTTCCGAAGACAGCTCTCATCATTTCGGTATAAACAGTTTTGATATGTCGTCTGCAAACGCCTTGAATTTGGACCATTTTACGATTGTGTCGTGTGGTATAGAGTGCAGGACTCATTACAGCTCAGGCTTAACCAATGTGTTTCAAATGACTGCAGTCACAACGCTTTTTAACTCCCTTGTATGCATATATTGGAAAAATGCATATGAGCCATGCTCTGGCAAAGAGGGCTTAATGCATCTCGGTGATGCATTATACCATGCGAATCATCACATAATTATCACATAATTGTTGATCCATAAAAATCCGTTTTTTTTTTTTTTTTTCTAACAATCGACTGGGTCTTGAGGTAGACTGTCCTTTGATATGAAGAAAATTGACCAAAAGCAAAAAGTTTCGGCCCAGGTCAGACTGCGCGGACTGCGCAGGCTGACCTGGGCCGATACTTTTTGTAAATGCATTAAGCCCCCTTTTCACACAGCATGGCTCATATCAGTTTTCATTGATAAAGGTTTTTCCGACTTCCAGCGCCTTAATCAATTAGTTTAGATAAATCCTCCAGTCTACGTCAAATAAAACTAATTCCGCTAGTTCCTTTTCTCTTACAGGCCCCACTTCCGGCGGCCTGGATGTCCCTGGTTGGTAAATGGGCTCTGTCCAATGAGAGAAGCAGAATGATGATGGTGTTTTGGTGTGGTACATGAATTTCTTATTATTTTATTTGCAGTATCAGGAAACCGTGCCAAATAAATTGAGCCATAGTCTGTTAAAAGGAGGCTTAATGTATTTGCGAATAGTATCGACCCAGGTTAGCCCGCGCAGTCCGCGCAGGCTGATCCGTGCCGAAAGTTTTCGCTATTGGTCAATTTTGTGTATGACCAAGGACCAGTCTCCCTTAGGATTCAGTGGATTTTATGGATCCCTAATTATGTGATGTCTTGCTTGGTACAATGCAACATGGAGAAGCATTAAACCCCCTTTCCACAGAGCATGGCTCAAATTTAAGTTATCAGGTGACTGAGAGCAATCTGGTAATTGGTTCTACATTGTTTTCTCTCTCTTTACATTGCTTTCTATTTTGTGAGATTTTTGACCTGAGAGACGCTCTGGGAAAAGAGTGTTTAATGCATCTTCGATTAGAATAACACCAAGCAAGTCATTGCAAAATATAGATGTGCCATGCTCTGGCGAAAGGGGGCTTAATGCATCTCTGTGGTGGATGATACCAAGCAAGTCGTTATGTTTCTATGGATCCATCGAATCCATTTTGTCGAAAAGCTGTCCAATTCATGAGGTAGACAGGTCCTTTGACACACAAAAAATTGACCTTAAGCGAAAAGCTTCGGCCCAGGTCAGCCTGCGCGGAGTGCGCAGGCTGACCTGGGTCGATACTTTTCGTAGATGCATTAAGCCCCCTTTTCACAGAGCACGGCTCAGATGAATCTTGTCTAAAATCGGGATGAATCATGAGGTAGAATGGTCCTTTATCATGCAGAAAATTTAACGGTAGCGAAAAGTTTTGACCCAGGTCAACCTGTGCGTTATGCACAGGCTGACCTGGGTCGATACTTTTTGAAGATGCATTAACTCACCATTTCACTGAGCATTTCTCAGGTATTTTACTTATTTGTCCAAAGAATTCACAATTCTGTTTTGATACAACATCTCTTTCAACAGTTAAAATTCTTCTGTACACGTCTCATGGATAACTGGGCCTTTTTCCAAAAGATGTGTCATAAATTTTGTTTGTTTACGACCTTGAGGAATATGGCTTTTGAAAACATGGAGGGAAAAAGAGAAAATGCTGGTAGCAAGCACTATTCTCTTTTCCCACAATGTTTTTTTACTTTCTTAGCATAAATACTACATGCTTTACGTGAGCCAGATTTAAATTGTTATCCATAGAATCTTTCTATTTCAAACAAGTCTATATGGTGTCGTCAGACAGAGTGTTAACTAAAATTTCATGACATAACGTCCGTTGTTTTCACTGTAATTTACACATTACGAATGTTCTTATTTTACACATGTTTAAGATAGTATAAGCATTGTGTGACGTCATATGATATGTGACACAATTTATAATTCTTTCAAGGAACTGATTGGGGTTTTATTCAGGAAAAGTACAACAACGTGTTCATGTACAGTTTGGACATTCTGACCTATTGTTCGCGAAATTTCGTTATGTAATAAAGAGATTCTGGCAGTTGTTGGCTTTTGAGATAAACTTTTATCAAACTCCTCTATAGAAATGTTATTCAGTTCGCCCGAGATTTAATAACAACTTTCTAGATTCGTGTGATAAAATACGTCTCAAATGTCAATGATTGATTGATTGTATGGTGTTTAACGCCGTTTTCAACATTATTTCAGTTATATCGCGGCGGCCAGAGCACCTATCCATGCTTTCCTGGAGTTTCTTTTACCAGTACTCCGCACAATATTATCTCCAAGCCACTGGCTGCTTTCCCACATAACCATTGTCGAAACAATGGTCAGCGGTGAGAGAGGAATGAATCCTGTCGCAATGACTATCATCAGTCCTCGGAGAGAAATTGGCAGAGCCGGGGATCGAACCAGCGACCTCCTGTTCTCAAGTCCTGTATGCTACCGATTGAGCTACGGGGGCTCGGGTCTCTTAACCCTTTACCGCACAATGCTGCCTTTTGACGCCCCTGGTAAAGGAGCCTTTTGAAAACATTGTGGGAAAAGGAGAAAATGCTGGTAACCAGCATTTTCTCCTTTTTCCCACAATGTTTTCTACCCTATCAAAGAAAAATTGCACCATTTCAGCCACATTGAAATTGTCGTCTGCAAATGCTTTCAATTTGGACAAGGCTGAAATTTTGTCGTCTGGTAAAGGGTTAAATATCAACTTAAGTCAGATCCTATATATCTTCTTTATACATGTATATACTGTAGCTTGTCCCCAATACTGTACATCAGACAATGAACGATCTATACGACTTGGGATTTGAAATTGAATTGAAATTGACTTGATATTGATTGAACACTTCATGAAATTAGGCTAAATACCTATTTGAATAATTTACAACGTATTCTTTGTACGTTACATTTCAATCGTTTATTTTCTGAAAGGAAAGACTGTTGGTGCCATCTTTGGATACGCTACGTCAGGTTTCCTTTGTGCACATGGGTTCGATAACGGCTGGCCTTCAATTTTCTATCTCCACGGTATTTTTCCTAGAGTTTATTTCATAGATCTTAAATAGACATTGAAATTCACAGATATTATATATTGGATCATCGGATTTTCACAATGAAAACTTATACTGTCATGTGTTACTCAAGCGAAAGTTTTTAGAAATGCCGTGACAATGTGTTCAAAAGTCCAGCTTCACGTCTACATGTTTTCAGAAACACAATACGCCCTGTATTCTTTTGACATGCATTCAAGTTATTCGAATTTGTGTGGGGGATCATGTGGAGTCGAATATTATAAAGTTTTCATATGGTCTTCTAGAGATCAAAAAGCGTTCAAGTCTGGAAACCAACTAATATGTGTAGATGGTTGGTGTGTCGTTTAAAATTTAGATTCATAGAAATTAACAAATATGTTGTCATACTTTTAAAACGTGTAGGTTTGTTTGCCTATATATTGGTAATGCTGTTTTCAACAGTATTTCAGTTATGAGCACCTCTCCATGCATTCATGATGTTTCTATTACCAGTGTCTTACACACCACTATCTCTGGGCAACCAAATACTTTCTCACACTTGCAAGTTAAAAAGAATGAGAGGGAAATTGTCCTGTCACGATGACTACGAAAAGTATTTGGCCGAGTGGCATTTTTTTGTCTCACAACCAATTTGTTTCAATGTAGTTAAGTCTAGTATGAGTTTGCAGTTGTACTGTCTTGCTATAGAGCTTGCTTTCGTAGTGGCATGGTGTTTGCTCTATATCCGCCCTGGGCAAGCTTTTTATCGACCTGTTACACTAACCCTGTGTCTTACCAAGGGAAAAAGCAGGGCTGGATCGATCAAAGAGCAACCAAGATTTTATACATCCATTATATTGTCAAAACATTGGTGTTTGGAGGGGTTGCAAAACGAAACTTACACCAGACATGTCCGTTTCAGGGATAATAGGTATTGTGTTCATCCTTCTGTGGATCTACTTTACCTCCAACTCACCCGAAACACATCCAAGAATTTCTGAAGAGGAACGAAAAGTTCTGGCAAAACATCTCCGCCCATCATCGCCGAAGCAATTAAAAGTACGTGGGAGAATGAAAGTTATTTTTTAAAACTTTTCGGGGATTCGCTATGTTGTTGAGTTTTTTATACAATTTACTAAACACGACCTTTCATTTGTTCGCAAACTGCTAGCCACATTGTCATTTAACTCTTTCGGCGCCAAATAAACTAATTCGGCCTCTTTTGATGGCTGTAAATACAATCCACCGAGTCTCCGGAAGATTTTTATCATATAGGCTTGACAAAACAAGCGGAGGGCATAGATCAACGATCAGACTGCACGTTTTGTGCAGTCTGATCTTGATCTATGCCGTCCGCAAAAGTCCCTGTTTTCGCTAATGGCGCTGATAGGGTTAAATAAAGGCTTGTATTTGAAAAAAGATCTGCCGCCCTGAGTCGTTTACATTTATAACACAGTTGTATGCAAACAGCACTTATTTCTGAATCACTACTTTTCATTAATTTGGTATGCTATTCTTTACTTTTTTCAGTTCGGAAAAGTACCTTGGAAAAAGATCTTAACATCACTATCTGTGTGGTCTATATTTATAACACAGCTTTGTGATAACTCCACGTATTTTCTGATAGTGATTTGTCTCCCTTTATTTGCCAAAGAGGTGCTCAAATTCGACGTGGAAAGCGTAAGTACAACAACGTGACATGTTCTATTTATGAATTTGCAATGATTTTGTTAAAAAAAAAAAAAATATCATAAAAAACTAAACAAATAGACATTTTTCTTAAAATGATCTAGTAATACAGAGCGAAGATATTGTGAGTACTAGATCGCCATTAAATAAACATAGATGTTAACCAGGCTATTTCTCTTTATCGGACAGTGACCATCGACGACCAGAACAGGTGTTCAATGCAGCATATCCTCGATTTACACTGTCCACATATGCATTTTATGTTGCACTTACTATGATTGAAACAGTTTAGGTAGAAAGCACTTTAATACTTCGTTTAGAAACTGATCAAACCTCGATTTTTCATGAAACGCATCTTTAAGCCGTCATTGTATTGCACAGTGCATTACATCCAAGGTTAAACTGCAACGAACGTGTATTTGATCCCAGGTAAAACAGCCTGATTTCGGAAAAGACGAACTACAAAGATAAATGAGCCATGCTCTGTGAAAAGGGGGCTTAAGGCATCTCCGTGATGCATTATACCAATCAAACCACCACATAATTATGGATCCAAAATAGCCACTTTTTCAACAATTGACCTTACCATGTGGTAGACTGGTCCTTGAACATAAAAAATGACCGATAGCGAAAAGTTTCGGCCCAAGTCAGCCTGTGCGGACTGCGCAGGCTGACTTGGATCTATACTTTTCGCAGATTAATTTAAGCTCCATTTTTTCACAGAGGATAGCTCTTATGAATATGCATTATTTCGGCAAACATCTGTTGGATTCACCCTGCTAAGAAAGGACTAGTTTTTTGTTTTGAATTCCGTTAAGAGCATATAAGTCTATCAGAAATTGCATCTTTCAATTGAATTAGAATGTTGCTGTTTTCTTTCTATCAAGTGTAACAGATTTATGTGCATCTAACTATAGCTTTTGTTATTATCTATAAGAATGCCTATCGTTTTCTTGTAGAATGGCGTTTACACATCATTGCCCTTTCTGACTCGATCTGCTAGTTTGATTTGTGCCGCTGTTTTAGCCGACTATATCAACTCCAAAAGATTGGTAAGCCGTACATGTAACAGGAAAATATTCCAGTTAACATGTACGTTATATACTAAGTAAAACCGTATATTTCACTTTTTTCCACGGTTACTTTGCCCTGAATCGCAAGTATTGCCTACTTAGAACAACTCGTGCCGACCGTGCAGATCAAGATAATTGGCAGAAAACATTTATCCTAATCTTTGATCATCGATGTCTGAGATACAGTAAGATATATGTCAAGGTCGCCAATGCAATTGAAATAATAGGCCTCTCTTGTTGAAAATGAAATGATGAAAATACATATTTCAACATTTTAGCAGTCAAAGGGCACAAAGCAGTTCAAGGTATGCTGTGGCTTTCTAAGGGGTTTCCACATACTAAAAGAAACTAGTTATCAACGATTTCTTCTTTTGTCATACTGTTTTCAAAAATCATATGTAAGGCTTCAAATACTCTTGTTTTACTGCAAACGAATAGATACATATTGAGGGGAAATAAGGGATTCTTTGGCATCTCTGTGATATCCTTCGTGTTGATGTGCCTGATATGGTTCAATGCATATCCATCGAATTTAACTTTGTATTTGAGTATGCTGTGTGCTATTGTTAAAACCATATATAGTGCTAAACTAAAACTTGAAAAATAGAAATAAATGAAATGATGAATTACATTATGTAAAGGATCGTAAGTATAATGCTTTAGAGATCTCTTAACATACAAAATCCTACGAGAACAAGCGTACACAGTTATGTTGGATTACTCATGTGAAAATAATAGAATGGAGAAAGTTCGTGCCATTGCTCTTACAAACACTACAACCGCCACTCGCAGATTTGGGGAAAAACGTTTAAAAGCTTTAGATTTGCATAATTAGACATTACTGATGGAATGTAACAAGGTACCGATTTACCTGTCTCCGTCTATTTGCCAGACCGCCATTACCGGAGGGAAAAATGTTTCAGTGTAAACTATCAACTATAACCTAGTTTTTTTTTTTTAAATCCGATGTTTGCACATTTAAATTTTAAAATATACCACATTAAGTACTTTAAGGAACAAATGGTTGTCTTCTGGTCAGTTTCTTTTTAGTTCATGCTTTAAAAACAGTCCGCAGATTTATACATTGAAGATCACTCTTAATTTTCGCCCCATTTACCGTTTATGTAATGATTTTTCCCCATGTTTTCTTTCAGCATTCCTCTGTTCGGCTGTATTACTCGTTGTAGCCAGTTATGTCCCTTGTGATAAACGACAACTCGTAATATTGATTATCTGCTGTAGCACGTTCTTCCAGAGTATAGCCTTGTCCTCAGGTTTTCCGTGTAATCTGGTGGATATGACTCCAAGGTATCATACTATTATATTTAAAGGAAAAAATAATCAGTTTTACGCCTCACAGTCATTTAGCCTCTTTGAATCATATTGCGAAATTCTTATCATAAATTCAAGTTCAAGTCTTATCTTAGCGGAGGAGTCTGTAGTTCGAAGTTGTTGCTAAAACCATTGGAAATGAAATACTGTAGTTGAGATTTTGGTCCTTTATTGTTACAACCAGATTTGAAATGACATAATTATTTGAATCTCGAAAGATTGCCTGCACGTTATTTAGTCCGAAAGACGTGACATTAAAATGAGACAGTCCGCGATAGCAAGTGAAAGCAGTCCTTTCCTAACAGTTGTTTTCCATTCATACCCGAAAATACTCTGGTTTTGAGTCCACTGAGCTGAAGAGCAAACTGTACCTGATATAGCTAAAATGCAATATTTTACTATAATGGGGTAGAAAGTTTTGATTTTCATTTAGATATAAAAAGTTAAGGTACGCTGTCTTGACTACAATTTACATCTCTCAAAGATCTTTGGCTCTAAAATTCCAACGATAACTCTGCATTTCGTCACCGTATTGTTTTAAGGCTTTTGCAAAAGCAAAATGCCACGTTTTGAACATCTGAAGTGTTTGGAATTAATCTTGTGGCATGATGCATTCATCAAACCACAAATGGACAAAGTAGTATATTTCCAACTAAAATTTTTGATTTTCCACGATTCTAAAAGCTGATATTTTACTACGGACTCCGTCTTTCATGGCTGCCTTATTTACAGTCCGGCAACAGGGGCTACGGCAGGTATTATAGGTAGTCAGTGCAGTTTTACATGCTTTCTTCGAAGCTTTTTGACGGAGAATGTTTCTAAGACATTTGCTGTTTATAATCAGAAGATAGAAGTCAGAGATCAGATGTAAAACTTTATTTTTTTGTTTTGCACATAATTCTAGTCTGTAATACTGGACGAGTTAACTCTATCATAGGTCTATTTCTGTGGTAACCGGCTGCATGCCTGAATAAAAAGCATTTTACTATGTGAAAGGTGACTACGTGTCATTCTTAAACCTATTTAGTATACAGAAAACATTTTGAATATTGTTCTCGTTATAAAATTCAGGACTATCTATATGATAGGTTCAGATGCTCTGTCTTTGCCAGACAGATAGGTAGCCCTGGAAAATAGCACTTTATAAATTGGTTAGTGTATACGACCCAAGATAAAAGATACGTAGGCGTCAGGACTTTGTTCATTGACGTTTTTTCTTTTCTCAAGGTATGCATCATTTATATATAGTATATCAAACACAATTGGGTCGTCTGGAGGTTTCTTGGTACCTTTAGCAGTAGCATATCTCACTCAACATGTACGTATATTCACTTATTCCTCCTTGTTACTAGGGCAGCATTAGCATCATATGCATGAAAATATGCTTGGCTTCTGGAGACATGGATCAGTTCAAAATGTTGAAGTATTTGGATGCAAAATCACTGCTTGGTTTGAAACGTCTAGTTTGAAATGTCGAATACAAAACCTGCAACACTTTGGTTTTTTAAAATATTTCTCATCATGAAATTATATGACAGTAAACTAGGAGGAGAAATTCAGAAATACATATCCTGGAGAAAACAGGAGAAAACAGGATGACAAATTTCTTTCGAATTGCATTGAAAATCTTGGCTGTTGTCGTCAGATTGCATATCAAAAATCACTTGCAATACATGTTATTTTGTCAGAAATGACCGGTCTTTTATTGGTTCATTTGATGTGTTTGACACCGTTTCCAAACATTATGTCAGTCAAACCATGGGGCAAGTAAACAACCATATTCATGCTTTCCAACACTCAACACAAAAATTTCTAAAGCCACCGACTTCTTTCTCACAGGCAATAAAGTCGAATCTATTTCTAGTTGTGATAAACGACTGAATCTTGTCGCTGTGCCTTCATCAGCCCTCGGAAAGATTTTGTTCAAATGGAGGAATCGAACTCGCGATTCCTGCAATACTTGCCCTTTGAACAAAAAGTGGACAAACTTTAAAACGAAAGGAGCATAGAGGACTTATAGTAACATGTATTTGAGAAATATTCAGTGAAAATGGGGTGTAATGCATCTGCAAAATGTGCCCTTCCAGTTCATCCTGCGCAATTCGGGCTGGCTGACCTGGATCGATAGTTTTTGCTTTTGCTAAATTTTCTTCATGTCCAAGGACCTTTCTACTAGGAATCAGCCGGTTGTTAGACAAAATGGATTTTATGAATCCATAATTATGTGATGACCTGCTTGGTATAATGCATCAGGGAGATGCATTAAACCCCTATTTGACAAAGCATGGTTCAATCGTATTTTCTAATTCAGAAAACGATGGAGGAATGGCGCTTTGTATTCTGGTCGACTGCTGGTGTTGCAGGACTGGGGTCAATAACTTATGGACTCTTTTCTAGCAGCGAATTAGTGTCCTGGGATGAAATACCGTCCCAAGAAATTGAAATACGGGTGCTAGAAAAACATATACTGATAGGTAATGGAAGTGAGCCACAGAAGTTAGAGTGCGACCAGGAGGCAAGTGCTGAGGACGCTTTATTGTCTGTCAGAGATGAAAAGAACTTGCATTAACTTGTTGCCACGTGGACTAGTTTTGTTACAACAGTGTTTTAGCTAGGTAGTCCGTACATCTTTCTATTCATCAATTATGAAAATAAATCAGGACCAAGTACAGTATTCTTTTTGATATCTACTAGCTGCATTTCCTACATAAACAATGACTTTCGTCGATGTCCGGACATGATTTTAGTCGCAACCACTGGTTTTATGACTATACTACTAGTGTTCGATTTTGGTAGCGCTTTGAACTTGCTAAAATATGTATAGAATTGCAGTATACATTGGCTCAATATATTAAACCCTTTTAATATATTTAACCCTTTTACTGAGAAGGACGACCTAATTACCTTATGCAGGCGGTGCAGATCGAAATCATATCGCACAGAACTTGCTTTCTAAACTTTTATGCGACAACTTGCGTCAGTAGACACTAAACTATGACCACGATTTCACTTGCCGTGGGTTTTATATTTATAGACAACAGTCGTTTATATATGAGTCATGCTCTGTGAAAAAGGGGTTTAATACATTAACGCAGGCTTACCGGGGTCGAAAGGTTTTGCTTTTGGATAATTTTCTGCAGTTCAAAGGACCTTTCCACCCCCATGTGTCAGTCGGGTGATAGGCAGACTGGATTTCATGGATCCATAATTATGTGACGACTTGCTTGGTATAACACATCACGGAGAAGCATTAAACCCCCTTTTGCCAGAGCATGGCTTAATTAATTCATTCTCTTAGCTCCAAAGAAAGAAAGAAAGAAAAAAAAAAAAAAAAAAAAAAAAATTTAAATGTGCACAAGTGCTGTAACAGACACAGATATTGTAAACTCAATGTTAGTTTGGCCAGTGTTTTAAAAGAAAAAACGAACGGTGTAGACCCAAAACCAGACTTCACGTTCTGTACAGTCGTATGTTGATCTACGCTGTCTGGAAAAGTAGCTAAGGTCATGATATGTAGTGTTAGGTTAAATATTGTAAAAGTCATTTAGTGTATTGACAGAACAAGTTTGAAATAAACAGATAAAGAATCTATTATTATAATGTTGTTCAGACTTTAATACCAAATCATGTAGTATGTTTTCTTCGTCTGATCCCTTGTTTAGCGTTTAACCCTTTGCTGAGAATATAGGAATTACCCTCAGACCAAGGCTCATATCCACGTTTATGTATGGGAATCAACATGCTATCACCTACAGGCGACATTATCATCTAGCAGTGGACGACTTTTGAAACCTTGGCCATAAAAGGATAATATCTGTTGACGAGAAATTTCTCGATAAGGCACAATGTTTCAGTTGTATCAATCCATCAAATCTCAATGTAAATTCATAATCTATAAATAGGCCATGCTCTGGCAAAAGGGGTTTTAATGCATATCCGTGACACATTGTACCATGCAAGTCATGATATAGTTATGTGTCCGTAAAATCTATTTTGTCAAACAACTGAATGAATCATAGGTAGATTGGTCCTTTGACATGCAGAAAATTGACCATTAGCAAAACCGTTCGGCCCAGGTCATCCTGCCTGAACTGCACAGTCTGTCCTGGGTCGATAATTTTGCAGATGCATTAAACCCCCTTTTCAAAGAGCATGGATCATACATGCGTATATTCAGATCTGCTGAAGATTTGTTATATGAATGAATTAGTTAACTTAAATAAGTTAACTTAATAACTGGGACAAGAAATTAGTTCGTGTGTTTGTTTAAAACCCTATCCCTAACAATCCGGAGTTTTAACGACCCTAAAAGAGAAGGCTTTTGAAAACATTGTGGGAAAAGCAGAAAATGGTGGTAACCAGCATTTTCTTCTTTTCCCACAATGTTTTCTACGCTATTAGAGACAGAAATTATCATTTTGGCAACATTTAATTTGTCGTCTGCAAATGCTTTGAATTTGGTCTAGTCCAAAAAATTGACGTTTGGTAAAGAGTTAGGTTGGCGCCGCCGTTTTCAGCAGCTTTTTAGTTATTCCCGGCAGCCACGGACTAGATCCACGCACTTCTTTATTTTGATTGTTCCCGTAAATTGCGGTGGAATCGGTTTAATTGCAGTTAGACTTTCTTAGATTGCGTCAGAGACCGATGACGAGTCAGACGCGATTGACTCACTGGTCGAAAATAGTCCGTAAACGATAGGACCAATATGGCAATACCAGTGGAGTATCATTTGCTGTCGTCCTTACTTGTAATTGTTATGGATTCGTCTTCATATATTTTACAATCTTTTGATAACCTCATTTCTTTCTCCGTTGTTTTCAGTTGCTGTATAAAATATTTACTTTCAGCAACATTTATTTCTATCTCCTGAGGGTCAGGTGCGTCCCACGCGACTGGTTCGCTGGTCGAAAATAGTCCGTACACGATAGAACCGAAAATAGAGATCCCGGCTGTTACCCAAAAGACGAATCTCCACTGTAGTATGTTCTTCTGTAAATAGATATAGGGTAGCATTGATGTTGAGAGGCTCTCTAGCAAAAAGGAGTTAAATGGACCTAGTAATGCACTATACCAAACAAGTCCTCGTATGATGTGAATCCCTTTGTCTGGATAATGGCTGAATCATGGGTTAGAGTCGTCCTTTAACCCTTTAACTGCTAAGCGCGACTCGCTGACCTTTTGCGGACAGTGTAGATCAAGATCAGACTGCAAAGAACGTGCAGTCTGATCTTGGATCTACACTGTCCGATAAGAGGATTAATTCGCGTATTTACTATCGGCTTGAAAGTTTCATTTAACTTATTTAGCAGGATGAAGGTTAAAAAGCAAAAACGTTAACAAGGACGAAAAGTTTCGAAAATGTCGACCCGTGTTAGACAGCGCGGACTGCGCAGACATAGGTTGATACTTTTTGCAGATGCATTAAAGCCCCTTTTCATAGAGCATGAATCATATAAGTAATTATTGTCTATTTTATTATTTATACATTTTTCCAAATTAAAATTTTTTTTCAAAACATTAGGTTTGTCAAGATTATAGTGGACAAAAAAAAATATCTTTGCTATATCTATCAAAGATAGATTAAAAATGAGCCATGCTCTAGAAAAAGGGGGCTAATGCATATCGTTGATCCATGATACCAAGCAGGTCATTACATAACCAGGCATCCATAAACTCCATTTTGTCCAACAACTGATTGAATCATGAGGTAATATGATCCTTTGACAAGCATAAAATTGACCAATAGCTAAAAGTTTCGGGCCATGTCAGCCTGCGCAGTCTGCGTCGATACATTTTGCAGATGCATTGAGACCCCTTTTCACAGAACATAGCTCAAATCGATCTTTCTTTTATTCAACTAAATTGAGTAATTTGTAAATTATTTTGTAAGTATTACGAAATAAATCGACGTTTCTGTACAGTCACAAAATGATCTAAAGTGCCCTGGATCAAAATATACTAATAAATTGTTTATTCATCAATCTGTAAGCCAAAGAACATAAACTGGAAACATTTAAATTTTACAGGAAAGGAAAATGTACTCTCCTTGAGTTTCAGTAAGAAGGAAAAGGGAACAATGGCTTATCTAAAAAATGCTCGTATTCATGTTATGAAAGATCAAGATGATAGACGTACATTTCGTGTTAAATATCCCACGGCTAAGGGCACCATTATACCAGACATGGCTCCGATTGTGTTAGAGACGCTATAAATGTACGGGGCATATCTGAAACAATAGGAAAATATATAGTACTTTGTCAGCTTATAGCTTTTCCAAAATAGCAAAATAACTTAAAAGTGAGCCATGCTCTGGAAAACGGGGCTTAATGCATTTCTGCTATGCATTATACCAAGCAGTTCATCACAGAGCTATGGATTCATAAAATTCGTTTTGTATAACAACTAACTGACTCATGAGGTAAAATGGTCCTTTTATATGCATAAAATTGACAAATAGCAAATACTTTTGTCCCAGGTCAGCCAGCGCGGACTGCGCAGGCTGACCTGGGTCGATACTTTTTTTTGCAGATGCATTAAGCCCCCTTTTCATACAGCATGGCTCAAATGCATTTTCTACCTAGAAATATCTCATTTATATCAGGGAATTTTTGTTATTGCTTTGTTTAACATAGTTTTAACTGAATACAGGTCATTATTTCCCACAAGAGATTATATCGGTAAGTAAAATTTAAAACATAATACCCGTTTCCAGAAGAAAGATCCTGTCAAAATAACTTTAAAGGGTGTATGATCAGTAAACAGAGGTAAAAACAGATTTTAGATGGAATCTAAGCCCCAATCCTACCAAGCAACGAAAGGAGTCAAGATTTCTGTCGAAGCAGTCTTCCCAAAATTCCGATTACAGGATCGCTATTCTGTAACTGTTTACAGTTTAAACCAATCGAGAGATTCATATGGTTTTATAATTTCACTGGTACGTCCATCTTCGCGAGACAAGGGTGACCATCACTACGTTGCTGTGTATAGGGCAACGTAGTGGTCGTCGTTCCTTGGCAAGCCAGGGTGAGATGCCCCGAAAGACATGTGAGCCACGCTCTGGCAAAAAGGGGATTTAATGCAACTCCGTGATGCATTATACCAGGCAAGTCATCTCTTAATTATTCTATTATACTCCCTAGAGTACATTTTGTCTAACAGCCGACTGTATCATGACGTAGATTAGTCCTTTGGTATACAGACAACTTATTGATAGCAAAAGGTTTCGGCCCAGTCGATACTTTTCGCAGATGCATTAAGCTCCATTTTCACAGAGCATGGCTCTAACTTTTTGATCACAAACTGACCGCTTTTCAACTACATGTATTTTCAAAGTCAGAAACTTGCTCCAAAATCGTAAGACTCTGATGGCAGTTTCAAGATGGCGAAAAAAGAATTCCACAAAGAATACCTTGGAGTCATGTCGACAAGGTTACACGGGAAAGCAGCTGACAAAGCAATACTCTGGAAAAATGTACAAATACAAAACAGAAGTATCACTAGCTGGCGCTGGTCACATGACATATAGCTGGACAAAACGAGAAATGTGGCAGCCATCAAAAATCCTACAAAAGATTTAAACAGAAACCCTTAACCCCGGGAAAAAAGTATTATAAAACCATTGCTAGAAAAGTAGTGTATTCAGTCGTTTTCAAGACAAATACCACGATTTTAACCAGATTTAGTTTATCGTCTACAAGGCCTTTTATTTAGATAAGACTAAAATTTTGTCCTTTGATAAAGATTAAGTCGAGAAAAATCCGAAAGGAACAACAAACAAGAAATATCTTTAAAACAGACGGCGTAAATTTGCCTACCAGTAGGTAGGGGCCTTTAGAATAAACATGTAGGGGAGACCGGGGCTAGTTGGACCGTGGGGCAAGTTGGTCCTACCATGATTGCCGCCAAGTGATAGTATTTATGACGCCATTTCGTGACGTAATCGAGTCTAAAATGGCGCCATAATAACCCACGAAAATTTGATGAAGATCGGCGACGATTTACAGAAATTATTTGAAAAAAACTGAATTTGGACCACGTAAGTAAATTTCTTTCTCTCGCAAATTTTACTTTTTGCTTTTCTTCTGTATAGAGAACTAGTCTTATGTTATACATTGTCCGAAAGCTTAACAACCCTTTTTTTCAATAAAGCATACGCAATGTATCTATTTTTAAGGACGTTTAGTCAATGATTGAAGGTTTACACTAAGGTATGGTCGGGGCAAGTTGGTCCGTTTTTGATGGGGTACGTTGGTCCGTCGGACCAACTTGCCCCGCACTGAGTCAATCTGCCTTGAGACTATTTCGTTTTACAAATATCTTATTATTCATGGGTATTTAGTTTGAAAATGATAAAAATGATAATAAAAATGAAATTAGAATGAATATATATATAATATTACAGATCTAGATCGAACTTTGAAGGATAAAATTAACGTAATAGATCTAATAATATAACATTAATAACAATAAATCTTATACAACTTGATCTATTACTATTCTACTACTACTACTACTACTACCACAGCTACTACTATTAACTACTACTTCTACTATTACTATTATTATTATTATTATTATTATTAGATCTATTAACTATGACTTAGACTATAATATATCTAATTACATTTTTATTATTCTTCTTGTAAATCTTCATCTACTTAAAATAATTATTATTAGACCTATCATTTACTTTGCAGAATGGTGCGGACATATAGAAGACAAAGCAAAAGATGCACATTATCTCGCCATCTTTTAGAAACTGCTATTCGTGAGGTTGTTGTATACAAAAAAAGCATCTATTCGGTCGCACAAGATCTTAATTTACCGAAAACAAGTCTTTTTCAGTAGAAAAAAAAATCATAGTTTTGATATAATTTGAAATTTGGGAACCAGTCCACTATCATGCTAAAGGTATTCAAGCCAAAAAAAAATCACCATGTTAATTTCCATTTGTATATTTTTTTCTAATAATATGAAGATAGATTAAGCGCAAAACATTTAATACAGCAGATTTTTTTTTGGTAGACTTAAAGAACGTGCAAACTGATCTTTGCCATTATGAGCCTCGATTTTCATCCCTTTGGACAATTTAAGGATAATTTGTATTGGAACACATTGTGTCTTTTATTCAAATATTGATTCAATATTTCAGATACAGAAGCGTCGCTGCAACTAGATGGTGCCGAACCTACTCCAACAAAATATACTACCACTGCTACTAGCCAGTCAATATCCAGTCCTGTCAATAAGAAAGAAATTCCAAGTAAATGTATGATAATAATAGATTTTTGTTTAACTCAAATCAAACTTTAAAAGAAAATCACTCGCACGCATAATCTGATTTTTGTGAAGCTGAACTTTAATAGAAAACTTTTGGGAAGAGTAGAAAAAGATCACAAGACCAATTTTACTTCTGCCAAAAAGTTTCCGATTTTTTTTTAAAAAATAGAATTAATTAATAATTCTAGTAGGATAGGGGCTTACCAAAACTGACATTTAAGGATATGGTTGAAATTGATTTTTTTCTTTTTTTTTTCTTTTATTTAAAGTTTAACCTATGTTTTTGCTAAAGGTGGGTAATTAGATTTTTCACATCACACCAAATTAAAAAAAATATATATCACTGAAATTTATATGAAAAAAACAATACAAATTATCAATAATTAAGAATCATAAAACTACAAAAAAAAAAAAATATTTTTTTTTGATGGTATTCCCTTACAGGGCTACGTAGCCTCTTAAGCTATTTTAGATTTCCGCCAAAATCAAAAAAGCATTGTGGTAATGTTAAGTGATTGGCAAGTGACTTACTGACGCTTAAATTCCATAACATAACAAAAATACATTTATTTTCCATAATGTCTTCTTCGGACGCTATGTTTGAAGCTTCGTCTGTATATTTCTGGTATGTAAATGAGCGAGTTGCTCATGTAAAAATAGAAAGTGTTTCCCGTCGGTGTTGACCTGGCCTTTGGTAAATCTTTAATTTCTCTTGTTGTCGAATGGTTTTCGGCTACTGGGGTTTTATGAATGAAAATTATAAGGCTTTGGGAGTATAAGGATGATTTTTTTGTATTTTTGTAAAATTTTCGTCCCAAAATCTGAAGGGCCACCTTTAAGGGTTTGTCTACATACGAAGTAATTTTTCAAACTCTTTGACTTGTAACAGGGATTACCAAGGTGTCGAGTAATATGTGTTTAGCTGTTGTTCGAACGGCCATGAGACCCGAACACTTTTGTCTCATTTCAATCTATTCAACTCGATTTTTTTTTTTTTTTTTTCTAAATAGATGTACCAGATGCCATTTTCACACCCCATACAATTCGTCTGTTGCCAAAGGCTGGTGCAAGGAAATCAACCAAAGGAGGTCGCAGAAAGAGGAAGACTGCAATACTTACAGATACGCCGGAGAAAATAGCTCTAGAGAAAGAACAAAATGCTAGAAAGTCAAAAATCATCAATCAAGGAAAAGGCTGGTGGGGAACCGTTTTCAAACAGCAAGAGCGGAGAACAGTGGATTCAGTGTGGCGGTTGTAAGGACTGGTCGCACGTTGAGTGTGTGCCGTCTGGTCTGTCATATCTCTGTCACAACTGTGACTTAGGTGACTCTGACTTTATTCGCTGATGAACGGGTTTTTCACTGGTGTGACTCGTTAAGCACTCAGTTTCGAAGTTGAAACTTTATTTCTTCAAAGTTTAAAAATTCTTCAAAATTTAAAAGTTTTGTTTTCTCCATTGAGTAAAAGGAAGCATTTTTGTCCAAACCTATCTCGTCGGTCCAACTTACCCCGCTGTCCGGACCAACTTGCCCCGACACCGGGGCAAGTTGGTCCGTTTGACCACGTCTCAAAAATTCGCTTTTTTGACAATTTCCTGTAATTTACTGTATGGAAAACTACAATTTTAGTTAGAGAAATGATTAAACTAAACATGAAAAGCAACAAATTTACCCACAAATGAATAATTTATTCAGAATTGGGAAAAAACTGATTTTCGGACCAACTAGCCCCGGTCTCCCCTATACATTTTTGACCAATCACAGATTTCTGTTCATTTATTATTCATCAGTACCAAATAGAAGGGTAAAAGCCAGCACATTCAGCTACGCCGAAAAAAAAAAAAAAAAAAACATGTAGCTGCTCAACTGAGCACAGATGTCAGGCGCGTTTTTCCAGGAAATAATCTTTTGGGGTATTCAAAATACTGACATAATTTTAGCTATGCTAGAAAACAGTTTCTTTGTTTTAAAAGATAAGAAATCAATATAATCTAATTCTTTGAACGGCATCATAGATTTACTATCAATTGCTTCAATAATTGTTGGGGTCCTGCGTGCGTGCCTGTGTGGTTACAGAGTTAAATTCATAATTCAACATTTCCAGATTAGATCCTCAGTAGATTGGTTATCTCCCCTGATACAGCAAGCGTATAGGGATCGGTACATGCTACTAAAAACGGGCGGAATTCTGCACGTCTAGTTTTAGAATAGCTATGAAGCTAGACTAGTATAGATATTCAGGGGAGGTCACTCTCACTTTCAGAGCAGAAGATCTTCCGATATTTTTGACCTCACGAATAAGTGAATTGTATTTTTGGTATCATCTTTTATGTTTATGTCTCCTAATATTCTTTTTAGTTTTGATTACCAATTTCAAATTGTGTAAAAAAACGCAATGTTACCGCTACAGCCAAACTGGGAATGTGTATGCTGCTCTGATTGGCTATTCTGTGATATACATGTAGCCCAATGAAATGCAACGACACAGTAGCCTGTGCCATTTGTAATATGTATATCTACAATGGGGACCAGTTTAGATCCTCATCTGCGGCACTGGTTTTCGTGGTAGTGTCCTTAAGTAGGATGCTCCATACTCCGAGACGGGTACCAGCAAAACCCAACGAGCGGCCAAATAAGCGAGCTTTTTATGTGACTGGTCGTCAATATAAAATTCAAAGCGACATAAAACGCAAACGAAACAAACAAAATTCATTATTCTGTTTTCTTTGTTGACAAACATCATGGGTGCACTTTTGCTTGAGCATTATTTCAAATTCAGGCTAAATGGCATCAGTTAATAGATAAATCTCCTGCTATTTGCAATATTTTTGTTTACTTCTGGATCATTGCAAATTACGGCCAAAGGTTTTAAAAAAAAAGATAGCCTCCCTGTTATTTGGCACAATTTCTACTTGTAAATCATTACAATTTCAGGTTCAGAAAAAGGATAATTGAGCCGTGCTCTGTGAAAAGGGAGCTTAATGCATCTGCACAAAGTTTCTAGCCAGGCCAGCCTGCGCACTCCGCTCAGGCTTATGTG